>JASSRZ010000042.1:2268223-2295754 GCA_032164315.1 Malacoctenus gilli | reverse complement strand
GGGTTTTTTTTTTTTTTTTTTTTTTTTTTTTTTCCCCCCCCCCCCCCCCCCCCCTCTATGGTTCTGGACGATGTTGACTTTCCTGATTTCTCTAAAGCCCGTCAGAGACTTTGTGGTGAGAACTGTAGCGAGACGCCGCGGACCGGAGGACTCGCGCTGGAACTCGGCGGTTGGATTCCTGTCGAGGTCGAGGCACGATCGACCTCTTTGAGACGGACGCCAGCTACGAAAGCTGAACGCCCCCCACCCCCTCCCCCACCTGAACTGTGAATGTGTGCATGTGTGGAATAACTAAACACACACCCCCCCCCCCCCCTCCTCTCAAAGTCGAGGCCGGTGCAAAAGGCAACTCTTTCTCTCTGGAGCACGGCGCCTCGGACTGGATGGTTTCCCCGCTCTCAGAGATGTCTTATTTTGGCGGGATAAACCCGCCTGCAAGCTCTGCACGCCTCTCGGTTCTCGCCAGCGCAAAGTTTCGAAGGAGCCCCCCCTCCCGCACCGGAGCGCCGCACTTCATATCAACCACACCGGTCTCCTCCCTCCTGCTCGTCTGTTTTCAACAGTGCCATTCGTTTTTCTTTTTTTAATTTATTGGTTTTTTTTCTTCTTCTCCTTCAGGGTCGCATCTTGTCGTAAAAGTGCAGAACCCCCTAGTGGCTGATTTTTGTTCTGTTTTTTTCGAAGCTATAACAATGAATGCACACCAACTGACTGGAACAAGACTCTTTATCAACTCACTGTGGTTTAACTCATTAACACTTCTTACCATGCTACGCTAACGGCTGTGGACAATCGACGACTCCACGGTGTTGGGGTTCGGACTGATATTTTTGCCTAACGACACCTTTAACAGATGTGGAATGGAGGTTGCGATCAAGAGGGCTTCTTTTGTTTGTTGTTTTTGTTTGTTTTTTTTCTTTATTTTTCTGGGTCTTTTCTTCCATCGAGACTGGAATCAAGCGTACATGTCAGCTATAGATAATTTAAGTTACTCTTGTGTCATGATGTAAAACTGTCTAATTTGGAGAAAAAAATGTAGCTTACTGAAAAATAAAGATTTAGGCACTGTTGAGGAGCCGCCGTCTCTTTATTTAAACGCATCTGTTTTCATAGAGGAACATCTGTTAAACTGGGTTATGTTTTGGTTGCTCACATAGGAAATGCTGGAAAAAGTGACAATATAAGACCTGGGGGCCCAGTAAAAAGCAAATATATTAACTTTAATCAATTAGTCGATGGAAAAAAGAGCGTCTCAACCCGAGGCCGTGCCACACGGTCAGAGGAATTGGAAAAATCAGATGGTTGAAAGGTCGTAAAATCTGCAGAAAGGAATTTGCATCTCATCAGAACATTCCAAGTCTTCCTTTTCAACTAAATGCAAAATATGAGTCAGCTTCACATTGGAACCAGAGCTGAATACAGCGTTAGTGCTGGTCCAAGCAAGCAGTTAATGGTTTTCCTTGTCCAGATGAGTGAGTCTACAGCTCACCGTTTAATGTTTCTTGGCTGAGAATGTTTCTATTTGGCATTTTAACACTCACATGCATTTATTTTCTTCACAAAATAATGATTTTGGGGTTCAGAAATGTTGCTCCTCTTGCCAAATTTGATTGAAAAGTGATTACAATGTCATTAACAATCACTAATGGTCATGAGATATTGCACCAAGATGAAGGGGTCTAACGAGTCCCTCAAACATGTTTCTACATTCATAGATAAGAAGGAATACATTCCGATATGTTTGATAGAGGCGATTGCGTCAAATATCTTAAACTGGCTTGTGTCTGAGTTTGTATGAGACCGCAACTATTACGCACAACCGCCGTTTGCTGCCACTAGATGGCAGCACGCTCTCAGAGGACACGTGTTTTGAATCAGCCCCGCGTTTCTAAAGATTTGGACACTTCTGTTTATTGGAAATGTCGCACAGTTTCCACTGTTCCACAAAAAATACAAAAACAGTATTTTAGTCGACCCCCAAACTACCCTCTCAGATATATAGATAGATGGAGAGATAGATGGATGGATAGATTTCGCATAGACTTCACCAAAAAGCGCGAACTCAACTCGAAATCGATTCAAGTACAACTGGACTTCTGCGTGAGCTCTTTTGAATATTTTCAGTCAGACTAAATTGTACCTGCGAGGAGTATGAAGTCAGTTATAACTACTCAGCGCCTCAAAGGAAATTGGACGCGGTTACCTTCACAATAAAAGCCTTTCGCTCTGCACCGAGCTGCTTTTAAATTTGTCCGGCTTCAACTCAAGTGTTTAATTCCGATTTTAAAGTCAGTAGCAATAATTAAAAGAAACTAAAAATGCAACGAAATACAAAAACAGTCAGAAAAAGGAGAGCAGAGCAAAATCTCCATCAGACACTGATATAAAACTCCACGAACATGACATCTTCATACCTTACTGTTATTACATTATTATTATCAGTAGTAGTAGTAGTAGTAGTAGTAGTAGTAGAAGCAGTAGTAGTAGTAGAAGTAGTCGTAGCAGTCTTAGTACCATAATTTTTATTCCGCTATTGTCATTCTTATCAGAGATTTGACGGTGAATTAAGTTCCCTGGCAGTCAATCGCTAAAGTTTAGAATAACAAGAATAAGAACAAGAATATAATAAATCGATAATCTGAAGTGTCCAACTGGTGGTTTTGTCATTTTGAAAGGACACGTACCGGAAGTGGAATCCTCCGGTTTCTGCGTGCTTGTCGGAGCTTTTGCAGAAGACGCACAGCGCTGCTGCCGCACACGGACCGATACTCTGACACACACACACACACAGTCACCCACTCACACACACACACACTCACACACACTCTGGCTGACTTTGGATATTTGGGGGTTTTCGCGGAGACGCCAGGAGGGAGAAAAACAGGGAGCGAAGAGCCGGGAAACACGCGCTGAACTCGGCCGGAATGGCGGACCGGGACCCGGTGCCGATCCCCGTGGAGGTGCGGGCCAAACTGGCCGAGCTGGAGCTGGAGTTATCGGAGGGTGAGTACTTGGATTTATTCCCCCCGCGGAGCTCGGCGCGCCGCTGCTGGAGGAGGCGGCGGCGGCGGCGGCGGCCGCGGCGCCGGGTGTTTGTGTCGCGGGGCTGACGGAACTCTGTGAGTTGGAGCAGCACGGGAGGAAAAAAGTGCTGCAAGTTCAAGTCCAGATGGACGGACACGCGCACACTTACGCGCGCGCACGCAGGCACGCACGCATGGTGCCACAGGGACTGCCGTGGCTGATGAAGCCCTGAGGAGGATGCAGCGGGATGTGGTGCGTTTTGGTGGCTGAGGCATGCAGACTGAGTTTTCTTCTTATCTTCTCAGATTGCATCAGATGAATGCTTTTAATTCTGCCTCATTCTGGTCCAAGTATCACAGAAACATCACTTTGCAGCATCCATCATACTGGAAACAGCAGCAATTAAATTCACCAAAACAACAGATAAATACAACAGTTGTTGCTGTGTTGCTCGTCTAATTTTGCTAGAAAGCAGAAAATGATTATTAGGTCAATAATAGTGACAGAAATGTCACTTTTAAGACTCTTGGTGAGAGGAAACTATCTGTTTAGGTGGTTGAAATAAGAAATACTCAATTAATAATTCAAATTGTCATCTTAAATTTCTCAATTTGACCCCTAACAGCAGCCCCGAACTCAAATCTGTCCACTTTTTATCACCATCCGGGGTAAAAAATTGTCATTCTCATGATTAGTGGTGAATAATCGGTCCTTAAAGCATTAATAGATCAATCAGTGGACAAAGCAGCCTGTGAAGTGCACTCCCAAGTCTCTGTTGAGCAGCAGAGGCGGAGCGCAGCCCCCCTGTGGGGGTATCACAGGACCGCCGTGGAGAGGTTTTATGTTTGGAAGTTGTTGTTGTCTCACTGTCGTGTTGGAAAATCCCAACGAGCAGACCCCCCCCACATCCACCCCTTGGTTAGTGAGTGAGTGAGGGGGGGGGCTGTGCAGCTGTTAGCGGATGCAGTTTTCACATGACACTCTGCTGCCAAGGCAGCAGGAGCAGCGGCATGAATGATTCCTATTATATCCCGATTCCTTCTCCTTTTCACTCCTGCTGAATCTCCAACTTTCTCTGTTTTTTTGCAAGATGCAACAACGCAGTCCTGGTATTGATTTTCTCATTAACTCCCTCCTCCTCCCTCCTTTCTCCTCCTCCTCCTCCTCCTCTTCTTCCTCAGATTGATATGTCACATTGCTGTGGACTCACTCTCAGCCTGCAGACTATCACAGTGTCATATTTCAGCCGCCCGCGAGCCGTGTTTTCCTTGTTTCTCCTGGAGCTCGGGCTCGGCCATGTATGGAGAGAGAGTGAAGACCAGGAGAGAGAGAGAGAGAGAGAGAGAGAGAGAGAGAGAGAGAGAGAGAGAGCGAAGGAGGGAGGGAGGGAAGGAAGGAAGGAAAGGGGAAGAAAAAAGAGAAAACAGCTGACTGGAAACGTGCACGGCGCATTCTGATGTCGCTGCTGCTGCAAACGCAGGTCCTCGCAGATGAGAGGGTGAAGCGGCGGGGATGCAGCGATGGGGGGGTGACACACTAACGCTTTTCACGTAAAGCGCCGACTCAGAGTTCCTCCGGTGTAAACAAGTGCGTCTGGGTAGAAATGGGGTCAGATGCCCCATTGCATTATTTACATGCTTAGCTGATGCCGTAAATGCACCGCGGCGGCAGCCGATGCAAAGCTTCCCCGCATCCCGCAGACTTTGACCTAATTTTTCAATTTCCACGCATCATCCCTCCCCCCTCTTCCTCCATCCCCCCCTCACTCCCTCCACAGTGAGTGTGTCAGCGCGAGACGCACGCCGTCGGCACTCAGGTGTCGATGGCGCCCGCTGAGGAGCCCTTGAGCAAACGGCGCGCACCGGCTGCCGTCTGGAGGAAGGAAAAGGCCCCGGGGTTGTTGCTAAGGTTGTCGGAGGGTAGAGTGTCTTTCGCGGAGATGGGAGGGTGGCTGGATGCGTGATGGCGAACGCGACAAAGAAATGACACATTGTCAGATCGTTTGAACTCTCTCAGCTCATCGCGCTGGACTATATCACTGAAGAAATGACGTAAACGTGTGTGAAAAGGACCCACATATCACAGGCAGCAGCGTCAAACTCGTTTAATTCAGGGGCCACGCGGCGCTTCGTCTCATCTCAATTTAGACGAACAAGAATCTCGCTGCTTGAGAAGTGAGTATCCTTGATTTTTACCCTTTTAGAGCAAAAAAAACAAGCCCATACCGAAGCTTTGCTGACAAAACCTTTGAAAAACAAACTGAAGTTTCGAGAGGAAACCCCCCCAACTCTCCTTTTCCATCGTGACTCTTTCTGACTGCTGCTTTTAGCCTGCAGCTACTGAGGCAGTGATGTTGTGACGCCGTCAGCGTGCGCGTTTCAGTTTGAAACAAACCGATAAGCGACTTCCGCACAGACTTCTTCTTCTTCTTCTTCTTGCGTGTCGTGGTGCTCCGAGTCGGCTCGGTGGAGTTGTGCCTCCGGGAGGTCTGCGCTCGGAGGGTCTCCTTCATCTCAGTGAGGGACTGGAGGACCCCGGACCGCTCGCGGCTCCACCTGGATTTATCAACGTCCCGGCTGCTTCTGCAGCTGCTCGACGGAGGAGGTCGTTTTCCCGGTGTGCAGCCGGGAGGCGGGACCTCTGCTGCTCCCGCTGGCGTCTTTGCTCCTCGAGAGCTTGGCGGAGATCTGAACCCGAGACCTGAAGGCCGCTCAGTCGCTGCTGCAGGTTTGAGTTTACCGAGGAGCAGATTAGAGAAGACACAACATCAGACCTTTAATCGGCGTGACCGAAGGACGTCACAGAAGTGAAACACTGAAACAAAATCAGCATTTTTCAGGTTTTTTCTCGCTCAGGAAGTGATTCAGCATTTGGGTGTTCAATTTGCGCAGCTGTAAAAGCCTCCGACATTCACTCAAACGATTCCCAAAGCAGAAGCTGGCGAAAATGTCCTTGGTTTGCAGACACAGTCCTCCCTGTCGAGGACAGCAAACTGTACGCACACATACACACACGCGCGCACACACGCTCCTGCGTAAAGGAGCATCTCCCCTCCGCTCCCTTTCCATCAGTGTGTTTTCGGTGCAGCTGCAGACTGACAGCCTGTCCTCAACTAATCTGGCTGCTGGCTGAATATTAAGCTCTGCAGTTCAGCCCAGATAACAAGCTGTCCACCTCAACACACTCCAGATTACATGTGCGCAAACGCACACGCACAAACATACACACACACACACACACACACACACACATACCACGAGCTAATCGCGAGTGGCTGCACCGCGGCGTATCTGCAGCGCGTCGTATCTGCTCCAGATTAGTTTCCCTTTTGTCACTTCACGTGGTCTCTCATATGAAGCACCTGTCAGTCAAACAAGTGGGCGGAGCTTCTTTTTGATTGCACCTTAATGAAGATGAAAAGATGATTCATCGGCTGAAGTTTTTGCAGCTTTTGAACTCGAAGCTTTTGAACATGTTTGGATTGTTTTTGACAGCGTTGAAGTTTGTGATAAATAGTCGCGTGTTGTCTCCACAACAGTGAGGCGTAAACACTGTTGACAGGCTGAGATTCAGGTCAAAACCGAACGTCTTTTTTTAACCCCCCCCCCCAACGTTTCCTCCGTTCTGCTTCTCACATCTGGTCCTGATCATTTTTCCTGTGCGAGTCTTCAGCAGTGGGTTTGTTATTGCAAAGCGCTCCCTCCTCCTCCTCCTCCTACACCCACCGTCTTTTTCCCCCCTCGCTGCTTCCTCAGTTCGTAGAAGAGCAGGAACACTTCCTCTCCGCCGTTTCACCTTTTTTGCGTGGAGAACAGTTGGAAGCTGCGTTCCCAGAATGCATCTGACCCGAGCGAGGTCGCCCCGGCTCGCCGGGTTTCCCTCTGATCTGATGGCGGCGGAGCTTTCTGGGACACGCGCGTGCTCATCTTCACTCGATTCCTTGGTTAAAGCTCCAATCTGCGTTACAAAGTTTTTTGAATTCTTTATGAAGCCGATAATAATTTAGTCTCTGAAATGAGACCAGTGAATGTTAAATTGTCCTGATACTGAAGCCGCCACACGGCTCCCGAGGAAGGAAATTCCGGTACCGTGCGGCATCGACAGGTTGGATCCATTGGTGGATGCAGTTTCGTTGGATGTTGCCTCTCGGCTGCCATCAGGACAGATTCCCTGTGACATTTTGGACATTTATCTGGGAGATCTGGACCAGAGGAGGAGCAACTGCGATTTTGAAAAGAGGAGGAGGAGCTTTAATCCTGCTCAGTGTGAGCTTCGACTGGAGTGTCATTCACTCCATCTTCTACTGTCTACTGTTAGAAGAAGCTTCGTTTGGTCCTAAAGGAAGTCGTAAAAGTTTCAGACACAACGAAGAAGCATCGCGTCATTGAATGTGCGACATCTTTAAGAGCTGTTGGAAAAAATTGACTGTTTCTCTCGAGAACTGGACGTTTGCAAGCCGAAATTTTAACTTTAAACAGATAGAAATATTCACTAACTTCCCAGTGAGAACACACAATTCCTCCATTGTGATTCAGTTAAAAGCCAGCGGAATAATTTGCCATCAAACTCCTCCAAAGACGTCTTTTCGTCCTCTAACGGCCTGAACAGAACGTTGGGATTTCTTACTGTTCATAAAAAGCCAAACCCACAAAGCCTCCTGCTGCTGTGCAGACTTAATGTATTCAGCCGGTGACATTTTCCTGATTCAGCTGCGAGTTGAGGGCCTGACAGCTGACGGCCTGATGTATCTCCTTGATGTCAACTGTCTCAAAGCATCATTTCTCCTTTTTCTTCCGTCGACGAAACGCGCCGCGACGCCGTCGCGTGACTTTTGTCAACCTTTTGACAAGAGGCGCAAACGAAGGCATTGATTGCTTCTGTCGGGATCTTTGCCATGACTTGATCGCTCTACTTTGAAGCCAGTGCTTGAAAATGACCGAGACTCTGCCTGAAAACTGCAGTATGTGTACGTTCTCCACAGAGACGACTGTTTGCGGATGGATGATGTGTGTACCTGCCCGTTGACATGGAGATGTGATGTGCACTTCCTTAAAAATAGCCACAGATATGCATCAGATTGAAGCTGTTGCAGTCATTTTACAGTCCTTTATGTGTTCTGTGGCTTTTCAGTCTGTTTCCTGCAAATCTCGTGGACCAAAGTGATTGAATCCAGCTCTTTTCTTGCTGTCAGACAGTCTGACTCAGCGGCAGAATCATCAGAAGCTGCACATTAAACCTGATCGCAGGACTTTCGATGATGGCATCGTTTATAACCGTTTAGTGTCTCAGCGTCTCATCACAAGGAAAGTCTCTCCTTTGTTGTCGAGAACTGAAAGTTTAATCGCTTCAATTCTGCTGGGATGTTTCGGAATCTTACGACTCCTGAAAATCTCTCAGCCTGATGCGAATTGAGCTGGTGGGACTTCACTCGATCGGGTGCGTTTGTCTGTCTTCTTGGAGTATGAAGTGAGAAAGCCAGCTGTCCTTTGTGACCGTTTCAACAGGTGGCAACGGGAACAAATGAAGTGTTTTATTAGCTGCCGGCTGATTGAAGGAGGGCGTGAGGCGACCTTTGGAAAGGAGTTTGTGGCAGATTCTGCGGCGTAACGAGCGGACGGTGGGCGTGGCGCACGCGCACGCTTACCTTATCAGTGACACTGACTGTGAATGAGTACTCAATGATTGGCTGTGACTCAGCGATATAAATAGACCGCCGTGGCGGTGACTGACGCCTTGGGCGGAGTCCAGGACTCTGCAGAGAAAAGCCTGATGTCAGTCTGCAGCGAACAGTTGGGAGTCGGACCCTCGGTATCACACCTGAAGTTTGGTCACTCGAGCCGTGTGATTGGCCAGCGGCCTGTTGGGAGTTGAAGGTGGACGGAGGGACAAGAGAGCTGAAATCTGTGGTTACTGATTGATGCATCGCCGGTGGAACCAGCTTGTTACCACGGGGATGAGGGTCTTTTTCTTCTATAATCCCACCGGTGAATAAATAGAAACTTCTCTTTCCACCAAATGAAAAGTTCATCTTGTACACTGTAATATATACTGGAAATCTATGTGGTAATACTGACTCCTTTCTTCAGCTGTTACCTTGTAGTTACAGTCGTTCTGTTTGCGAACCCGCTGAGGGCTCCTGCTGGTTGATGGTTCAGTTCCTGTCAGAGTCTGCCGAGCTGGAAGCCTGCGAGGCTCCTTTTTCAGCAGAGATTTGCGCTAAATGCCAGGTTGTCCCTGTGCTGTGGACACGGCGTCTGTTCCAGCATCACAACATCTCACCTTTCGACCAGCAGTTGCCATAGAGATGTTATTTTCTCTCCTCCTTTCCTGGGAGATGCTGACCTGTGGGGAGGCAGAGAGGCTTGTTCTCCTTTAGTGGCGCGGAGCCTCCATCACGCAGCAGGGCCATAAATTCATATTTGGTCTCTTTTGTGCGCTCCCTGGGGCGACGTGATCGGTGATTCAGGACTGGAGAACCTGCAGTCGATCCGCGTAAATTCGCCTGCTGTCCTCCCTCGACTCCCACCAGAGAAATATCCCCTCAAATTGGCTCTTTATTGCAGACCTGCCTGTTGTTAAAAGCAGTGTCGCGGCGGCAGCGGCGGTAAGCAACACTTCAGAGGGAGTGGGGTGACATCAGCCTCTCGAGCTGAACCAACGTGGCAGAGCGGGACGACATCTCCTCCTGCTGAAACTTTTGAACGCAGCTTGAAAATGGCGGCGTGGTCGTAAAGCGTTTTTTTTTCAATGCCTATCATTTGTGGCTTTTGTGTTCTCCTCCATGTTTCAGAAACAATGGACTCTTTACAACTAGATCGTATGAAACCAGGTTTGTGAACTCAACATGGAACCCGAGGCTCACCGGTACGAGTACCCACCACTGTGGGTCCTTCAGCAAGGCCCTTAACCTCTGACTGCCCCCCAGTCGCAGCTTGTAGTTCATGTTGTCATGTGTAACTATGAATAGGACGAGTTAAGTGCAAAAGGGGGGAATTCCCAAAGGGGGATTAAGGAAGGATAACTTAACTCAGTTTCAGGGGGCTTTATAACAGGGGTGGGCAATCCTGGTCCTGGAGGGCCACAGTCCTGCATGTTCTCAATGTGTGGATTTCAACGAGATTCAGGTGTGTTGGACCAGGACCACATCGAAAACACGCAGGGCTGCGGCCCTCCAGGACCAGGATTGCCCACCCCCTGGTTTGGAAGTTGACAACGGGTTCTTTCTGGTGTTGTGATCCTGAGTTAAAGCTCAACGCGGTAAACCAAACATCAGCAAGATGAATCACCCGGACAGTTGAAGCATAAACACACTTTGGCTTTGTGCGATAAGCAGTGAAGAGCAGGACTCCTCTTCCTCCTCCTCCTCCTCCTCCTCTGTGCTGTCAGTCCACGTGTTCATCATCAGCCGTCACGCGTCCTCGCTGTGTGGCGGGTGGCTTCTCGCAGGAGGCGGGCCCATAAATATTCATCCGCCCCCGGCTGTCAGCCTCGCAGCACAACAAATCTGAGGGCTGGAAATGTCAGCGGGTCGAGCGGGCGTTTGTCTCGGGCGCGCTTCGCGTTGTCAGTTCTCGCTGGGTGCCCAGACGACAGGCCGACGTTCAGTCAGGACGACGAGGGGAGGCGCCCAGGAAAACCGCAGCTCGCCGTGTTGCAAAGTGACCCGCTGTTTATTGTGTGTTCGAATGAGAGGTTAAATGAAAGGTTTGTTGTGTACCGGCCAAATAAAGACATTGTTTTTTTATGTCATTTATTATCGTGCTCACTCGGTCCGCAGTGCAGCTCTCAGGTTGTCGTAATTGTTTGAATCTCAGCCAGTTTTATAGTGTCTCATACTGTAGTTTTATAAACATGCATGATGTTTATTTGCATCACTCCATACTTCAAAAAATAAAGCCAAACATGCAAATTTCCAATTTTTGGTAGAAGAACAAAATAAAGCTAATAAAAAAAATAAGTTCTTAAGTCCTTAAGTTCTACTTGTTGACTTTTTGTTGATAATGAGGCCATTTTTTCTCTCGTTTTCTTCCAGAAAATTAACTTTAAGGGTCTTTCAAATGGTCACAGCAAGTTGTAGAGGAAGTACTCTGAAGTTATACATCTCATTTGCTGTAAACTCTTTTTATCAGCAGCCTCGCACTTGTACAATAATGTATACGAGTGCAAATGACTGTCGAAGGGTAATGAGGTCGGCCTCCGCTGGATCCCGACTGGAGTTGATTCCCGTTTGTTTGGGTTTTTCCAGCGAGTGTTCTGTTTTGATAGAAAATAAAGGAAGGAACATTCAGCAGCTCTTTGCTCTTATTTCCACACTCAGCGTAACCGAAGCACTCAACCTTTCAGGACTTCAGACGGCCTCTCAGCGCGGCGTGTTGATCCTCTTCCTCAGATGGCGATTGTGCTTGCTCAGGCGATTTGGGGAAGACCGGACGCTCCGTCTGCCATTAGAGCAATCAGAGGGGACCCCCCCCCCATCCCCATCCCCCCCTCCCAACCCCCTAATCAGCATTTTCATTTGCTCGGCCTTCCTCTGTCAGTCTGATCAATGTCAAGCCCGAGAGGCTGTTTTTTTTTTTTTTCTTTTTAACAGCGTGCCGACCTTGTGATGTGAAAACCTCCCAATCACCTAATTGGCTTCTGCGAGAGAGCGATGATCGTAAAAAAGTTGTATTTTCCTCCCGAATCAACAATTAATGAGCTGCGTTTACGATTCCCAGACGACGGTGATCATGCGAGCTGCTTTTGTGGAGCTGTAGTAAAAGTAGGAGGGTCTTTTTAAGTGCCTTTTGTACAAACACATGGCCGCTGTGTTGTGTTGCAGCCTGCGTTGTCTTTCGCTGGCAAGTCAAAGTGAAGCGATTCTGTCCGTCTGAGGTGGAAACGCGTCGTTGCCACACGGCCGCTGGACTCGCTGCTTTGTGGAGACTTTCAATTCTGTCGCCGTTACAAAGAGGAAACGAATCGGAGGCGTCCGTCGACAATCCGTTATCGGTCGTTCATCATCATCGGTGTCTAATTGCTGTGAGGTTCTTGATTCTTCTCAGCCAATAAGAAGCGATTGCAGATCTGGAGGTGCAGTTAGAAAGCTAATTAGAGTTGATAATTAGAATAATTATCGAGAAAGGACTCAATGAAGATGCGACCGATCTTCAAACTTCCTGAGAATCTGTAAGTGTGATTAGAGATGCTCTTTTCCTGCTTTGTTAGTTGTCTGAGTTATCAGTTGGTCTTTGTTGCGTTTGTTGCCGAGTTTTCTGGATGAGCGCGTCGGGATCTGTTCGTGATGTTATTCATGAATTGAGCTGTTTGCTGGTCGCTGCTCAACAGGAAGTCTGCAGCTCCTCTGACCTACAGACTGCAGATCGGATGAGCCCGCTTGCAAAAGGCCACACGGGGTAATCCCATCAGACCCACCGGGAGAGTCCACGCTCTGCCACGACATGATGACTTTAGCGGAGTCCCGTCTGTCCTACGAGGACGCCAGTGAAGGCAGCACCGCTGGACTGTGTTTCAGATCCACACTCCAGAAATGTGTGTCAGGAATTTTCTGGATTTCAGAGCAACAGAACAGGGAATCATCAGTCATTACACGACGCGAACACTCCCCCTTTCCCTCATCCTCCTCCACCAACAAACCTGTTGATCTCAGGGAGAATCTGGAGACTTTGAGAGACCCAGACTGAGTTCTTCTCGTTGGGACGTGATGGTGCTTTCCACTGCACCAGTCCCCCTTGATGCAGTTTCTACTCATCAAAGTCCAGTTTTCCCTGCAATCCAGCCCGTTTCACGAGGAAGAAGAGGAGCAGCAATGGCAACTGCTGTCAAACTGCCATATTCTCGATCGTGTTGGGTTATTGCCCATAACAGTTCACTGCTGTGATTGTGTTTCGACATCTGTTTCGTGGGATGAAACACACACACTTGCACACGCACACACACGAGAGCAGCAAGTGAAGTCTGCAAACGATGTGACCACTTGTGGATCTGCAACAAGAATTCTGCTTTCATCCTTTAATCGACACGTTTGCTCCGACGTACGGCTGATTTGTGTCATCGAATATTGATGGCAGGATTCCCGACGGATCGGCGTCGCCCTCCATCCGATCCCGGACCGCCATCCTCAGGTCCGGCGTTACAGAGCATGAGGTCACTAATCTTGGAAACAATTCCCTGCGTCGCCGTGTGTGTGACAGCTTGACGCTCCGCGACTGCTGTTGGGAAAAAAAAAATCCCCCAACGGCCGCACGCAGCCCCTGCAACTGTTCCCTGCCATGCTGCTTCTCAGGGAGAGGTGATGTCATCGCTGGAGCAGGCAGGGCGAGGGGGGGGGGTGATTTAGGGGGGGAAGCGACAGTGAGGAGAGAGCTCTGTGGATGTGTGTGTGTGTGTGTGTGTGTGTGTGTGTATGGGGGTAGAGGGGGGTGTTTCTGGCAGATTGCATCATTAAGCTGCTCAGACAGGCACTTTCAGCCCTCTTTCTCGCCTGTTTTCTTCCCCCTTCTTCGTTTCCTGCTCCTCGCCGGAGCCGGCGTGCTGCGAGGGGCCCGCTGCTCATAAAGCGAGGTCTGCGTGAGGGGGAACGGCGTGGGCGCGCGCACAAAACAAGGCACCCCCCCCCCCCCGCCTTTGACTGAAACTGATACGGAGCCACAGTCCTTTCTGCTCTCACACCACGCTCCACAAGTGTTTTTCCTCAAACGCTCCCTCCCTCCCTCCCTCCCAATTCAACAGTTTGTCCTGGCTTGGAAACAATAAACCTCAACCTGCGATGAAGATTTTATCATCTACAGGCTGATGAAGGCGGCTAATGACCAGCAGCTCCTGCACCAGCTGCAGTTTTATGCTTCCTTCATCCTCCCTCCCTTTTCCTTTCCTCAGCTTGAAATCCAACACAGCCTCGTTTTCTTCAGTCTCCTCGGAGAATAATACTCCTAATTAACTGTCCCGAGGGTGACACAGTTCCTCCAGCGGGCGTGGGATGTGTGGGAGGCAGGAGGAGGAGGAGGGGGGGGCGGTGAGGGAGGCGGCTGAGCGCTGCCCGACTCGGACTTTTGTCTCCACAGACAGTAGTCGGGTCGAGTGGAACAATAAGACACTTAATCCGTTTGAACAGAGCAGCTTTATTGGGCTTTTCTGCAGAGGAATGTTGATACGGAGCCTCGGTGTCATCGATGTGGTTCTTTTGCATGTGGCCGGGCGACTTCTGGTAGTTTTAAAGTTTAACGTGACACGAATCGGCGAATAAAGTTGTTGATTGCAGTCGTTTTAATCCCTCACTCTTCTTTTATCCTTCGATGGATCACGATGGACGTATTGTTTCCCATCTTGGCTGTAGTCGTCAGTGGAAAACTCTACTTCTGACCTTCCCTGCTCAGCCTTTACTCGCCGGACGGGTCGGCCGGAGAGCCGCGGTGTCCTCTTGTGTCGCCTCGTCCCGTGGCCTCTCTGCAGTCGCGCCTCCTCGCTCTCGGTGTGGAAAACGCTGGTCTTCAAACAGCGCTGCTCTGTGAGTCACCCGCTGCCGGCAGGCATTCTTTGCAGAGGAGCTAATGTACGCGGCGCTGCGTTATGAAAACAGGCCGGGTGGAAGCAGTAGCGTGTGTTCCTTGTGATCTGTTTAGTGATTTTAAAGGCTCGAAAGCATGAATAAGCAGCAAACACTGGAGTCTGTTCCAGTCTCCCTGACCACACGCTCCGCTCCTCTTATGTAAACGGGCTTTAAAACAACACGAAGCTGTTCAGCATGGATGGTGTAAGTTGAGATAAAGGCTCAGCAGCAGCTCAGCGGTGCAGCTCCCATGTCCTCTCTTTATAATAATAATAATAATAAAGTTTCAGGCGAGTCTTAATTCCAAAATCCCATAACTTCACTGTTTTTCTGGGGGGAAAATGAGGCAAGCCACGAGCGTCTTTACTTCGTCAGTTCCTCCTTTTCTCTAACCTCAGATTGATGCTTTTTGAGTCGACTTCTGGCAGCATTTCTTTCACTGTTATTGCCTCACAAGGTGGATATTTGAGACACGCTGCAAAAAAAAAGTGGAGCTTGGAGAAATTTCTCTGCTGAAATCCTAGAGAACCTGTTGAAAAGTACAGAACAAAGGCTGGAAGTCGACGCCTGTTGTCACTTGACAGAACTGGAGGGTTGAACCAGCCTCTCACTCGAGTTTGGCCGACGAGAGACCGATGCTGTTGACTCCCAGAACCAGGAGAAATAAGCACTCAGGCCCAACACACTGAAAGCAGCCTTCCTGCTTTTGACGAAAGGTGTTGGCGCTGCCCAGTTCGCGCCGTGTTGTGCTTGTCAGCAGCGCTTTTCTTTGTCGCAGGTGATTTCTCACCAAGATCCTTCAACTGCGACTCCAAAAGTGTGTCATCTGACATTTTTTGGGGCTAATTGCTTGTAAAAGCCTCACTTATTGGCCCTTTGGTGCTCCGACGAGCCCATGTGGCCGCGGTCTGTGGCGTTACCTGCTGCCAGAGTGCAAAGATCAAGCTGAACCGACCAGCTTGAGGCAGGTTTTTTCTCACTGTCAGCTCAGTGGGTCACAGGAGGAGGCGGCCTGGTCTGCGCATAAACAGCGCGAGTGATGAATTCCATCTGTGTCCCGACATAAAACAGCCTCTCTTCTTCTTCTTCTTCTTCTTCTTATCCCGGGAATCTGCCTAAAATTGCCCTCCTCCTGGAAGACATTCCTCAAACTGGTTCAAACCACTTTTGAGATTAGAGCGTTATTGGCTTGACGAGAGGGAAAAAATGAGGGGAAGAGGGGAAAAAAGAGTCGGGATAAGAAGAGCATTGTGCTGCGAACGCTGACAATGCCGCGGCCGGCTGGAGCGAGAGGCCCCGCCGGCGGTGGTGGCGGCGGCGGGCTTTGGCTGCTCGTTTGTCTCTCGGCATGCCGGGGTGATAAACTGCGGAGCGGCCCGCGTCCAACCCGGCGCTTGGCGAGCTACCTGGTAGATCGTTTGCAGTCCGACGTGGACGGCGTTTCGCCCGCTCGCCCTCCAAAACATGACCGCACTTCACGTGCGCGAAGAGACGATCGTAGCAAGGTCAGGCAGCGGCCCCGCGGCAGCTGTTTCCAGATTGACTGGCGCGGTCTGGAAGAGCGAGGAAACGGGGGGGGAGGGGGGGGGGGAGGGGGAGCCAAACAGCTGGAGCGACCTGTGACGCGGGCGTCATGGAAAATCCGAGAGTGGTCGCGACAGGTCGGAGCGAAACTCTCCAAACAGTGTGACGGGTCGCCACGGGAGACCACACTGGCAGCCAAACACAGATAGCATCTCGTAAACCAGAATGTAAATGAACTGCGTAAACTGATTACGCTTCCATACGCGTTCCGGTAAACCAGAGGAGCACGCCGTGAACGTGCAATCAAATGGAGGAATGTTCACCCCCCCCCCCCCCAAAAAGGGGGTCCGAGTTGACGCACGCACACACCGGGGACGTCTCCTCTTTCCTTTCCAAAACTGACGACGCAGAGACGAGCGGAGAACTTCAAACCTCGGCCTCGCTCTTTGTTTATGGGGCCGCATAGCTTTCCCGCCGGGGGGGGCGCCGCGATCCGGCTCCGGATCCGACTGTTGGGAGTCTGGAGCGCCGCCAAGTGTGGCTCGGCAGGGCGTTGGAGGTTTACACAGCTCCAGATGGTGTCTTTTACATATGTAAATAAAGTTGCCACGGCGCATGACGAATGGAGACGCTCCCTCCGCGCTGTGCGGCCGCCGTCCCTCCAGGTGACGAGGTCTCAGCCCGGCGGGGGGGGGGGGGGGACAAACAGCGACCTGTTTGACTCCGACTGTTGTCCTAATCACGTTTTAACCGTTTGGTCAAATGTTGACTCCCTAAACTAATATGCGCTGTAATGTTGTTGGTTTCCAGCCTGCTGCGTTTGCTTCGGCACGTTCCAGGGTCAGTTCTCTTCCGACGTGTCGTCCTCTGTTTCATTCTTTTAGTGTTCACCTCAAGGTTGTAATCTTAAAGCCTCCCAGCGCAGGGAAGCGCGCGCGCACCTTTCAACCGCTGATGGTTTTTCACCAGAGAAAGCGACTCATTTGCATCTTTATGCCGCTGGCTGAGCTCCGCCAGCGCGGGGCGGATTTATCTGGCTGTAATCAACACCGACGCGAACAAAGGAAAACAGTCTCCGGATGATTATAGAGTCACGAAAATGACATTGCGCGAGCCGCTCATGCGGAGAAAGCGGCCGGCTTTTAAATTCAGCCGAAAAATCCTGGAGAACAGCGGCGGTGTTGTGTGTGTGGGGGGGAAACGTCTCCGATCTGGCAGGTCAAAGGTTCAGCTCCTTCAGCTGTGACCGTGTCCGTCAGCCACAGCTTTCCAAGTCGGAGTGGAAACTTTGGACTTTCAGACTGATGCTTTGGAATAAAAAAACCTTATTTTTTACTCACCTTTATCTAAGAAAATTAGCTTCGAAAAGCTAAAAACAAACCTCATTGATTTTTAGTCTTTGTTTCACTATGCAGTAACAGATGTAGGGGTGATTCTATTGTCATACTCACCTCATTTCTACTTGTACTTCCTGTCAGCTTGTTGCTTTTCCCTCCACATCATCAAAATCCAGTCGTCTGTCAGTTGTTAAGTTCACCTGATGAACCCAGTGGGCCCTTGAGCCAGACCCCTGAACTCCAGACGGCTCCTCCAGAGCTGCACTGCGACAAACCGCCGCTGTTCAAAGTTCAGGAACGATCAATAAAGTTTAACTTAACTTCAGATGAATCTAAAGTCTAAATGTTGCTCGCCGTCTTCGCAAAGAACCGGGACGCATCGACTCGCATCGATCGGCTGAAAGCGACACGTTTGGCACAATAATTGAAATCAATTGATGGCAAAGTTGTTTTTTTTTTCTTGCACTAAAAAGGCCCCTAAATGTTTCTCAAAGCTTCTATAGCCTTTATTTTAATGGAGTCGCTTCACCCGTTCATCTTTACACCCAAAACACTCGAGCGGACTGAAAACTCTCCAGTTTATTAAGTGGCAGCTATTCAGAGCAGAGTGCTGCAGCTTTTTGACCTTTTTGCAAAAGGAGTCGAGACCCTTTTGACCTGCCTCATCTGTTAACGTCCACATGGCCTGTTTAAGTGGGGTGGGGGGGGGTCTCACATGTGCTGCTGTGTAAGTGTGGAGGGGGGGTGTCAGCGTCTTTTCCTCGTAAGCGTTGAAGTGATTTTTCTAAGTCCTGCTAAACTGGGTCATGATGGAGATGGATGATCCGGAGACGACCTCCCTCTCTCCCTCCCCCCTTCCCTCCCCCCCCCTCCCTCCCTCACTGGGGCTCGCAGCCGAAAGCTCCCTGCTCACATCGGATGTTCCGCTCCATATCTGAGCTGATTTTCTCCCTTTCTGCAAATCATAAAGACGAGGATTTCGTCACCTGCTTTTTTTCGGGGGGTTCAAAACAGGGAGACTTTCCACATCTCAGGAAACCAGAACCTCCTCCTCCTCTTCCTCCTCCTCCTCCTCGTTCTCCTAATTTGCTCATCAACAGCATTAGGTGACCTCCCGCCCCCGCTCTCTCGGACGACATTGTGTAATCCTCTGACTTCTCGGAGCTGCTTTGAACGAGGCATTGTGCGGGTTTCTGAGAGAGCGAGGGCTGTCTAATGTTACCCCCCCCCCCTCCTTCATCCCCCCCCTTTATTCTTTTGGGTTTGTTTTCTCACATAACCAAGCAACTGCTGGAGCTTTGGAGTCAGTGAGCGCCGGGACGGGACTCGCCTTCATCACCCATGAACGCTGTTGGGAGGCTTGGCTCGTGCGTGTCCGCCAAATGGGAAATATTACCTCGGATTGTCATGCCAGAGTAACTTTGACTCGTTTGAGCTAATAAAAGACGCGCTTTTAAAGTTGCGCAACGTTGGCCTACTTTGGGAAAACCATGAAATCTAAAGTATTAGGTCACGCGAAGCTAGCTCTGCAGGGACCCGGCCGATCGTGATGTTTTCCTGCATCTGTCGCCGTGGATATCCAGACCTGACCTTTGACCTCCTTATTAAGGGCCGCTTTTAGTGCCGATGGAGCCAACGCAACTTATTCCACTGCAGCGCATGCAGGCCTAAAAGGAGCAGCGCGGACTTTGGGGATAAGCTGATACAGTGACGACGTGCATTAGCCGGGAGATGCCCATAGCTTAGCTTAACGTAGCTTAGCTTAGCACGAAAGGGTTGCCAGTCATGAAGGCTTCATAATGACATGTGAATTAGCTGTATTTGAAGCATTTTGGGAGGAAAACTTGTCCCACCTTCTTTATTTGCACATTTTACTTGTTGTGACATGTTGATAAAACAGTTTTTCCTCGTCTGAATTTAAGCATCAGGCAATTTTTCTTGTTACGGTTTGAAGACAGCCAATAAAACGCAGAATCCAATATACATCAATGACAATTATTTCCAAAGTTATGGCGAGTTTTCACCCTTCAGACTGATGGATATTGACTTGCAGCGTCAACTCGTCGCTGTTAGTTTCCTGCCGCGTGGTGATTTACGGTTCTTTCCCAAAAAATGCCCGCGAAACCAAAAATAGTCATTTTTGTCTCTCTGACGGATTTGCCAAACAGAGCGTCTGACATTTGGCTGACACTTTAATCTTCATCTATCAATGATACTGTGAGGAGCAGGAGGAGGAGGAGGAGGAGATGGAGGATCAGTGTCTCCGCTGCAGGGATCAAACCTCCCGGCTCTCAGTTACCGGATGCTCGTGGCTTCGCCGCGGCACCGCTCCAGTAACGGGAGTCAGCTTTTGGCCGGCGTCGCCAGCGCTAGTTAAAGGGTCTTGGCGGACGGCGAGCTGTGCGTGCGAGCGAGCGTGCGTGTGCTTTTATTTCGTCTCTGAACCTCGGTCACGCTTCCGTCTGATAGGGCCTCATCCAGATAATCGCCGCCACTCGCTGCTTCAGAGATATTAACATGTTGCTCAGAATGGCTCCAGTTTTTTCTCTTTTCTCCCTTACTGGGGTTTTTATCTCCCAGACAAAACAGTCTGTGGGCAGAAGAGACGCTGGAGCGTGTGTGTGTGTGTGTGTGTGTGTGTGTGTGGGTATTGACTCAGCGGACACTATGCATGCCTTGCTTGGACAGGTATGTGCACTGAGGTGCTGCTTCACAGGTATGAGTGAGCTGACTTATCAGCTGATCGGTTCGCTCAGAGCCTTTTTGGCGCCACGTGTGCAACATGACACCTTGTGTTGATCCTGTGAAGGAATGAAGGAATTCATGCAACAATAACAGCATGTTTATAAGACAGCAAAGTGCTGCATGATAATACATAAACATGTAGGGTGAGATTGAGTATTGGCATGCTTATGGATGTTAACACACTGTTTGGAGAGCTGGATAATGAACACATCTGTGGGATACTGATGTGGTTCAAAACTGCTGAAAAAGTGTCCATATGAAGATAATTTGTGATGTCAGCTTGTCGATGTATTTCCTCAAATTCACCCTGAGTGTCGTCATCATCTCGTGTATTCTCACTAAAAGTGTCACAGACCTACTTGAGCACGTCATTTAAGTGCCATATTAAACAAGACTGGAGCTAAAAAACAAATGAAAGAGTGAGAAAAGGCTGATAAAGCAAGAGATAAATAACTCTGGATGCAGGCGGAGAGAGAAGAGAGACCAGGAAAAGACCAACAGGGAGAAGAGGAGTGAGCTCGAACCTCTGTGAAACAAGGCTGTGGGTCAGAGGTGATGAGGCGAATGTGTGGGAATCATTTCAGGTCACTTCAGTTTGGACGCTGATCGTAGGAAAACACTTTGTGAAGCGTACGCACGCTGTTTATGTGCTACCATGAGCACGTAAACGAATGCTGATCAGGATGTTTACATGTGGGACTTTCCCAGCATTTTGAAGTAAGCAATATTCTTTCAAAGCTTGTTTTTGGGACATGATTTGTACTGTCGGACAGTCCACATGGCGTAGAGTGAACGCACACACACACAGCACACACAGGAGGCCTTTCAGTAAATCCAGGATGTACTGAGCTGCCAGGCAGAGATGAGAGGATTAAAGCGACCGGTCACACGCCGGAGGAGGAGGAGGAGGAGGAAGCTTGTGCAGCGCACACGCGTAATGCGGGACAAGAAGCGCGCACCTGCTTTGATCAAGGAGACGAGCTGCTCACTCTCACCTCCTCGGACCGACACATCAAGTCATGAAACGCTCTCGGCGTGCCGCGTGCAAAAGCCAGTCGAGTTGAACACCAGATAGATGCCGTTCAGCACCGGAGCATGAAGCTGTTTTTGGTAGTTGAACATTTAGAACCAAACAAAGTTTGTAAGATAGCAGATAAATGTTGTTTCGAAGATGCTGAACCAGTGACGCTGCAGTCAGACTTCTTCCTGCATGCTCATTGGCTGTCTTTGTTTACAATGGCGCCATGTGTTCTTCTCTGTTTGGTTTGGTGTCTGTTAGATATCTTCTGCGGGTTTTTTCTGGACACACGTGATGGCCTCGAATAGTTCAAGAAAAAACAGACACCAGGATCCAGAACTGAACAGCAGATTGTAGTTTTGTGTTTTTGCTGCTCTGAAGCAGGTCTGTGTGCGCTCTCCTCCAGAGGTTAACTGGTTCGACCTGTGAAGGCCACTTTGCTCTCTTATATTAGACGACATTAGCTGCTGTTCCACCTCATCATCAAACACAAGCCCTGCTGCGCCGCCGCTGCGTCGCCTCCTCCCACGCGGCCTCTGCAGGTATTTTTCTGGAGATGCGTTACAGTGATTAATTGGTGAAGCTCTGAGGTTTGTTCTTCAGCGGAGGGGGGGTGGGGGGGGGGTTTGCCCCTCTTTAATTGGATTTATCTCATCAGGCGCAGTGTTTTTGGATCTAAAGACGACGAGGACCGACGCTGACCTTTACAAAGGTCTGCAGCGGCTCCGTCACTCTCTCCAGTGGCCTTTCAGACAGCGATACTTCCTCCTAACATCTCAATTAAACCTCTGTTCTCTCTCCTCGTGGCTCTCTCTCCTCCCCTCTGTCTCTCTTTGTCCTCCTGCAGACTCTTCTCCCTCATTCTGTCATCTATCTGCTCCATGTGACTCTCGCGCTCTCTGATTTTTAATTCTGTCTCTGTTCAGAAACCAGCGTGTGCGGGACGAAGCCGTTTCTTCCTAATTCACTTTGTTTCCTCTCCGGGACAGAAATCCCCTTTTTATTCGTTCTCCTCTTTCTCGTTGCTTTCCTAGATTGTTAAGAGATTTAAAGAGTCCGAGCTGCAATTATTTATGACTTCTGCTCTTCTTTATCTCCATCTCCTCTCTCTAGTCCTCCAACTTTCTCTTTTCTAATGATATCTTAATCCTGCCAAGTTTGCGTTGAATATTTGATGCTCCTGACGCAGCAGGCCTTGTTGCATCGCAGCCCGTGAGTGCTGCGCTGCAGAGTTGCTCCGCTTTCCCAGCTGAGCTCTGGCGGAAGCGTTTTGCGGTCGTGTTTGACCGCCGAAGCGCCGGCTCTCCGGTCCCCCCCCCCCTCCGATCATGCAGCCTCGGTGAAACGCGCTCCTGAGCAGATGGTCACTGAGGCTTTGGACGGAAGTCAGGGCCACAAGTGAATCGCACGCGTGTTCCCGCTCCGCGCTCAACCTGACGCCCCGGCGCCCTTGTACCATATGTCCCTGATATGACATGAAAAGAGGCATAAATTATGAGTCTTGAAGCATCAGCTGAAGCAGGGACATGGGAAGAAAACGGCATTTATTAGCTCTAATGTATTTGATTAGAAGACATTAAGGCTGCTTCTCAGTTTTGCTGCCAATCGCTTCAACTCAACTCAGCTACTCAGCGTTGGACGTCTTGTCTCGGTTTACGTATTTACTGCAGATGGAGCTTTGTGCTCTATGATACAGCGTGTTTTCACTAGTTCCCTCTGTGTTTGTTGGATTTTACTGCACAGCGATGTAGCAAACTACTGAAACGTACTTATTCTCCTTCTGGGTGAAAGACAAAGTGGCGCAGTCTAAATTCCAGTCAGTTTAAGCAGATACATGCAGCGGAAGCCTGTTCGAGATTGGACTATCCGCTGCGTTGGTTGACCTGCAGTGAGTCCAGTTTTTGTCTATAATGTGTCAATCTACTGCTCATATGTTGTTGCTTCAGCCTCAGCTTCGAGCGAGTGTATCTGGTGAATCACCGCGGCACGACTCGCCATTCAGGTCAGCGGCAAGTCCGCCATTGTGTGACATTTTTTGCTGCCAGCCACATTAGACGCGGCGCTGTGCGACATGTGTGCGCGCGTCTTATTGTCATTACTGTAGTTTTGCCCTTCAGGGATGAAGGTTGGCTTGTGAATTAGGTCGGCGTCCGTCTTACTGTACATTAGACTGGTGGCGACAACATCTGCTTCTGTGAAGCTTAGTGCGAGGCAGGTTCGAGCCTCGATTTGCCTGGAGATGCAAAGTAGAAGCGTGTTTACTACTTGCAGCATTTTTTTATGGACTGAATAGTCTCGTGGAGGCTGAAAATAACCCAAATAAAGGCCGATGTGATCAGAGGCGATGGTACGATTGTTTCCCTGTTGTGTAATTACAGTTGGGAACAAACTCATCAAGGTTTTGTCCCTTTTTTTTGTCTGATTTCCCTGTTTTCTGTTCCACCTCCTCCCATGATCCTTTTCTCTGAGCTGCAGGCTCAAAGACGGTCCGTATGTTCTTCCCTTCTGTCTCCACCCTCGTCTCTGGGGGCTGCCAGGAGAACAGCGGGTGGGGGGAGTCGGTCGGAGCAGAAAAAATGGCGCCGCAAACACTGCGCTCGTCCGAGTTAGTCGCCCGGCAGACCGTCCACTTTCACCTCACCGTTACCACTGGGATTGTCAGAGTGAACCCAGAGCCCAGAGTGAACCGTGCGGGATCTGACCTACATTTCGGCCTTAAATGTATTCCACGATTACAATAACGAGGCGGGAAGTTCACAATCTGCCCCATGAGGTGGGGGGGGTGTCTTTGTGAAGGAATTTTGCATCTGAATTTGGGACATCTGTCAAAATTGATTAATTTTTCCATGAATTTTGTAGTTTTTTTAGGCGAGTTCCTTTTTGGAAGATTGTGTGATTGTAGCGTTTTAAACCAACTGATATGAACAAAAGTTTTGATCCAACTCCCTCCGTAAAAACCATAAATAATGTCATGATATCAAAAAGCATCTTGGAATAACTGCAAGAGGCACTGAGGGGCTCCTTCACGTGCCCCCCCTGCTCCCCTGTCATCGCTGTGTCATGTCTGCAACAGGCCGCCTCCAGTCGGACGCCGTCCAGAGAGCAAGGCGATCCGAGGTCAATCTGGGTCACTGACCAGAGAAGCCCCCCCACCCCACCCCCTCCCTGCTCTGAAGTCTGCCCTCTCTCAACACGACACACAACTCCCGAAGCCCCCCCTCCCCCCACCCTTTCAGCTCTCATCTTCTTCATTGCCACCTAATCGCGGCAATTAGTTGAAGAAGCATCCCAAACACGCTCGTTGGTGCAGTTTCAGCACGCCTCCGTCGGAAGGGCAAGGGGGGAGGGGGGGGGGATCAGAGAGGAGCGACGAAGAGAAAGGGACAAAAAGGAGGACACGGGGAAGGAGATGAAGAATGGACGCGGGGGATTGCATAACGGTGCGATTACAGCACGCCGGGCGCACTGAGGGATTGGCTCTGGGCAGATCTTGGCAGCAGGTTGCCAAAGACTTGGTCTAGAAACCCAGTTAGCGCCGCTCGTTGGCCGCGGCCCAGAGACGGCGTCCGACTGACTGACCGACTGCGAACAGCTGATTTCCAAGAACGTGGCGGATTAGACCGCCGCCACGCAGCGGCCACGGCTGATTGGACGGTGAGGACTTACGAGGGGGGAAGTGGAGGGATAATCATTGTTTTCGCAAAGTGCATTGATTAGGTGAAGCCAGGTGAAAGCCATTACGCCCAATGGATTTTCACTAACGGCAATTACAGCAGACTAGAAGGAAGTGCAGCCAGAGGACTGAGGTGCTGCTGCTGTTTGTTGACTCGCAAGTGACTTTTTGTGTGACTGAAGCAAACGAACGTCTCATGTGACGTTTATCATGAATTTCTGACTTTCTTATGAGCTGAATTTTGGTAAACACCGAGGCTACAATCTCCCCCCTTCAGCTTTGTGTTCCCAGCAACGTTTTTTACATCAATCAACTATTTATCTAGTTCTTCAGGGTTTCTAATGCAACACAATGCTTGTTGACGCACTGTGGTATATTTACCTCTTCATAGGATCACCAACAGCTGCTCCGCTTGGATCCCGTCACTGCATTCAAACCCTAATCACGCTCTAATCCAGTGCGATGACAGCGATTCCAGAAACGGGCTGCGAAGTCGGTTTGTATTCTCGGACCGAACCCAAGAAAGTCCAGACACGCTTTAAGTAACTAATTCTTGTCCTTGTTGAGCATCGTGACCAAAACAAAGCAAAGAAAAACCAATAATTTGCAGCACTTACGTCCAATTTCTGTCATGTTCATCCGAGCATCGGGGAGTCCCCACATTCTCACCGTCACGCCGGATTGTTCAATCAAATCTGCCAAGTGTGAACCTGCTTTTGAACGGTTTGGATGCGCGATTGACTCATTAGGACTAAACAGGCCTTCAACCTGCGCCACCAAATTAAAGGCCCCATTATCGCGTTTTTATTATGATGAGGGTGTTCTTCTTTTCTGTCCCGGGAACAAAATCTTCGCTTCAAAGCACATCAGAGGAAAAAGACGCAGAAAAGAAGGTCGATTGAAGAAATTACCGACGCCCAGCGTTCCCATTTTACAGACACGAAGCTCCTCGGCAGCAAGTAAACACATCGTACGTTGCCTCCTTTAACAGTGCACGACTGGAGCTCGTACATCTGCTTTTTCTGGCAGTGATTATGTGGCTAATGCTTAGAATTCAGTTAGTGGCTCACACATCTGCCCCCAATAAAATAATTTAGTGTGAGGGAACATGAGTTTCCCTCATTGTTTCCCTCTCCTTCTCTCGCCATCCTCTGGTGGCCTCATTACATTCATCTCATGGACCTCTGGAAGACCTCATTTCTCCACTGAAATATAGAAAAGGCATCTCTACACAATCTCAAGACATCTAAGCAGGAGGAAGTGAAAGTCCAGGCCCCTAAAAAAAACGTGAGAATAATGGAAGTGGTCACTTTAATAGACGACTCCTCCGTGTTTCCTGTAGCAGGTGCTGAGCAGACACAAACATCCAAATCATAAAGTCGGCGTTAACGTCAGCCGTGTCTCTGGATATTGCTGCTTTCAGCTCTTTTCCCACCACCAATCCAAACATTTCAATGGGGTCTTTTGCAGGAGGTGCAAAGCGTCACGGCTCACTGCTTCGCCCGCGGGCCTGAAGGCTGAAACCCAGTTCAAGCTCCGCCGCCGCTATGCTAATGCTGCTCCTAATGAATTTTTCAACTTAACGCCCTGAAGTGCGCTATTGCTCGAAACACACACGCACATACATGCACATACATACGCATGCACGCGCGCACACACACACGTGAATACAAAGTCACCTTTCAGTTTGTTGTTGTAGCATCTTTGCCTTTGAATTCGGTGCCGATACAAGTGGTTTATTTTTCATACATTTTTCGACGACGCCATAGCAACCGCCTCCGTTTTTGTAAATAACGACTGTGAAACGTGTGACCTGAGAAATGTAGGAAACACTTCAACTTTACAGAGACGTTCTTGCCTTTGTTACTTTGGATGACTTCTTTGTTTGTTGCATCTTTTGCTTATTGAAGTGTGAGTCATCATAACTTTTCTTAGGGTGAATTTTTACAAATGTTAGTATCATTCGCTGTTCATGTTTTGATTTGCATATAGTTCTGAGTGGTTTGGGGACTATTTTTGTCATAGATTTACAATATTGACACAGTTTTTAGTTTTGGATGACCTCACAACACTTTTTTTATTGATTTTCTTATTAAAAAAGACACAAAAAACTCAACATTTCCCGGAAACTTGTCTCAAGTTTGTGATATTTTGCTCTTTCTCTCTCCTGCTTCCATATCTTCTGACCATCATACAGACCCTGAAGGTCACCAGGCTAACCGCTTGTTAACCCTCCTCTCTGTTTAAACCCTAACAGCCCCCCGGGGGGCTCGTTTAACAGCCACACTGGGACTCCACTTCCCATCATCCCCCTCTGTTGAGGTCAACAGTTGAAAAGCCATTGGTTTCTACCTGGTAATGAACTTGTGGTTTGAGATTGGTCGCTGAATTCATGGAGCTTTTTCACTGTGCCGTTAGCGAGCCGCAAATCTTTGGTTGGTTCGACACAGTTTCATTTTTTTCCATATAAAGTTTCACAAAAGTGGGTTTTTTTTCCTGAAGAAAACAACTCGACTTATCATCGCTCAAGAAAAATGTGTCCTTGAAGTCATGTGGTGGCAAACTTCAAACATGTGCAAATGTCTTATTCTGCGTGTGTGTGTGTGTGTGTGTGTGTGTGTGTGTGTGTGTGTGTGTGTGTGTGTGTGTGTGTGTGTGTGTG
>JASSRZ010000042.1:2235157-2253459 GCA_032164315.1 Malacoctenus gilli | reverse complement strand
GTGAGTGAGTGAGTGAGTGAGTGAGTGAGTGAGTGAGTGAGTGAGTGAGTGAGTGAGTGAGTGAGCGAGTGAGTGAGTGAGCGAGCGAGCGAAGGTTCAGTCGGTGTGAGTAGTATTTGACAATCATACAATAAACCGCAGCCTCTTCAGTGGCTGCAGCCACATGGCCATTGCCTTTCCGGTACCTTCTGCAGACTCACGATTGGTCCCTTTCCAATATATAGATTCAGAGTATCGCCCCCTCCTCACTGGCTGGCCGTGTGGGTTCCCGTAAGTTTTGTGTGATGTTTTATTTTTTTGCGAGACGTGTCAAAACATCGCGTTCTGGACCAAAAGTCAAGCTGAACACTTCAAGTGTTGCAAGTTCCAGACACAGTTTGGCCAAACTTTTCTCTCTCTGCACACACAGCGGAGTGTAAGTGAGGCTTTATTTTTATTGTACGCTCAGTCGTGTCCAGTCAACATGATGCAACAGGCGAATCATCCTTTTACAAGGTTATATTTCTTGTTGGTTGCTGTGATATGTCAAAAAACCAGAAGACTCCGCTCCCGATCGACCCAACGTGACTCCCTCTTTTCAAGGCTGCCTTCCCTTCTTGTCCCTCACTTGCAGGCCTTTTAGCCCACCTCTCTCTGAGGAGGAGGAGGGCACTGCCGTCTGCTTTGCTAGAGAACGGAAACACTGAGCTCCGGTGCTCCGGTAAGTTGGGAGAACGGAGCGTGGCTGGCGTGGAGCCCCGCACCGGGGGACCAGGGACGTCGTATTTCCCTCCCGCTCCCCCCTTTTGCCGTTCCTTCCTCACATGCTTGCCGTTCTCTGGTCTCCCCCCCCCACCGTCGGTTGTTTCCCTCCTATTCAACATGTGCTTCAGCCGTGTTGTGGGAATACAGAAGAGAACGTTTCAATGCTAACCTTGATTAGCATTGAGCTGCTGCTGCCGTGGATGCATGTGAGCAATTGTGCTTGTATGTATTCAAATGTATGTAGAGCTTGAAACAAGCTCTTTAAACTGCGAATTGTTGATGGAGAAAATAATAAATCAACAATGCAGCCCTCAAGGTTCTGCTGTTGTTCACTGGGTCTCTTGATTTGGCTGATTATGCAGCATGCTCTCGGTGGTTCGCTCAGCCAAAGGCAGTCTGCTTTCCAAACGGCTCCTTCATGTGGGCCTGAAAGCAGGTGTTGGAGGAATGTACAATCTGGCTTCTTTTGAGGCTCGTCTGTCTGTGATCTTATGCAGAGATTTCCACCGAAGCAGCCGAGCACGACTGTTGTCTGATAGTGACCAGACAACACACCCAGAAAGCTGCAATAATACGGAGCCGTCAGCTGATAATCTGCACTTTACGAGGAGCTGCGGAGACGCGATGCGCTGCTCGATGGCGGCTCTTTAAAAGGCAGCAGATGATGCTCCTGATAACCGACTGGCTTTCTCTTTCTTGCTGCAGCAAACAATAAGCATTCGCCGAGACTCCGTCTTGAATCCACCATTTGTCACTGTCACTAAAAACTCCGTCCATTAACGGGCCTCTGGACGAGTTCCCGTATTGGATGTAATTAGGCGGGCCGCCTCCTCGATGAGGTCCGCTGGGGACTCGCTGTAGCTGAGCGCGAGCATGAGCGGCCCCTCTCAATCCGACCCCAACTTGCTCGACTGATCTTCCGCTGCGGGGGGGCTTCACGCTGCGACGGGCTGAAGTGGTTTGATCCCCCCTCATCATCTGGTCCTCCGCTGCCGCAGCAGAGCACGAGCGATCCGGGTCATCGATATTGCATTTAAATGAATGTCGAGCAGTGACCCTCTCGCTCATTTTAGGGCTGTTTTTAAGGCATGTTGCAGAAAACGCGAAACTCAGCTGTGTGTTTGTGAGACGTCGGCCGACCGCCGAGGACGTTGACGTCCCTGATCGAGCCTCAAATACTAAAATTGTAGCAAATGACGCGCATGATCCCAAAACAGCAACACACACCAGCAGATTGCGCTCGCTTGTGCGCCGGCGGGCACGATGTTCCACAGGATTAAACCGGCGAGCGACAGAACCTCGGCGAATGCGAAGAGACAGCAAAATAAACATCATCCGGTACCTTCACGCATCCTTATTTAGATTCAACTCGCATCGTTCTCCTCGCATCATTTCATGCTCCGACCACTCGAAGTATGGAGCCCCCCCCCCCTCCTCCAGGCTGAGCGGTAAACACCGTTTGATGTTGATGAAGTGCAGCTGGGTGTCATGAAAGAGTGCAAACTTGAGGAACTGGAGGCCTGACGGCAGCTTTGAAACATCAGGCGAAGCAGATATATTGAAACAGTTACACGGGGGGAGAATTGAACGGTAACGTGGGGGCTTTAGAGGCACGTGTTGCTGTGGGGGGGGGCGGTGGGCAGACTGATGGGAGACGGTTGCGGAAGCTTGGTGAACACTGACGAATGATCGCAGGAGTCTCGGTTCAGCGGTGAGGTTTGTTTGTTTGTCGATGTCCCACAATGCATTGAGTTCTTGTTTGACAGCAGGAAGTTGCGAGGACTTGTTGCACTGACCGGGGTCTCCCTCCTCTCCTCTCCTCCCCTCCCCGTCCCAGAGAACCACTCGGCCCCTCCAGATGTCACCGGCTACACCAACAACGCCGGCAACGCCACCACCGACGGCATCCAAGTGGAGCGAGCCCCCGGCGCCGGCACGGCGGCCCAGAAGCAGACGCCCAAGTACGGTAACGCCGAGCTGATGGAGACCGGAGACGGTGAGTGAGAATCAGGATTGATAAGGCGTGTTTTGTTCGTGACATTCGACCGACTGCCGTGATTATTCACAGACTGTAGCTCTCTTCAGCGTATGTATTACTAATAAAACAAACAAACAGGAACAAAGCACTGGCACGAAGGATGCTGGCTTGCAGTTAGACTGTCTGCAGCCAGAGACTGCTGTGAAAAACATACTGATGCAGTACAACAACAAACACCTCACACACACTGATGAGCCTCCGTTCTCCTCTCACGCTGATTCGCCCGAACGTCTGACATGTCTGCAGGACCCCCTCGAATCCACACGGAGCCTCTGAGAGCATCGTTTCCCTCTCATATCAGCTCGTATTTAACTGGCAGACACTTGCATTTCAAATCAGCCTTAATGAACGAGCAATTTGAAGACGCCCTCGTCTCGAGTTTGGCTTTGAGTGCCGTGCTCGGCGGCTCCACCGCTAATCGCTCACTTATGGACATTTTCATGTAGATTTTGAACTTTAAGGCTTCCGTACGCGGCGGAGGAAGCGGTGAGACGCTCCCATCAGGTGGAGCGTTCACCTGTGAATACAAGATTGAGCCGTCTGAGGCAGTGGCTTTAATGGAGGTGTCGGTTTGTGTGTTTGTGCGCGCAGGTGTTCCCGTCAGCAGCCGAGTTTCTGCCAAAATACAACAACTCGTCAACACTCTGAAGAGACCCAAACGGCCTCCGCTGAGAGAGTTCTTTGTAGACGACTTTGAGGAGCTACTCGAAGGTAAAAAACTGAGAATTTATGTAAATATTTCAGTTTCACTGTTGGAAGCAGTTGATTTGGTTAAACAAACATCACCACAATTAGTCTCATGTTTCATGATTTTCAAGTACAAAGGCATGTTCAGGGATTAAAAACTGCAAATACACAATTAAGATATTTTCTCACCTGTTTCACACTGTTCTGGTGACTATGTTTGAGAGCTGAGCAGTTTAATAAATGTCACCAAACAGCATCAGAGAATTTATGTCAAAAAGCAGAATCCAACCTTGGCGTGTTTCCGTCTGTCTGAATCCTGTTTCACGGCGTCGAATCGTGAAGGAATAACCGTCCCAAAATGTTTCACGCCAGCAATCGATCTCTCTTCGGTTCACTTGCAGTCCAGCAGCCAGATCCCAACCAGCCCAAGGCTGAGGGGGCCCAGATGGTGGCCATGCGGGGCGAGCAGCTGGGGGTGGTGACCAACTGGCCCCCTTCTTTAGAGGCGGCCCTGCAACGGTGGGGCACCATCTCCCCCAAAGCCCCCTGTCTCACCACCATGGACACCAACGGAAAGCCGCTCTACGTGCTCACCTACGGTAAGACCTGGAAACCCTCCGTGGATCCACTCAGCAGACCTGAGGGTTGATTAACTCGAGAGGAGACACAGTTTACAGGTGGAACAATCAGCTCTGAATCTGACAACAATCATGTTTATTTGTAAACCACATTCAGCATTAGACCTTGTTTTGGATATAAACTGGTGACTTTCTTTGCGACAACACTACAAATTCGGACACATGCAAAAAGAAAACAATTTTTCTCACTTTTTATAGGATTTATCAAGACTTCAGTCGTGTTTTTTAAATTATATTTCTGCAATATCAAGAAAATGTTCTATTTAAACGTATTCCAACTGAAAAATGCATTAACTATTATATTTAATTATTGGTTAGACCGGATTTCAAGAAAGATTAAAAAAGTTATTTTTATCCTAACTAATCACTTATAAATATTTAGCACGAGAAGACTTTGTATGAAGTGTGATCTGTAGAAGTTTTCACACATTTTCATCAAAATGAACTCGTTCATGTTTGTATTTTTGTTACATATCCCCGAAGGTTCTTCAAAAGTAAATATTGTGGCACCAACAGCCACAACGTCCTTTCACTTCAAATCCATCGACGTCAGCAGCGTGTCTTTACATACAGTCAGAACAAAGCGCTTTATTCTGAAAGTCCTTCGCTGCCGTCCCAATAAAGCGTTGTGTCTGGCTTCCTGTTTTTCAGCACATATGGTGGCTTCCCCAAGCTGATTAACTGAAGCACCAAACAATGTTTAACACCCACTGTGTGAACATAATTCCCCTAATGGCAGCCAGGCAGCGCGCCGAGCGCATTAGCAAAAAGTGTGAAGAAGATGTTAAGAAGAGAGCCGCGGCGAAGGGAAACTTTCCTCTGGCTTCCTTTTATCCCAGAGGTCCATATTTTTTTTTTCTGAGTGTGTTTCATAAATGAGCGGCTGCTTTTTTTGGGGGGGGGGGGGTATCCTGAGCGGCTCCTCGCAGAGTTCTCTGCAGGTCGGGGAAAAGTTTGTTGGAAAAGCTTTCACAGTGACGTGAACGCACGATTTCACTTTATGATTTATTCATTTATTTACACTCGTTCGCCGCTCTCGCAACATGATTTCCAGAACGATTTCAAAGGAGTCCAGTTGGTAAATATGGATTTAACCATGCTGAAAGTTTTGAGAGTAAAAACATGAATTATTTTCGTGTCACTCTTCTAAACGTTTTCATGTACCTCAGTGACGAGTTACGTTTTAGATCTCTGCTGGATTAAAGGCTTGAGTTCAAATAAGTGGAGATGTAACTGAAAAGTTGAAGGTTTCATGCATTTATGGTCAATGTTGGAATAAATATGATCGATTAAATGCAAAGAAATCATTTATCCAAGAGGCTAGAGAGTCAGTCAACCAACCATAAGACTAACATAACTTTGTTGTTGCCAAATATTGAACTAAACCAGTTAATAACTGGTAACTACCGTCAGAAAAGACCATTGGAAGCGCTGTTTAATTGTTGCTTTGTCCTCTGTTAAGTTCTTCAGTCATGAAGCCAGGACGGCAGTCGGAGATGCGTTATGATGCGAGGATATGTCCTCAATTCAGAAGAAAGTCGAGTGAGAACAGACGTCGGAAAAATAAGTGACCTCACTTCCTCTAAGCTCAAGTCACTGGGGTGGATCCCGTCATGTCCTCCTCCCACGGTTCGGCGCAGCGGTCTAAGTCGCCCCCAAAATTAAAGCAGCTCCTTTTGTTCGGCTGCCGGGAGCTGCCGAGTCGTTCGTCTCCCAAACGGCGGCTGGTGGTCCGGAGGGTGTGAGGGGATTTAGCTTCCGCGAACCGGACTGCATCTCGCAGGTCTTCTTGAATCTCGAGTCAAACGTCTCCGCTGCGCAGCGGAGAGAAAGCGATGATACGGAGAGGACCCCAGACGCAGCACAAAGTCAGGTTACACTTCACTCTGAATCACACTTGTATCTTTTTACTGTGGCTGATTGAAGTTTATTCTCGGCCAGTTGTCAGTTAATCAAAAGCAGTTTATTCATACAGTTTATTCATACATTTTTTTCACATCAGAGCTGATCGTGTCATCGTAGTTCCTCCGTCTTTCGAACAATAGATGAGCTGCAAAAAGCTTCTTAGGTATCAGACTCTGCAGCACTGGTCCCGCCCCTTTCCCCCACCACCATTCACTGCAAAGCACAGCTGGCTTCATTTCCAGGGATGCCAGCGATTGGCTGAAGGCAGATTTTTACACAGTGCCTTTGTTAATGTTAGTTATGGAGCATTCGCAGAATTTTCTGCTGTCAAACTTCGAACATGAGATCGATTTCCTGAGGTGAAGTGTCCTTGGGCAAGACGTTGAACCCCCAAGATCCCCCCCAAAGGTGTGCGAGCACCTTGCACGGCAACGCTCATCCTCAATGTGTTTCTGTGAATAATTATGTGTGTGAATGGGCGACAGTGATGTGTTTGTGTTTGACTGACACATAAGCTCACACACTCCTACAAAAAGCAGCAACAGGACCACAACAGCGGCAACTTCTCAAAAAAGAAGGGTGCAGGGGGTTTTTTTTGTGTGTGTCTGTGTGGACATGTGTGTGCGTGTGCGTGACTGATTTGAGAGGAACGAGCTCGCTGCCGCTGATGAGGCGATCTGAGCGCTCACCAGACTGTGAAATGTCTTCAGCCAGCGCTCAGGAGTCCAGCAGCAGAGACATGGTGAGAGTTTGTGTGTGAGGTGTGTGTGTGTCTCTGTGTATCTGCTGTGCAGTGCTGAATCTAAATCTCAGCCTTCTGTCTCCCTCCCTCCCTCTCTCTCTCTCTCTCTCTCTCTCTCTCTCTCTCTCCCCCATCGTTTCTCTATCTTACTTCATCTTCTCATTCCTGTCGTGTTTTCCCTTTGATGTCGGCCAACAAAGACAAACTTGTTGTGTTTCTTCCTGTCGACTTGTCCTGCGTTTCCCCGGAGAACAGAGGGAATTCATGAGAGCCAATTCTCCGGGTGTCCTTAAACTCAACCCTCAGCAGACTGCAGTGCAGGCAGCAGAGAAACACTCTTCTAGTTGGTATTAAAAACCCGGCGCATCGTGAAAAAAATACAATCCCGAGCTTTGATCGGCTGTCAGCGGCGGGGCCGGTGTTGTTTCCCGACTGATTACGTTATTGATAAAGATGCTGGGGTTGTTTTTAGGCCTTTTCTCTGCTCGGCGGTGTGATTTGCGATGTGCTTGTTTTGATGTCTCTCTTTGATGGCCGTCGTGTCCATCTGCTCCCACGTTTCCTGCACTAACAGAATACACAAGCAGCTGAAACTGCAGAAGAAGTCGGCTGCCGTCGGATGACAGCGTCGAACGCCTCCTTGGGACCTTGTGACATTGGAGCCACTCTGCGTGATGGATATTGATACTGTTTTCATGCGAGAAGATTCTCTCCCTTCATGCTTAAACCAACAGAATTACGAGACCGTTTTTCTACCATATTGCCAGATAAACGGCAATATTCATAAAAGTATGGTAGAAAAGCAATACAGGGAGATCTGTATTTTCACGATATTGTACTTATTTTGCAATATCAAACGTTAGTGTATGTTGACTCTAGATACAGCACAGTATGATGTTGTACAATGCAGTAAGATATAGTATAACGTAATAGAACACAAGACAGTAAAGTGAGACGCAATATGATATGCAATATTTTATAACGTGGTAGAATACGATTGGATACAACGCTGTGTGATCCAGTGAAATATGATGAACATTGATGGATTTAAGAGGATCTCAGGTGATGATAAATAGAAGAATCTGAATTTTACTGTAAATTTACGTCATCATCATCACCAACATCAGTTTCAATGAATCATTCAGCAGGTGTAAAATCTTCCTCTCATCAGTCCAGCGCAGTTTTGTCGTTCCCAGACAGAAGCTGCTGTTTTCACTTGACTATCCGATGCACGACAATCCAATCAATGCTCTAACCATCCAGTTTCGTCGGAGGACTGAAGGCAGCTGGAGGAGCCTCTCGTGTCGGTCAGGTCACGTCGTCCTCAAATAAACAGAGCCAACAAAGGCCGGCCGCTGCAAGCAAACACTCGTGCTGACATCTGGAGCCGCAAGCGCTCCGATTCGAAGCCGCTCTCCTTCCTGCCTGCAGCGCGCCATCCGCCTCCTCAGGTTGTTTAGGCCCCAGTGACAGAGGATGTTTTCGGCAGGAGAAACGGCTGATTGTCACCTGCAGGGGGAGCAGAGCTGCTGCTCAGGTGTCTGGAGTTCCTCGGACACCGTCTAGGTTATTTACTCGTTACCCAGTTGAGTAACTGCTCTGTTTTTAAGAAGTACTCGGTTACTTTTTTCAGTTTCTCCCCACAGTTTGTGAGTAAATCGTGTTATTCCGTTTGTGAGCAAAGTTTAGATGACTTTCCAGCAAACACAACATCACAGCCTGTGAGCTGTTCGCAAATTTCTCGTAGCTGTCACCAAAAACGACAGTTTACTTTTCTCGGAGACACAAATAGCAGTTTGGGAGCCCTTCTTTCTTATCTGCAGACATACCTGATTTTTTTGCCTCTTTGCATTTTATTCTTTATTTATTCACCCCGCAGTCTGATTTCTTCCAAAGCTCCCAAATCTCTGCTTTTTTTTTTTCAATTCATTAGTTCTGACAGACAGCGGGAGAAAAAAAAACAGCATGAAAAACAAGGAGGGATTCACGCTGGATCGCCCATGCGTATTATCTGCGTCTGCCCGTCTGAATTAGTGGGGAGAAGGAAAGGAATTGATTCTATTGTTGCGAGCCGCGGCGTTAATGAACGGCGCTGAAACAGCCTGGCTGGGAAAATAATACTGATGAGGAACGCTGATAAACGTCAGACTGGGAGGAGGCGCGCGAAGCAACTGGTTTGTGGCTCTTCACCAGCACATCAGATTGAAAGTCGCTGCCTGAGGTTGCGTGAGCACTGAAGCAGTAACTTCTAGATGTAATGTCGCAGTAATTATACAACGATGTGGCTTTTGTGACTTCCTGCTGTGTGCTGTGGTTTTGGTCTCTTGAGTGCAAACTGTCCCCTGCTCATGGATCCAATCAGGCCGCAGCGAAAGAGGCGCGTTCGCTTTCGCCGCGCGTTGTGAAATCGCTGCGATTGTTCCTTCGTCGTTAAGTTGAAGCGCACGGAAATTGAAGCGGCGTCGGGTGTCACGGCAGCGCCGTAATGCTCTGCACATGGGGGCAGTTGATGTCACTGTTTGTTCCACCGACGCAATCCGTCGCTGATGCTTCCTCGACGGTTTTACTGGCTGCAGAGTGATCGGCCTGACAGCGTGCGGCTTGATCTCGAGTTCTTCAGGGTTTGTTTTGTTTTTGTTGAAGTTTTGAATATCCTTGTCTCCCCGTTTGACATCTTCTCCGTCACTCTTTGCAGGGAAACTGTGGTCCAGGAGCGTGAAGGTGGCGTACAACCTGCTGCACAAACTGGGGACCAAACAGGAGCCGCTCGTCAGGCCCGGAGACCGGGTGAGTGAGAACCAACGAGGAACCCGACAGTTTCTGCTTTCACACCGACCACATGGAACCTGATTAAACGCCAGTCTGATCCAAAACACCTCATGTAAACACCGTGTGACGAGACTGGATCTGAGCTGTTGTTTGTTTACAGCAAACTACTGTAAACATTGGAGTAAAGCTACTCTACATCGAAGAAGCCAAGTATTTCCCATAATGCCTCTCTGTTTGGAGTGATATTCTGTGTAAACAGCTTTCTGCAGTACTTGTACTGGGAGTTTCAAGCTACTCGTTGACTGTTCACAGTCTCCTTTGTCGTCCGTCTGATTCTTGGAATGAAGCAGGTTTACTGACTTCAATTTCGGACTTCCTGCCAAAGAGCCTTCGCTGCACGCCACATCGTCCCGACTCCGGGGGACACGTGTCGATTCTTTCCTCACTCTGTCATTATCGTCGTCACATCATCGCACTCGGGCCTCCTGCACCTGTAAAAGACGGTCAAGACAGTAACAGAGGCGACTTGTGTCTCGGCTGCCACGTGACTCCCCGAGCTCCCCCTCTTCCTCTCCTCCTCCTCGTCGCGCTTTTCATCTTTATTTGGAGCCCGATTTCCTGCTCGGCTGGAGACGAAGACGAGACGGGGAGAAAATGTCAGCGTGGACCTTTTGTTGTTCTGGAGCTTTAACCAGCTGCACACAGAGGGAAAACAGTGCTGCTGTTGTTGTTGTTTTTTAACGTTCGCCGAGTGCGTCTCGTACGACGACTGCTGGATTGAGTTTTAACGGGGAGATGCTGAGAAGCCTGAGAAGATTTAATTATGCAGAGAAACAATGGGGCTGCTGTTAGTCTGCGAAAAGGCATCGGGGCTTCTGTGATTCAGTTTACACAGACGCAGCCACTGATAAATAGCAGTTAGCGCATGTGATTGGACGGTTAGAGGAAAACGAGCTCAATTGTCCTGATGAGGATAATGACGTACACAACGAAACGTCTCTCGAAGTCACAGAGATTTTCAAAATAAATGACGATCCACATACAAACCAGAAAGTGATCCCTCACCGTTTGAATCCTGGAGGTCATTAGATGAAACACGGCGTTCTTTTGCGAAGCCGTTTCGAACGCGAAGAGTGTTTCGACAGTCCGTCCGCGCACAGAAATACTTGAACTGTCTCCACCATCAAGTGCAGATGAAACCCGACCTCCTCCTAAGAGACCCGCGCACGTCAACATCAGTCCTGTTAAAGTATCATTACACTCCGCTCATTCATCCAGGTGCACTTAGCCATAGTGCCAGTTTCATCACACATACATACACACACACATACATCCAGTCCAGGCCTGAATATGGCAACTATTAAGCAGCACTTAGGCTTCACTGTCATCATTACATTGTTCAACTGAAGCTGGAGGGGATCTAATGTGGCAGGAGAGGCAGAAACGAGCAGGATGTGGAGCTTCAGCGCGCGAGGTGGCAGGACTGAACGCAGGGCGGACGAGAAGAAAACAAAGGAAAGATGCTACAAAGTATCGTTGTCGAATGTGAGGCTGGCGGCAAAAAACAGGGTGAACGTGCAAAAACATACAGTTTAATTGCAAAACTGATCAAAATAAACTTTAGAGTTGTTGGTATGTATTAATTTACATGTTTTTATTCTACCAGTCGTGTCTTTTTGGGTTCATTTGAGCAGTTTTGCCCCTAAACTATCTCCTCTACCCATCAGCACGTTTACCCCTTTGTTTCACTGGAACAAATTGGATGTCATCTGTTAAACAGCTGAGTGGAGGAAGAAGGAGAAAGTCTGTTTGACGAGACCGGAGCTGGAGGAGAAACAGCGATTGAATCAAAGAAGGAACGAAGGGTGATAGAAAGTAAAAGCCGAGCGATGAAAGAGAGATGTTGACCAGATGCTCCCAGAGATAACTCCGCTTTTTATTCCGCCTTTGTGTGATCAACTGATGCTCGTGGCTCTCTGGCAGCACTTCTTATCGCCTGTGATCATCAAACACATGGACAGAAAAACATGCTGCGAGCACGTGTCCCCCCCCCCTCCCCCCCCCTCCTCTGTTACTCCGGCTGCTCCGTCTGTAATAAAACAAAACGCTTCGTGTCGATTCGTTGCGCATTAGGAGCCGCCGTCGCTCCCTCCTGCTGCCGACGGCCTCCATCGGTCCCTTCAACTCCTAAACACACCGTCAACTTCTACGTTTTAACCGTGCCATTTTCCTCCTCTGGCCCGTAGGTGGCGCTGGTCTTCCCCAACAATGACCCCGCCTCCTTCGTGACGGCTTTTTACGGCTGCCTGCTCGCCGAGGTCGTTCCTGTGCCAATAGAAGTACCGCTGACCAGGAAGGTGAGCGTTCAAGTGAGGCTTTTTATTTTGCCTTCGTTTGTGGAGATTTCGATGTTTGGTAAGAAATTTTAAAAAAAAAACCACTCAAGCCTCAGATGGAGATTTAGAAGCTTTTAAATTAGCATTGACACTTTTTGGTTTGGAAATCCTTTAACCGTGTATTTCTGGATGCTGTAATTCTCCTTTAGTGAAGAACTGGAGCTGGTAGAGGAAAGAAATAGCTGTCAGTTTGGCGAGGAGAAATGATGAGGTCATGTGTTTGCTTCTGAACCATCTGATACTCGCTGTTTTATGGCTCCTGAAGCAGAACCAGCCGACAACCACTCAGAACTCACCAGAGAGGTAAACAGGGAGAAAAAGCACCGCAGCCTCACAGTCCTACGCTAACTCATGGCGGTCAGTGGAGCTCGGGCTGCTCTGAGGGGGGGGCGGGGGATGTAACAGAGCCATGAATCATCACAAAGCCTGAAGTGATGCAACACAGAGGACACGCTGAGCACACCGAGGTGTAATTGAAGCCAAATGACTGAGAGGAAACGTCTCCGCTGCTGCTCCAGTTTTATGCGGGCCGGCGGTGGTCGCGAGTGATCGGGGTCACAGATGGTTCATCCACTAACAGAGGGTCAAATCATGATACAGATCAAATACACCAGAATAACAGCAAAAGTCTCCCTTTTTTTTGTTTTTTATGTGAGTGTAATTTTGATTTCTGACTTTTCTCCTTCATCCCTAAACAACAACTGAAATAATCCTTTAATGCAGGATGCAGGCTGTTAAGGAGTGCAGACAAAGGCCAGATGTGGCCACTGGTTGCCATGTCTGACCTGAGTCAGCCTTCTTTGTTGGTGTATAAAAGTGCTAAAGTGTGTCCTTAAGAAGAGTTTATTTATCTGTCAACTTTTGGTGTCTTAAAAACTGTTCCGTTATTTTCCAGATTGTGTCATCTTATTTTTGTGTTCTGCAGAGTTTCCAAGCGGCTTTCATTGATGAAAATGTCCAATTCTTCTTTTTTGTTTGATACTCACAGAGTGAGAAATGACGTGTCAATAAAACGCTTGTTTTGATTGAGCTGATCAGATGTGTGCTGTAACGTCCTGCGACGTCAGACTTTCTGTTACTCAGAGCCTCCTCTGCCTCCAACAAAAGACTTCCACTTTACGGTCGCACATGTTTTGTATCACAATGAATGATTCATTCATTCTCTGAGTGTGTTCCCGGAAATGTTTGAAGGCTAATATGGCAGAAAAAGATCACAGAAACAGAGACAAACATATATTAGTTTGAAACATGATGCTCACACATGAGAAATAATTATCTAAGAGCCAAATGTTACTTAAGATAAATCGATTTATCAACTTCACTCAACTTTTGCTTGTTATTGGAAACTCTTCCTTTGTTGCTGGGGGTCTGAACCCAGCTGACGGGCTTCACCCGACGTCTCCGTCTCTGCGCAGGACGCCGGAAGTCAGCAGATCGGCTTTCTGCTGGGAAGCTGCGGCGTGACGGTGGCTCTGACCAGCGACGCCTGCCACAAAGGGTTACCCAAGAGTCCCACCGGAGAGATCCCACAGTTCAAAGGTCACACACACACACACACTCCACCTTCACTCAACACACTTGTGCTTCACCAATGTGGCGCATATCCAGATCCCAAATGTTGGCTGAGCCAAGATTTCACTTGATTGGAGTTTTGCTTGTTAAAGTTTGTATTTTTAGCAGTTTAGAGGATTTTTAAAGGAACATTAATTCCAGAGTACCTGTACATCAATATATTATATTGTACAGCTGAGAAGTGCTGCGTTTGTGTTCTGGTGGGACCTTCCTGTGCGACGTTAACATCATTAGTGACTCATGTGGTTTGTAACTGACTCAGGACCTGTTGGAGCTCTTGTTGCTGTGCGATCTGTAGGTTGCCCCCTGCACAGTCGTTGAGTCTCCTCACAGCACACAGGTCGGAGGTCAGAGTGTGGTCGTAACCCCCCCATCTCCCACCCTCCCCAAAACAGTCTCCCAGTGTCTCTCAACGGGATGAATGGACGGACTGATGAGAGCGGACAGCTGGGCCTGAGCAGTGGATGACAGGATGATAGAGAGATGTGGGGATGGAGGCAGAAGGAGGCAGGGGGTGGGGGGCACAAAGAGAGAGGCAGTCAGTGAGGTGGTAATGCAAGTCGATGTGAAGACATCTGACGAGACGGAGGAGAGAACGAGCGGACGGATGGGAGCCGGTGATGGATGGGAAGCAGGGAGACAGTAGCGTGGAGCAGAAAACAGAGAATCTCCTGGTGATTAATAACCTCTGTTTGCTTTGCGGTAATGGATGTATAAATAGCAACGTGATGCTGCCAGATTTATAACCCGGCGCTCAGCATGGATTTAAGCGTGTGTGTGGGTCTGTGTGTGTGTGTGTGTGAGACTGAACGTGTTTGTGTGTGTGTGCGCGCGGCTCATTAAAGCGGAGTGCTCCTCCAATCGATCAGCGGTCTTTAAGCTGATTTCATTCACGTAGCTGATTGTTGCCTGTGTCTCAGCAACAGCAGCATCAATTCAGACATTAACAGGCCTCACCAACGCAGAACTTCAAACTCGACGCTCCTCAAACTCGGCGCTGAGCGCCGGTCCTCAATCGATGGTAATTTACCCGCGAGCCGGGACGCTCCCCTCAAAGACTCATCTGGCCTCTCAGTCGAACGTCGTGCTTAAAATATGTGAAGAGTGTTTTTTTTCTGTCCAAAATTTCAGGAATAAACTTTATTGATAGAGTTCACTCGATACACCCAATTTACTGTCATTGAGTTTTCAGCAACTTGCATTTCAAGTGATAAAACGAATCGCTGCGCCTGCCATGAAGCTTCGATGAGCGAAAAACAACAAGCTCATCTCCTATTCGAGCCAAATCCTCGTCCGAAGCCATCATAACATTCTGCATATAGACCGGGAACATTCTGACTCATAAATAATGAATGAGAGTCGACATAACGGAGAGAAAAACAAACCGAAATGCGTCCGTCCTCGTCTGCTCAGGCTGGCCCAAGGTCCTGTGGTTCGTCACGGAGTCCAAGCACCTCTCCAAGCCCCCCCGAGACTGGTTCCCCCACATCAAGGACGCCAACCAGGACACCGCCTACATCGAGGTAAAGTGCGCTCACGGGCAGAAGCGAGAGAGGAACTCGTCCCAAGTTGTTCCCCAACCGGAAATTTCAATTGTCCAACGGTTCAGAAGAGAAGTCAAATATTGTGTAATCTGGTCTGTTCATGTTCACGAGGTGTTAAAAGATTTCATTGTCATGAGGACAAATTATCTCGCTGCAGCTGCGGCGCTGTGGAGGGAGTGTCTGCTTTGGCCCACAGCAGCTTTCGGGTTTATTCAGTCGCCTTCTCTCCGCCACATTTTTTCATTAACCGCAGCCAACTGCCAAACACCAAGCTGGCTATTTTTTTTTCTCCCAGGTCGTCCATCTGCTCGCCGTTTTTGTCCAACTGGCTGCCTCGCTGACAAACTGCAGCATAACCTACTTTGAGGAAGCCAAATGTTCCAAACCGTCGTTCGTGAAATCATCGGTGCGACGTGTCCGTCCGTTGAGAGTGTCGTGCCACAGCTGAGTCGGGGGGGGGGGGAGGGGATTCGGTGACCCTCTCCTGACGGTCGGCGCTGTCGTCGGGCCTGATTGATTACATTTTACCCAACGTCCCTTTTTAAAGCGGGCGGCCTGTAATTGGACCTGCGGTGAGGTGAAACGTCTCCCTGATAGCCTTTCAGATTAAAAGCGGGCTGAAAAGAAAGCCATCGGAGAGGCGGCGCGGTTGAAAAATGGCTTTTTTTTTGTCTCCGGCGAAGGCGGCGCCACAGACGGGCGAGACGGATCGTGTTGCTGAGGAACGCTGCGAATCCTTTACAAGACGATGTCTGAGCGTGATTCATAACTTTGATAGTTATGATGTCAGTTTGTCAGATTGGCGGCAAACTTTTCCGACGGGATTATTACTTCAGAAAACAATCCCATTGATTTGCGTTGACTTGGCAGCACTTTAACTCATTAGTCAACCGTTGTAAACATTTGTCAGGCGTGTCGGACGTGTTGTTGTCACAATGAATCACGACGGCGGCGTTTTTCCTGATGTTCGGTTGATCGACAGCCAAGATAAGTTGCGGCCTGAATGGATTTCGACTCGGCTGCGGTTCTTTGACAGATTGTTTCAAGTAGATCGTTCGAGACAACATTTTAAGAGTCAAGGTGATAAAAGCATGGACGGGATTTATTTTCAGTCCCACAGAGACTCAAACTGGAGCCGGTCGGTCTCAATAGTGAGACTCGGGTCAGAGTCCGTGAGCAAGGCATCGTTTCTGGCTTCGTCGCTGCTTTGGCATCTCACCAGCTTGTTGCTGAGGCTTAGTTTTTGCACTTTTCCTCCGAATTTGGCCTCCGTTCAAATTTCCAGCGGCTTGGAAAGTTGGTCGGATCGATACGATGATACATCAGCCGTGTCGGACTTCTCTTCTCGTCTTGAGTCGCATGCAGAAGAGAAAAATTGAATTTCTGACCAACGCCATCTGCCTCCACCTCCTCTTGACTGCGAGCGCATCACCTAGTGAAACTTTCCCACTTGTACCACCAACTTGAAGGCTCCACACCTCTGTATTTTACTTCGGTGTCCCTGACTTGGTTTCTCTCTCCGTCTGTCCAGTACAAGACGTGTAAAGACGGCAGCGTCCTGGGTGTGACGGTGATGAGGATAGCGATGCTCACTCACTGCCAGGCCCTCACTCAGTCCTGCTCGTACACAGAAGGTAAAACACGTCCACTCGCTTGATTTACCTCGTATTGTTTCTCTTGAGGAGCTGCCGAGCGCTAAATATTAAGTCATTTCTTTCGCCCTCGTCCAGCTGAGACCATCGTGAATGTATTAGACTTCAAGAAGGACGTGGGGCTGTGGCACGCCGTCCTCACCGTAAGGAATCAAACGTTCATCCTCAGTTTCTGCTTTGATCTCACACAAACTAAGCAAACCTCAAACTCGTTGCGTGCGCTCTGGTTTTCTTCTCCTTCTTTGCCATCAGAGCGTGATGAACATGATGCACGTCATCAGTATTCCCTACGCCCTCATGAAGGTCAACCCTCTGTCCTGGATCCAGAAGGTCTGCCAGTACAAAGGTAACACGCAGCCACACAACGAACTGCTACTCACAGGGGGGCTTCAGACCATCCCCGCTGACTTTAGGCAGTCAGCAGGACAGAGAAACACAACCACACCTCTGGGTATTTTATAATCACACATTTAATAAGCAGGAAGTCCCTTCATGTAACCACAACAGTCGTTTTTTAGTCATAAAAGAGTAAAAGTCATGCAGAGAAAAGGCCTCCCCCTGACCCTCACAGCCCCCCCGCTGCTGCACTCCTCACCTGAGGCTCATTAAAAGTGAGGTTTATAAAGTGAACTGGCAATAAGCAGCTGGCAGCTGGCAGCAGTGTTCACACCACGGGTTTGATTCGGCTTAATCTCCTTTAATGTCCAGGAATTATGAGGCTTTTTTGCTGTAGGAATAAACAAACAGCTTCCTGAATCTCACTCTTGTTCTCGCAGCTAAAGTGGCCTGCGTGAAGTCTCGGGACATGCACTGGGCTCTGGTGGCCCACCGGGACCAGCGAGACATCAACCTGAACTCCCTGCGCATGCTGGTGGTGGCCGACGGTTCAAATCCCTGTAAGAAGACCCTCGCTTTGCATTTTGATAGATAAAAGCACGAATAAAGCAGCCGTTGGCCACGATGAACGACTTTCCTTTTGCTGTGAACATGTGCCTCCCACAGGGTCCATCTCCTCCTGTGACGCCTTCCTCAACGTTTTCCAAACCAAGGGTCTGAAGCCCGAGGTCATCTGCCCGTGTGCCAGCTCGCCCGAGGCGCTGACTGTGGCCATCCGGAGGTACGCGCTCGCTCGCCGCCAGAAACATCCCAGAATGTTACAGGATTCATCATCACAGCTCTGAACACTGTTTCCAAGACGTTTTTGGTCTTCAGTGTTTCTCCACGGCTCGATTCAAATCAGATGGATGAATTGCTGGACGACGGGTGAAATTATCGATAGACAGATGAATAAACAAGTAGATAAGTAGATGGAAAGCTGCAATAGATGGATCGATGAGTCAAAAGAACTTCCACCATCTTTTCTTCCCTCCCATCTTCTTCCTGGCTATTTTGTGGGCGTTAAACTCGTAAACGTCCAACCTTTCCACCTCTTTCATCACCCACTCAGCGTCTGAACGCCACATCACGGGCAAACGGGCTGCTGGCGTTGCGCTGGCTATAATTTGTTCTCTTCATTAAGAGACTATAAAAGCTGCGAGCGTGTCGCGATGCCGGCGTACGTGCTAATAAATAGCACTGTGCCTCATTGGGCGTGGCAGTAATGAAGCCGCTTTAT
>JASSRZ010000042.1:2181082-2231624 GCA_032164315.1 Malacoctenus gilli | reverse complement strand
TGGTAGGTTTTTAGAAAAGAGAAGAAGACCCAGCATTGATCCCTGAGGTACACCATGCCTTTTTTTACTGGTTCAAAAGGCGAGACAGTGAGGAAGAGAACGCTTAATAGCTAAAGCGAAATAAATCTGTGTGTCTTCGCTGTAAACGGAGGTGGCAAGAGCAAGAAAACAGCAGGTATGAGAAGAGAGAGCCGACAGAAACAAAAACAAAGAAGCAATCTAAGTGTCGATGCAGCACGAGGAAGAAAAAAGAGAGAGCGCCCAGTGGTGATGGAGGGCAGGAGGTGGTGTGTGTTAGTGACAGAAGTGATTTTCCTCTCCTCTCTCATGCTGAAAATGTCATCAAGTGAGGCGTGAGGCAGCCAGCAGCAGCACACAGTCTGTAGAGCCTAATGAGAAGAGACAGGCCCCAAATAACAACAAGCAGCAGAGGCGCTGCCGCCGCCGCGGCAACAGCAGTAGCGGCTCGCTGGGAGGCCGCCTCGTTCTACGACATGCTGCTCGCCTGCATGTTTGTTTGGATGTCTCCGAACAGATGTTGACGAACGCTGTGTTTTATGGGGCTTAGACAGAATCTATTCGTGGCTCAGCACACAGGAAAAACGTAAGCTGTCTCCGACACTGAATCTCAAGAACACCTTTTGGTTTTTTGTCTGTTTGTACAGTCGTGTGGAAATGCTGAGACACACTTGTTGATCTTACAGTGGAAAGTGCGATAAGACTTTCTTCAATAATGTGTTGAATTTACAGGTATTTAAAACTTAAACTGGGAGGATCCCGTCAGCCCGTCAACTGTTGCTGTCGGCGGTGAATCGAAGCAACACAATTTCCGAGAAAATCGTCGTAATTCGGTGTTTTCGTGCCAGATTGTGTTACTGTTGCGTCTTTTCTGTGCAGTTTAGAGCCTGAGGGCGTTCAGGGAGGGAGGAAATAGGATTTCTCTCCATCATTATCTCCATTTAACTCCTGCTGCTCCTTCTGATCATCAACCAACTCATCGGTTCATCCCTCCAGATGTCCCCACCTCCTCTCCCTCTCCCGCTCCATCGCCATCCCTCCTGAAAGCCAGGCCCCTCTGTGTGGATGAGGACCCCCCCCTCCCCCCCAGTCTCTTTGTTTATTGAAATGTTTTCTGTGTAATCACGTCGAGTGAATCTGATTTACTTTGACTCTCTTCTCCGATTCCCCTCCTAACGACGTTTGTTTGTCTCAGCGAAGGTTGACTGAGCACCCAACGCTCCCACTGGGACCAGTTCAGCCTCTGCAGTCTGGAGTTTCGCTGTTTTTCTAACCAGTTTTACGGAGAAATTATTGCTTCATTACAGCCGTTTCAATAAAGTAACATCTTCCACCGTCGGGGAGAAAAAAATGTAGACGTTCTTCGATATAGTTAGAGAGAGTCAAATAAACATCTGAGATTACCGCTGTTGGTATGATGGATCAAATATCCAATCAGTTTCTCTGCATTGATTTTTTGTTTGTGGGGTTTTTTTGAGCTCTTTGTGCTCCAGTGACGCTTTCTCGCAATTTTTTTGCACACTACAAACAACAGGTTGAAACTCCAAGACAGTTGAAGAGCTTAAGTTACTTTAAAGAGCTAAAGCAGAAGTTCAGTTTCTTTGCTACCAGAGAAACTTGAATGCAGGTATTTCAGCCGCAGCCACTAAACACATTACATCTAAAAGCAAACCCGTACAGAAATTGTGAATACCAGACTCTTCAAAACAACCTGTTACTCGCTCACAACTCGAAGGTTCTGCGTCGACTCCCAGCGGTCACTTTTCCAGCTTCACGGTCGCTGTTCAACAGCTGCGCCGACGGTTTTATCGGCATGTATTTGAGTCATGTAATACCTGCCAGGTGGTCGCTGTGCAGGGTTTCAGCGAGCTGATCGTCCCGCCCGATAAAGCCATCAGATACAAGCGCGCCGCAGACTGCGGCGCATTAACATGAGAATCCAACACCGGCGCTCTCAAACTGATAACATTGGAGGCCAGATTTGGATCTGCTGAAGGGAATTCAGCGAGATCGCTCCCCCTCCGGCACACAGAGTCTTTTTGTGCTGGCAGTTTAGCATGCCCGTCCATTCTCAGATTCAGATAATGTGGGTTTTGTCTGCCAGCAGGTTCCAGTTTGCTTCATTTCAGGCTCCACCAGAGCACCGAGGGGGGTGTGGGAGGGGGGGGGTCACGGCAAGTCAAACACACTACAGAGCCCACTTTAACCAGCTAAATCCGACCTCGCGAACAGTTGAGCCACAAAACCACTTGTTCAAAGTGACAATTTGTCTCTTTCTCAACTGCAAAACCTGCGACAGTATGCAAATGAAGCTTTGGCAGAAAAGAGGATCACTCAGAGAACTTGTAGTAATTGGGAGTACAATCAGTTTGAGTACATCACCAATAAAGTATTTTCTTCTTTATGTATCTTCGGTATGTCGGAATACGGTGATGTTTTCACTTTAGTGAAAGTCATTATTGATCTCTGATGTTTGTTTTATTTTGAAGGAGCACTCACGCTGATGGTGCAGAGTGTGTGCAGTCATGGAGCAAAAACATGTTTAGCACAGCTGCTCTCCACTGAACGGTCCATGTTAATGTTTGGAGGCAGGAAGCCGAAGGGACTGCAAAGGAAGCAGCCTTTAATTTGATGGCATGAATGTTTTATGAAAGATCAGAGTCGAGCCGACGAGCGTCTGAGTGATGTTTTCATCGGGGCCGAACAACCCTCGGAGGTCGGCGAAGCGCGGCGCGCGCGGCGGCGGTGTGGACGGAGACGCCTTTCGTCAGCCAAACTCGGCGTTGGAAGGGTTTAAACGGCAAGACGGAAAACTGATGTTTTGGGTTGGGTTTTTTTTTTTTCCCTGAGTGCAAAATTGCGCAACACAAACCACACGAGGAACCGAGACGTTTGTCTGAGTCGCTGCTGCAGCCGTAACGGGATCGTTCGCTGATACTGATCCTGGTAAATTCTGAGTCACACGAGGAGACGCTGCCATTATTGTGCTCGGAGGCATTTCCTCAGCTGGAAGGCTCCAGTTTGACTTTATTACACAATAACACTTTTGGTGTTTTGGTTTGGATGTTACAAAACAACTCAAGTGGCGGGGAGGCTCGTTAGTTTGTGGCAACAACAAGAAGAAAAGGCGACTATTAAAGCAGCGATGCTGAAGTGAGGCGATTACGTGAATCACACTGAGAGATTGAAACGATTAAGATCATTTTTTAACTCTCGGGAACCTCTGCCTGAACACTTGTTGATTTGTTTGGCGCTTCACAACAAACAAGTCACACTGCCCCCACGGGTTTGAAGTGGTACTGCGGCAGTTTTGTGTCAAAGTTTAAATGAAGTCGGTTTGATAACGACATAACTGTGATTTCGATCAAAAGTCGCGGCTCTCCGCTGCAGCCAGGCGCCTCGGAGGGAGCCGCCAAGGTTCATGTTCCGTTCTGCTGTGGCAGAATAACTCAACTGTTGAAATTTGCAGCACAAATCAAGCGCGCCCCGAGTCCTCCGCGGACGGGACAGACGGGGCGCAGTGCGGCGCGCAGCCGAGGTGCGTTCGCTTTACGGTCGGAGAGCTAAATCCTGGTCTGTCACCCAACGCTGGCGCCAATAAAACCGACTCTCTGTGGCAGAACAAAACGGCCGTGAATTACATTCGCCTGCAGATCTTGAAAAATTCATGAGGCTGGAAACAAACTCTCCCTCTCGTGATTTGTTCTCTCAATGCCTCTCTAATCTCTCTCTTTCTCTCTCTCGCTCTCTCTCTCTCTCTCTCTGTCAGCCCTGTTGCATTACCTCATCTTTCTCTTTCTTTTTTCCTTCTTTCTCTGCCAGAATGAGTGAATCCACTCGTGTTCCGACACACGCTGCTCACAGAGCTACAATCATATTTTATCAGGAGACTTGCATCACCGTTTACCCAGCAGGGATTTTATCATTATCGACGCCCGGCGTGGCTCAATTAGTTGTGATGCTTCCAAGAATCACACAGGCAACAGAACATATTTTGAAATGACAGTTTTCAGGAATTTATTGGTAGTAATAAGACGAGAAATTCCCGGGGACTTCCCTGCTTTAATGCAGAGAAACTTTCCTTGGAAGCTGCCAGCTTGGAAATCGGAGCGAATAGATGTTTTCAGGCAGTTTCGCAACATTTCGAGGAAAGATTTCAACTCAAAGATGCACGAATCTTCCCTAAAAACATGACTGTTGTTGTCCACTGCTGGCTGTGGTTGCTGCTGCCCCAGACGGATCGGTGACCCGATGTGGTTACGAGGACGAAGCCAATCGATTCCTGTTGACTTCCTTTCATTTATCTTGTAATTGATAAGCTGATTACACACTTGACTGTGGAAACGACGGACACGTGCTGTGCAGTCAAGTGCACATTCGTGCTGATGAGCGACATGAGCGTCACTGCCGTCAACAAGTCAACATCTTTATCGTGCCGCTTTTGAACAAACAGGAAGTAAAGTTAAAAAAAAAACGTGCTTGGAAAAGAAAATCAGATTCACACATCAAGAGAATCACATCAAGGTGCTTAATCCATAATTTAGTGAAACTTTATTGGTTTTACTTTGAAGGTGGCAGATCAGAGATCAGAGTGGGATCCAAAGCCTCTCCGAGAGAACCTGGGGGGGCTTCAAAGTAGAAGAGAGGCTGCAGCAGAAGACACTGTTTTCCATGAAGTCCACGCAGCTCTCTTAGTGTCGTGTATCTTTCTGTTTATTTATGTCTGTATTAATGTCATTATTCCATCTTTTTGTGTCTTTCAGTTCCTCTTCCTGTCTGAGGTGTTACAGTGGAGGGCTCAGACCACCCCGGACCACGTGCTCTACACGCTCCTCAACTCCAGGGTAAAAACACACACACACACACAAGCTGAGTATCATCTTGGTAGACTGCGTTTGCCGCTCGATGACTTAGAGGTGGAGTGACTGGCTGCAGGTTCTTCTTCTTCGCTCCACTGACGACTCCGCCCTTTTGCTGGAGTGTTTGTTAAAGAGTAGAAATCCTCAGTGAGTCTGTCAAGACATCAGGTTGCGAGTGAACCCTCCATGAAGGATCGTTGGGGTCGTTTGCATAATGGCGATGTGACGCGCCGGTTTGTTTACAGCTGTTCAGCCCCGAGATGCTGCCTCGGAAAATCTGACATGACATCTGCTGATACACACCACTGATCCAGTGTGTCAATCATCTGTGTGCGTGTGTGCGTGTGTGCGTGTGTATGTGTGTGTGACCTCCCACAGGGCACGATATCCAGCTCTCTGACTTGTGTGCAGCTGCATAAGCGAGCGGAGAAGATCGCCGCCATGCTGGCTGAACGGGGCCACCTGCAGGACGGAGACCACGTGGCACTGGTCTACCCTCCAGGTACCACCACTGACTGCAGATCAGATCTCTGCACCACCTTGACAGGATGTTCTGTCAAATCCCAGTGCGTAAACAAAACGCGATCAATTAATCGCATTCGTTTTTGTCAGATAAGGCTTGTGTGAAGTAAATAAACGGCACGAATGATCAGAGTCTCTACATATTGATCCAGACAAACATTGTGACTTTCGTCGCGTTCGTGTGACTCGTCCTTAAGCGACACAAGGACTCTGTAATGACCGTCTAACTCGGCCGCTGTCACGTAAAACAAGGACGAGCGGGTCGTTTTGTGATTGAAGACACGGAGTCGCTGAGAGAGTTCAGCGGGATCGAAGGGAGCGCCGCGGAGAAACTCGGGGAGGACGGAAAGAATCGTAATTTGTCTCAGATGCGCGGAGCCTCGCGTCCGTCCATCACTGCCGCAGGGGCTCCTTGACAAGGAGAGATTGTCTCGACGCAGCATTCAATTAATGGCCTTCAGAGTCGAACGCTCAATATTTAACCGCTTTGCTTCAGTGACTGTTTTTCTTCTTTTTTTTACAATCTTATGCTTCTCTCTCCTCGTCTTCCTCTTCCTCCTCTCATCACATCACGTGCCGTTTATCTCTCACCTCCTCCCCTCCTCTCCCCCCTTCGTCCTCTTCCCTGTCGTCCCTTTTGGACATTTGTCCTCACCTCCTTCATCACCTCCGTCTCCCTCTCCTCCCTTCCAGGCATCGACCTCATCGTGGCGTTCTACGGCTGCCTTTACGCCGGCTGCGTGCCGATCACGGTGCGCCCGCCTCATCCGCAGAACATCGCCACCACTCTGCCGACAGTCAAGATGATCGTGGAGGTAAATACACCTGAAGGGCTGATTAAAGACGAGCCGAGTTCACTTCTTCTCCCCCAGATAAGAATCCCCCCGTTTAAACTGCCTCACCCTTCACAGACTGATGGATGTTGAATTCTTGTTTCAGGTGAGCCGCTCGGTGTGTGTGATGACCACACAGGTCATCTCCAAGCTGCTGAGGTCAAAGGAGGCCTCGGCGGCCGTGGACGTCCGGTCCTGGCCACCCGTCATGGACACAGGTCCGCCCTCACAAACAGACACGTACACACACAAAAAGACACAACGCACAGCAATTTGTAGTTGTAAGCACTGAAACATGTTAGTGATTCTTTTAGTGTCTTTTACCATTTTGAGATTGTTTAATTTTGTGAAAAAAAACCCAAAATCCAACGTGGAAACACTTCGAATTAAGTAATCAACCTAATTGATGGTGTTTTTGTAGGTCAACAGATCAGTTGATTGTAGAAATGCTTATTCACAGCAGAGACAGTTGGTCCCGTTGCTGTCGTGTTGACGCCACTCTGAGCTCATCAGGTTGCTTCTCCCCTCAGATGATTTGCCAAAGAAGAAACCGCCTCTGCTGTACAAAGCGTCCAACCCGGACACTCTGGCCTACCTGGACTTCAGTGTCTCCACCACCGGCATGCTCGCTGGAGTCAAAGTAAGCACACACACGCACACACATGCATGCAGTGTCACATTATTACACTGAAGTCTGAACACTGGCCTGAGGTCCAGACTCCTCCTAAAGTGTACGGCTCCCTCGCGTCCCTCCCTGCAGATGTCTCACACAGCCACCAGTGCCTTCTGCCGCTCCATCAAGCTGCAGTGTGAGCTGTATCCGTCCAGAGAGGTCGCCATCTGCTTGGACCCGTACTGCGGCCTGGGCTTCGTCCTCTGGTGCCTTTGCAGGTGAGCCGAACGGGGGGAAAAAATCATGTTTCTATCTAAAAAAAAAAGTTTGAGTCTGGCTTCTGGTTTTGCAGCTGACTCTCAGTGATGATGAATCGCAGCGCGAGTAAATGTGTCTTCGGACTCGGTGGGCTTGTAAATGAATTATGTGAACATTATGAGGTCATAAAGAAAAGAGTAGCAGCGCTGCTACTGGCCGGCGTTGAACATTAAAACGCTCGGCTGCGATGAAAGTCATAAAAAATCAAATGACACAACAACAATTGGCTGCAGCAGGTTTGTTCCCGGAGGCGCTGACGAGCCGTGCTGTGTGTGTCCGCAGCGTGTACTCAGGTCACCAGTCCATCCTGATCCCGCCGTCCGAGCTGGAGGTGAACCCGGCGCTCTGGCTGTCGGCCGTCAGTCAGTACAAAGTCCGCGACACTTTCTGCTCCTACAGCGTCATGGAGCTGTGCACCAAAGGCCTGGGCCTGCAGACCGACTCTCTGAAGGTGAGGAGGTGGAAGGATTCACCCTCCGCAGTGAGGAAGGGTGTCATGTCACAGATGCTCACTGCCTCCCCCCCCTCCGTCCTGTCTCCCTCAGTCTCGGGGGCTGGACTTGTCTCGCGTGAGGACCTGCGTGGTGGTGGCGGAGGAGCGTCCCCGGATAGCCCTCACGCAGTCCTTCTCCAAACTCTTCAAAGACCTGGGGCTCCACCCGCGAGCCGTCAGCACCTCCTTCGGCTGCAGGGTCAACCTGGCCATCTGCCTGCAGGTGGGTCAGACTTTCATCCCCCCCCCTCCTCTCAGGGGGGGTCTCTCCGCTTCTTCATTGGCTGCAGGCGTTGGCTGGTTTGATTTCGTGTCTGCATTTGAGAGCCAGGCTGATCGTGTTGCTGTGGATCAAGACACACTCCAGCTTCTCTTTTCTGGACCAATCAGCTCATTGTCGGTTATTTTCTGTGAACTTTATTGCTATTAACTGTAAGAATCACAGTTTGTTGGCATCAGCTTTGTTAGAAATCCAGAGAGGCTTCCAGTTTCGTTGAAGTCTCCATTTTCTCTAAGTTCTGATTTTAACCATTAATTAATGAGCTAATTTGGGGCTTTTCTGTACAAATGGCTGGAGCGTACACGATCCCTGGAGCTCCCCTGACAGGGAGTAGCGTTGACCACAGAGATCAGTCCACTGGCTGCCTGTGTTTGGGTGTGGTCGGGATGCAGCAGGTGGCGTCGGGAGGGGCCGACTGACGCCATTGGACAAGGGCGAGTTACACGTCAGGCGTCTTTATATGCAGAATTTAAAAGTTAAAAACGTTGCACTTTAAAGACTGTGAAGAGCAGAAAGTGTAAAAGAAAGAACATAAATCTCATGTGCGGACACCTGAAAAATCGATTGAAAAACATGTACAAGTATGTAAATACTTCTTTCACTTCTCTCCTCTGGCTGTTAAAATACTGGCAGAAAATTTCGTAGGATTATGTTGGTTTGACCACACTGAAAATCTCGGTGGTTTTAATAATGAACTACTTTGTGTGGTTTGCAGCTTCTGCGAAAGCCAGTCTTTACTAATCAGTTTGTGTTGCTCGGTTCAAAAGCTCCTTTCACGTTGCTTCTATGATTCCTGCGGGATTCACACTCTGAGCAGCTTTGCTCTCGTGCTGCTGAACTGATCACCGATGTTTCGGCGCCGCAGAACAGATTTGTAAAGCATCAATCTTTCTCATTTTCACACTTTGTGCACAGCTTAGATAATTGTGTCCTGCACGTCTGTCTGCAGTGGATGCACGCAGATGAAACGTCTCTCGGTCCTCTCGTCCAGTCTCCATCAGTAAGAGATATTCAGGCGGCTCTGAAAAAAGGCCGTTTGTGTTCCACACGTGGAGGAAGCAAACGTTGAAGTGACTGTAAGAGGGTCTTTGGCTTCACCTCCACATGTGCAAATGCAGCCGCAGTGAGTTTTCCACATACTGTATGATGCTGTATGGAATCAGCCGCTGGAAACTGCATAACTGCACTTTTGACTGTGTGGTTTCGTGTTGCATTGAGAGGTTTCAAGCCTCCGACGTCGAGTTTGAAGATTTGCACACTTCCTGAGCGTCAAATGTAAAACTACAAAGACACACGACGTCACTTTGTCACAACTCCCTGAATCTCATCTGCTGTTTCATCAAAGGGACCAAATCCAGAGAGATTCGACTGTCTCCTGTATGTCTCTCGGCTCTGCACCATCCTCCCATTTCAAGCTTATCATCGCTCTCTTTGTTACTATGATTTGCAACTAGGAGTCAGTCAAATTTCCTTGCAGTTGTAAGAGGTAACTGAGTTGTTTGTGTCGGAGGATTTGAAGGATTTGTTGGTACAAAACCAAATCATTCAACAGACGTGATGGTGAGATTAAAAACAAACTATTTCTCTTAGTCAACGTAAATCATTCAAATGAGCTTTTTAAACGATTATCCGAGCAGTGAGATGAGCTCATATGTGACTGATTCAGAAACAATCAGTGCTGCAGGAAGGAGTCCAGAAACCTTCAAGCGAGCTCGTTTTACTTGCAAGCAAACTTAATACGTTTTTAATCACGACAGTAGAAACTCTAGTCTGGATTTATGTTTTGACATTTATTCAGTTTGCTGACAAATGGCTAAATCAAAGAAGTGAAAACTCGCTGCCGTTTCTTCTTCTAAAATCTGTGTGAGCTAATGTTGCTTTCATACCGGCGGTCTTCAGGTGGGCCAAGTAGCGTCTTTGGTGCAGTTGGGGGGAGAAGTAGGGTGTCACTGACTTAAATCAAAGCCTACCAAAGTGTTTTGTACCTGCAGCTTTCTCAGATAACTAATATTTGTCAGAAACTTCACCTGATTTTTTTAACACTGCTGCCATTAACTCGACTGGCGTTTGGCTGAGAATCATCTTCTTTCTGACTGCTTGTTTTAAGTCTTTGAGTTTTTTTCTAATTTGCCGTTTCCTCTTCCTCTTACTTCCTTGTTTTTTGCATAACCCCACCCACATTTCTCATCCATGTTTTTGTCTCCGCCTCCTTCCTCCTCCTCCTCTTCCTCCTCCACCCTCCTTTGCTGCTATAGCCTCACAGGCTGGGAAAGCTTGCCGACCAGGTAGGGAAACCACCATGAACCACAAATGCCCAACAGAACACCCCCCCCCCCTTACACCCCCTCCACTCCCCCTATGATTGTCAGCACAGCACTAATCAGCTGGCTTTGAAGTCCCAGTTTAAAACTGCAACTTTAGATTGCTCCATTTTAATTGACACTTCCTGATAAACCAAAATCTGGTCGTTCGGTGCCTGATTGAGGACAGCGGCTGCAGAAAAAGACAGAAACTGTCTTTGGAGCTGCTGCGCTTTGGGGATTTGGGACCTTTTTTGTGTTTGCATGGGAAAATCTGCACTAAATGACTAAGCAGCTCCTTTATCTGTAGAAACCCTGTTTGTGTGCTGCGTAGATGGTGTGAGGTCGCTTGTAGTTGGTCGAAACAAGCGCTTCCTGCAACAAGAAGACGGATGGGTGGATGGATGGATGGATGGATGGATGGATGGATGGATGGATGGATGGATGGATGGGTGGGTGGGTGGGTGGATGGATGGATGCTACCACGACAGTCAAGCACGCTTGATTTTCTACATGTTTTGTTATCAGTTGACTAGTTAGCGACATTAGCATGCTAGCCAGCCATCAGTGAATAAAGTTCCACATCACAGACACCTAAAATCCCCTTTTGTGATGAAAGATGTCGAGACTTGTTCAATAAAAAGTCGCTTCACCACCAAATGAAACAAAACAGCAAACTTACTTCCTCGTCACGCGCTTTGCTTCGGCCTTTTTGTGATGACGTCTTTGCCACGTGTGCGCTAAGGGTTCGTGTGGGGTCGTGATTCCCAGCATGCCGCGGTGTGTTTCCGGTGGTGGGTTGAACTTCCTGGATTCTGGAGGAACGGTGGAGGAAAAGAGAATTCGGAGCCGGAGCCTCAACCGCTCTTCTTTTTCTCTACTTTTGTGGTCGCTCTTGTTCAACAGCGTGACGATGGACAAGGAACTAACAATCAGGGTGTTTGTCGTTACTTTTCAGGGGCAGATGTGCGTTTTTGTCTCTCGCTCATCTCATCGCTCTTCACTTTCCTCCTCAATTGATTCCTCTTCTGCACGTTGGTGAAATGTGATTTCACATCATGTTTGTCGCTCTGCTCTTTTTGATTCTATTTGAGTTCTGTGATTTCCCCTCCAAAACCAAATCTCCCCCGAATGTCACAAGGTCTCTCGACTGTTTGGGTTTCCGTCTTGAACCTCAAGCTTTCTCCTCCACCCCTGTCAAAGGAAAGCTTGCCTCTGTGGCCACTAATGCACGCGCACCCACTGCGGCCTGGTAGCAGTAGACGTAGCTGTAGCGGTTTGTGCACCAGTTGTCTGTCCAGTGAAGGCGCGATTCTGCCTGTGTTAACTCTGCCGCCGCCGCTGTCTCCCAGGGAACCTCGGGACCCGACCCCACCACGGTGTACGTCGACATGAGGGCGCTGCGGCACGACAGGTGAGTCCATCTGGAGGATGTAGGACTCATGATGCTAAGCACAAAATCCATCCTTATTTCCTGTAACTGACTCCAGTCGACAGTCACAGAATGCTCGCATGTAAACGTCGCAAAAAAGATGCTCCCAAAACGTGCGAGTAACTCATATTTACAAAATGATGCTTAAAAAATGACAAGCAATAAACATTTGGATCCTGCAATGTTGACGCGAGCACTGATGCCAAAAATCGTCGTTCAATTCTGCACTCGTTAGTGCAGTTTTTCCACCTTTTTGGAGTCACCTTAGCTGTCAGTTTTTCCAGTAAGTGACACAAAGATGAACTTTAAAACTTGTCGACGCCGCCACGAAATCACGTCCCTCCGCAAATAGCAGCTCCAGAAAATGTCTGGCCGCAGTTTTTGGGGTTTTCAGAAAAGACAAGTCCGACTTAATGAACCGGCGGCTGGTGTGAAAATCGCCTGGAGGGCTCGGTGTCGGGTTTCGTGTTTCGAGCGGGTGATGTGCTGTCAGTTTCCAGGCAACGGCGATGGACAACAACCCCCCGGATAACAAGCGAGACTTATTCAAATATTCCCCGACAAGGTGCTCCCGCGGGATTAGAGCAGCAACACCTCAGCTCGGTTAGACGCCAGCACCGACTGCAGAAATGTAAATCCGGCCTGACGAGCGCGGTCCTCCTCCGGAGTTTCCCAGACGCCGACTTCCTGCTCGCCGATGCAGAGCGTGATTATGCCCGGCCTGATTCTGCTGGTGTGCTGCCAGAACAGCTACACGAAAGCGCGGCCGCGCTGCGCGTAAATAGAGCAGCCAGCGTGCGGGATCGTCGTGCGCTGGTTTCTACGATAAGTTCGCTGTGTTTCTCTGCAGGGTGAGACTCGTAGAGAGAGGATCGCCACACAGCCTCCCTCTGATGGAGTCCGGCAAGGTGAGCTGTCCTTCAGCTCTGTCTTTCAACAACCACTGACATGTTAGGAATACCTGAATCACAGAGCTACATCTCTCTCTCTCTCTCTTTCTCTCGCGCTCTCGCTCTCTCTCTCTCTTTCTCTTTCTCTTTGTTTCTCACTCTCTCTCTGTCTCTCTTTGTTTCTCTCTCACTCTCTCTCTCTTTCTCCTCTCTCTTTCTCTTTCTCTCTTTGTTTCTCACTCTCTCTGTCTCTGTCTCTCACTCTTTCTCTCTTTGTTACTCTCTCTCTCTCTTTCTCCTCTCTCTTTCTTTCTCTTTGTTTCTCACTCTCTCTCTGTCTCTCTTTCTCTCTTTGTTTCTCTCTCACTCTCTCTGTCTCTCTCTCTTTCTCCTCTCTCTTTCTCTTTCTCTCTTTGTTTCTCACTCTCTCTGTCTCTCTCTCTCGCTCTCTCTCTCTTTCTCTCTTTGTTTCTCTCTCACTCTCTCTCTCTGTCTCTCTCGCTCTCTCTCTTTCTCCTCTCTCTTTCTCTCTTTGCTTCTCACTCTCTCTCTGTCTCTCGCTCTCTCTCTCTCTTTGTTTCTCTCTCACTCTCTCTGTCTGTCTGTCTGTCTGTCTCTCTCTCTCTCTCTCTCTCTCTCTCTCTCTCTCTCTCTCTCTCTCTCTCCCCCTTGCTCTCTCTCTGAGCAGATCCTACCAGGGGTCCGAATTATCATTGCCAACCCAGAAACAAAGGGACCAATGGGAGAGTCACATCTGGGAGAGGTTTGTCCCACTTATACCACCTTCAACCCCCCTTTAAAGACTCAGAGTCAGACACCTTGTTGCTTTTTTCTGTATATTTGTGGTTGTAAAGATACCTTATCGCCTTCTGTCATTATCAGCTCACTAAAACCTGCTACTTTTGCATTTCTTCCTGTTTCTCCCAAACCAATGATGTTGCGTTCAAAATGGTCCCAGACAACATGATTCAAGTGTTCCTGTTCTGTTGGCAGATCTGGGTCCAGAGTGGCCACAACGCCAGCGGCTACTTCACCGTCTACGGAGACGAGGCGCTGCAGTCGGACCACTTCAACTCCAGGCTCAGCTTCGGAGACACGCAGACCGTCTGGGCTCGCACCGGCTACCTGGGCTTCCTCCGCCGGACCGAGCTGACCGACGCCAGCGGAGGTGAGCGAGGCGGCGAGGCCGGCTGAAGCCTTCCGTGTGACGCTCGGCGTCTTGATGCCGCTGTGGGTGAATCGACCGTCCCAGTAATCGTGTTTGGTTGTGTCCACAGAGCGTCATGACGCTCTGTATGTGGTCGGTGCTCTGGAGGAAGCCATGGAGCTGAGGGGGATGCGTTACCACCCCATTGACATCGAGACGTCCGTCATCAGGACGCACAAGAGCATCACGGAATGGTACAAAAGCAATTCTAAACCGACAGTCTTTTAAAACTTCGAAAGAAAATATGCATATTTCTGAGATTTTATTTTGAAGGATCCTCTGTGACCTGTGTTGCCGTGCGTCCACAGCGCGGTGTTCACGTGGACCAACCTGCTGGTGGTGGTGGTGGAGCTGGACGGCTCGGAGCAGGAGGCCCTGGACCTGGTCCCACTGGTGACCAACGTGGTCCTGGAGGAGCACTATCTTATCGTGGGCGTGGTGGTGGTGGTCGACATCGGCGTCATCCCCATCAACTCCCGCGGGGAGAAGCAGCGCATGCACCTGCGGGACGGCTTCCTGGCCGACCAGCTGGACCCCATCTACGTGGCGTACAACATGTAGCGCCCCCTGATGGGCGACACCGAGGTGTTTCGGGGGTGTGTGTGAAGGACTGTTCAGGTGGAAGAACAGAAGGTTCACAACTGAGACTGAAAAGGATTAGAAGCAAAGTGAGTTTCTGTCAGGAAAAGGTGTGTGGTGTTTTTGCCCTGAGTGTGGTCTCTCAGGCTGCTCAGGCTTGTCCTGATTCCTACTCAATCGACTATGTTATTGAGCTGTGGTTTTGGCAAAGAGGAGGTGAACCTCTCACCTCCTTCCAGGGCAATAAAGTCCCCCAACGGGTGGCAACTGTTTACTGGATAACGTCTATCTGGCCACCAGGGGGCAGTGGAGGACAATCGCTAAGGTAGCAAAGATTGTGGCTTCTGAAACTACATGTGACCCACTAAGTTTTCCCCCCTTTGAAGTATTTGCAATTTTTTTCCCCTTTTTTTCTTTGGTTGAACATTTCCGGAGATTTATTTCAGTGAGTTTTTTTTATGCTTTATAATAAGTCAACAAAATGTAGCCACTGATTTTTTTTGTTTTGTTTTTACACATTTGACCGACCGGGGTCAGAGGTGGCTCAGTTTTACGATGAGGTACGCTTGTGTCATGTTAGCATTTTCTTGTCTTTGTTTTTTTTTTTTTTTTAACTTCAACACGTTTGTTCAAAGAAAAAGTCTGTCTTGGAAAATCTTTGCTCTAAATTTTCCGTCCAAACAGCTGCAGCCTTTACGTCAACGGTTTATTTTCTCCGTTCAAACAACCTGCTTCAGATGAAGCGACAATACATAAACTCATATCATGTAAGTATGTACAAAAAGAAACTGACTTAATTTATTTTGTTTCTCTTTTAGGAGTAAAATGACGAGACGTTCAAGAATGTTTTGCTCTTGAATATTTGCTAATATAAAAAGAAAAGAAAAAAACAATACAAAAAAAAAGCATTGTACTATTTTGAGTGAAACTGATGCACATCAAGCATATTATGGAAAAGAGAATTATATGAATATAGATTCTATTAAAGATGAGCTAAGGATGAATCCCAGATGAGATGCAACGCTGTCTGTCTGCCGGTGATCAGGTCCGTTCAAGTAGGAAACCAGAGAGCGAAGCTTCAAAGGAGGTTGTTGGTTATTTTGTCTTCTCCAGAATTAACGTGAAGAGTTCTGATCCGAACGAGTCCCAAAACTTCATTGGAACAAAGTTTCCTGCCCAGAAAAAGGTGCTACTGAAAGTTTGTGTAGATCATTTGTTTGTGACATTCGATCAAAGAACTTTAACTTTCTCCATATCAATATGTTTTGTAATAAAACATCTAAAACTGCTCAATTTTTGTGCCCTTTTTTCCTGATTTGAATTGTCAGCAACAAGATTTTTTGCAATCTGATGATGACTCATTGAACCATTTAGATTAAAAGAAGCTACACAGTAATAAGAGCCAAAACTGGACAGCAGCAATACTGTCCAACAAAAGGTGCGAGAAGCACCAACGCATGTAATGAAAAATGGAAAAAATCCCTGCTGACCTCAAAGGTTAAAATCATAACTATACTTTTAATGCACCGACTTTCTGCTCAGCAACTTTGGCGTTTTCTTTCGAGATGACTGAGCGAGTTCGTTGCTTTAGAGCCAATTATGAAAGCAGTGGTTCATCTTCTGGACATTTATTGTAACTTCAACGTTTCATTGTTTTCAAGTGAAGTTATTTTAAAGGTCATCCAAATCGGAGCCTTAAACAACTGAATTCAAAAGCGAGTTAGGAATCCAGTTTCACCCTACAGTTTATCTTGTAGATTTACTGCCTTCTAGTGGTGAGTAGATGGAATTACACGACTGTCTTCGGATCAGAACTCTCCACGTGGACGCGTTTTATTTGGGAACAAACTGCGTTTGATGTTAAGAAAACGGAGCAGATATTAGTTTGTATGTCCGAACACTTTCCATTGGAGCAGAACTCCTTTCAAACTGGACTTGCTTTGTTTGAAACGCCTGCGGCTGGGAAGAGTAGACGTCAATCAGCGCCATTGGAGTGTCCTCCCAAACTGAAGTGGCGGGTGGGAGTGCTGCCACCGCGATTGTAAAGATGAGAGTGAGCGGAAGTTCTTCATATTTTTACACGGACAGGTCAATCAGGGCTCATACAGTGATGTCACGGCGGGCAGCGAGGCCGGAGGACCCTTTAACTCATTGGCAGAACTGTGCAGAGGTCGAAAGGTTGCTGGAGCGCGGCTTCCGGTCACTGGAGTTGCGTCTTCCGGTCGCCTTCGGCCCCGTTTTTTGTGGCGCCCCGAATGTTTCACTTTCAACACTTTGTGGAAAAAGGAAAAAAAAAATAATAGCACTTTCTTCACTGTTTGTTTCTCTCAGTCATCAGCAAAACGTTTGTCCCCTGTTGTTTTTTTTAAGAAGTCTTATTGAGTTGACAAAGTTTTTCAGTTAAATAAAAATTTCAACTGTTTTGACAATAAAAAAAACCTGTCTTTTTTATTTTTAAAATCATACAGCAATGTTGGACAATGTTTTGCATCAGCATGTTCTCTTGATGCCAACATCTGACTTTGTGACCCAGCAATGTCTGGAAAGTCGTGATTTGTAGTTTTTGGTTCGTGTGGTGAAACGGAAAAACTACAAAATCCTTTTTTTTTTCTTTTACAAAAATCCCGTTTTATCACAGCCACATTATAAAAAGGAAATAAATCTTGTCCCCGATATAAAATCTCCTTGGCCACCTCTGAAAAACAACTTACATGAACATGAGACAATTCAGACAACTTTTTCCATCCACCAATTGAGGTCATGTGATCGCTGCCATCGATTCATCTAACTTTTTGCAGAAACCAAAAAAGTTCTTGACGGATTTGGATAAAAAATTTACGGGACGGATGAGGGGCAATACAAGGAACGACTGACCGAGTTTTGGTAGAGATATGAATTTCCACACTCTTTTTACTCATGTTTTCTTGCCTTATTTTCCGGAATCCTTCCAACCAACCACTGCTGACACTCGGAGAGACTCCAAATGTTTCCACTGAGCTAAAAACGAAGAAAAAAAGACCTGAATCACAGGAACTTGTCGATACATTTATTTCCTCCATGTTAGCACATAGAATATATTTATATACATATTGCTAGCTAAAGTGTCAAAAAAACAAAAAAAAAATATTTGGGAGCATAGAAAATGTTAAGCCATGAATAATAGTTTACATATGGACAGAACAGAAGAACATGACCTACAAGAGGCGAGAACGAAAGAATAGTTACACCGACTTTATTCCAGTCAAAAGTACTCCAAAGTACAAGAAGAAATCATGTAGTACTCACACAGTTTCGTGTACTGATACACCCTGGAATTAAAGCAGACATTAGTCCGGTTACGGGCCAGCGAGCCGATCAGTTTCCTCACTTTTTTTAGGCTGCGAGCGAGCAGCTTTGAGGACAAGACGAAAGAAAGAAAACTCCAGAAACGACGGCGTCATTGTCATATTGCGTTACTCCGAAGGAGCGCAACCAAGGATTGTTTTTGTTTACACAAGTGGCGATGAAAGGAAAAGAAAAAAAATAAACAAAAACAGGAAAAAAGTAAAGATGCTGGTAGTCGCGCACACCTTTACTCATGCAGCTAAAAACCAGATACAAACTGGAATGACATCAAAAATTTTACACAGAGGCGCAAAAAAAGAGAGAAAATAATCACATGGTTGGATGGACAGAGATAAAAAGCTTAAAAAAAGTCACACTGTATGTAACACAAACGGTGTCTTTAAGGGGAGAAACATGCTTTTCAGTCCGCATTTTAACAAAAAAAGAAAAAAACTCAACCCGCGCTGAAATATTCGGACACTTTAGAAGTGCAGTGTGTTAAAATGAAGGAAGAAAATACACAACACACACACACGGGCTGAAGATGACACAGCTGATATGGTAACGATTGTACATTGTACAAAATGAGAACTAACAGTCATCCAGATCGCTGAAAGTATACCAAAAAAAGTGAATTAATTTACAATGTACATACAACATGAAGGAGGGGTTCTGTACTGGATGGGCAGAATGACCTTTTATTTACATAGTAGTGCAATGATGAAAGGGGGGGAGAGAGAAGTTTGACCTTAAAGCCTCGCGGAGGGAAACATGAAACCCAAAGATCGGGAGGAGGGAGGAGAAATCAAGCTGCAGCTCACAGCGATGAGAAGCACGGATCACACGCGACACCCACAAGTGACGCACGGCAGCTTGGAGACGCAGAAAAAGGCCGAGCCAACTTTCAACGGTTGCCGTTTGTCCTCCAGCAGGGGGCACTTCTCGCTAAGACACCACCACCAGCACAGCTTGTTTCTTTCTTAGTGTCAACAAGGTGCAAGAAAACAACAAAACCGATGCGTGTGGGTGACCTCAGATGACACAGAGTTCCGTTTCTTTTTCTTTTCTTTTTTTTAGGTCAGGTCATAAATTGCTGCCACATTGATGAACATGAATCTCAACACCGTTCCAGCTCTGCTAGAAATAACTGGTGTGTTCCATCCTGGCAGATAGTCCCATAACAAAGGAGTTCTTTGACAAAAAGCTTTTATTTTGATGACATTACATCTTATAAAAAAAATGTCAGTTTTGTTGTTCATGTTCAAGTTGTTGACAAAAAGAAAAAAAAGCCCACCACGTTCACTTTGTGTTATTTAGTTGCCAAAGGAGCAAAATAAACATCAAACTGCAACTCTGAGGGGCTGCAGATCGATTAGGTGTCGGGTGCAAAACTTTGCTCTCCAGTTAGCACTTGGTGGTGGAGTCGTGAACAAACAGAAGACGTTTTAATTCACATTAAGACAACGCATGTGGAGCCAGGCCCCGCCCACTTACGGGACAAAAACCCACAGCCTCGTTATTGTCCAGGTTTATTCGGAACCTTTGTCCCCCCTCGGTTCAGTCGATCTCACGTGAGGAAACGAGACGGTCAAACAAGAAGCCGGCGATTTGATCGCCTTCTGCAAACCATTTTTCTCGGTACACACTCCTGGTTCAGTTTGGGAGAGGAGGAAAAAACTGTAGGGGGAAAAAAAGACTCATTCACATTTGCATAATGTTTTTCTATTGGTCCATCCATCAGAGAGCTTCTGCTTTGTTTTTCATCATGTTTTACTGTGATGAATTTGAGGGAGGGAGGGGGGAGGCAAACGATCACCATGCATGGAGAGAGAATGAGAGGAAAACAGGCACTGATCACCAACTACAGCACACGCAGTGAAAGAGTCTCACAGCTAGTCACTTCTGATTCCAACAGAAAACAAACAGAAAATTGATTTTTTTGAGTGTTCGTCACTATAAAAAGAAAACAAATCATTTTTTAAAAAATGACATTGATGAGGAAAATATACACACCTCCTTTGATCAGAGAGGGAGCAGTTGTCAATCTCTTTTAGCCTCAAAGTACAATGTGTCGATTTTTTTTGGCAAAATAAACACGAGTTCGTTGGGGGTGGGGGGATAAAAATTCCTCCATTCAAGGTGAATTCACCACAATGCAGCTCAGGAGACGACGTCTCGACAGGTAATGATTAAAAACTTGTTCTCGCCTGACTGAAAAAACAGTCAAATCCAGAGAGGAACCCAAAATGTGCACAATCATTGTATTATTTTAAATAATACACCCAAGATTCTCTTTTTCGCCGGTGTCTCTTTAAGCCGACTTTGTGACCCTGTTCCCAATAGATGACTTTTTAAGGGGGTAAAACTTTAGGTAGAAATGATTAAAGATTCTAGTCACTGTGAAACATGCATAAAAAAAATCGTTAAGAAGATTAGTCCAAAACTCTTTGTTACGCAGTTAAACTACTGTATGAAAGCAGGAGGACACCACGGTTCTTCCTGGGAGCTTTGACGACGGCACGTGATGCGTTCGATGAGTTTCGAAGTGAGAAGGAAAAAAAAATGTCTTTAAAAATTTAGGTCATAAAAAGTTTCTCAATTAATGCTCACCTGTTGCTATGCGCTTAAATAACACATTCCCAGAACACAAAATTAGCGCTTCCGTAAAGAAAACGATAAACAAAAATGACAGGAAAAAAAAAAGATTCGAGGCATGCTCTCGAGATTCGGAGAAATTAAAGAGGAAAATCAATACAATGGGTACATTAAATAATACAGACCAAAACGAAAGAAGGTGGCGGCGAGGAGGAGAGGGACAAATAGCTCGGCGCGTAGAAAAACGCGGCGTCCCACAAAGTTTCTTAGGAAGGCAAGTGAGAGGAGCGGAAGGGAGAGTGTGTGTGTGTTTGTTGCAGACTGACGGGGGTGAGAATGATTTGGGGGAGGGGGGGAGCCAACGGCGTGCTGTGTCAGGTGAGAGAGGCGGGGCCGGCTCATCTCTTCCTGCGGCAGGTTCGTTTGTGGTCGGCGTGCCAGTGCTCCTGCTGACACTTGATGGAGCAGTACGAGGTGTTCCAGCAGCAGTGGTACATGGCCTCCTCCTCGCAGTTATAACACTGCAAACGGCACCAAGCGGACACACAAACCATTAGCAACTCAACCCGAGCAGCTCATCACTGACATGCACTTCGAAATCTGAATGTACTTTACTCATACATCACTTCATAACAAGACACAAATGGACCAAAGAGATTAAAATTAAGCATAAAAAACTCAAATAAAAACAGCCTGAATTTTTCCTGAAGGAAATTTTCCAACAAATGAATTTTTTTACTATTCTTTGCAGGAGAGTTTTGTGCTTATTCCACTCTTCTTTACGACTTCATTGCTTTATTTTAGGCAGGATTCTCATTAACAGGCATTCTGCTTCAAAACCAGCTTTATGGAGAGCATTCATCAACGTAACCCTGTAAAAATCAGGTTCGTATCAGCCTCTACTTTCTTTATTGGTGCGTCTCTGATCTATAAGAACCCGACAGCAGCATTATTGTTAATATAATAATGACAACAGCCGAGCTTCCAGGTGCTGAACTCACCCACTGCTTCTTCTTCGTCTGGGAAATGAGCTGCTTGTGTTGCGCCGCCACTTTCTTCACCTCCTCCACCAGCTCCTCTTTACATTTCTCCTTCACCTGCTTGCACTTCCGCTCCATCTCCGCCTGAGCGCCAGCCACTGCCTTACTGACCGCCTGCCGCTTCTCCTCCTCCATCTCAGCACGCAGCTACAGAGATGGAGACACACAGAAGACACGCTTTGGTTTGTTTCGCCCAGATGTGTGTCTGATGTCTCCTTTCAACCACCCAACACAAACGTACCTTCTCCAGGGCTTCTCGGACCACCCGCTCCGTCTCCCGCTTGTTGTCGGCCTTCATCATCTCCTTCACGTCGTTGAAGACCTTGGTGTACTTCTCGTGGCACATGTTCTGGCAGGCGCCGTCGCTGTTGGTCTGGGTGCCGCGGTGCAGCGTGCGCGGCGACCCTCCGCTGGCCTTCTTGGTTTGCGTGGACACCGACAGCTTCTCTGGCTGCTGCGGCGCCGAAGACACTGGGATCTCCTGGCTGGAGCTGACCGCCTCCATCTCCGGCTCCGGGTCCTGTGAGGCAGACGATGTTGATGCACAGATTTCAGACTATACAGCAGCTCCATACCGCCAGTCAACTGAAAACCTGCTCGGCAGGTGATTGGAGGAACTACCGGTCACTTTAAAAGCATAACTTGAGCACCAACATATTTATCTCTGAGACTTTGTGGCACAAATGTTTGCGTGACTCGACTTACACTCGCTTCTTCTTTGGGCTCGACCATTTGAGAACGACGACTCTTCTTCGCCTTTGGCTCCAGGCTGCCTTTGAGCTGGAATCGGTAAAAACAACAACAAAAACATTGAACACAAGAAGGGCATCAATAATCAGTGGTGCGGCCAGCAGCCATGTCTCCCCCACACAAGCTGGAGGCAGTTCAGAAAAATGTGTGTTCTTCTACGACACAATTCAAATTTTACTGTCCTTGTCTCAAGTTTTCAAGCCTGTATTTCACATGAGGCTGGTTCATTACTGCCTTTATTGAGGGACATAAAGAAGCTGCATTAGGAAAATTACCTCACAAATATATTTGTTTAAGTCGCGTTAGATCCCTGAAATACCTCTTCCAGGGTACTGGACCAGCTCTCTGTCTTAAGGGTCCGGTTACTGGATCCTGACGGGATTCACCCATGCAGAAAAGCCAGAACTGTTTAAGCTGGTGGCAAGGAGACGCGCCTAACTTCTAACTACCTACTTCCGTCTTCCATCTTACCCTGCTTCACTCCAGCTGAGCAGATGACCCAGTAGCCGCGGGTCATCAGCCTTTGTCGGCCACGCCCGTTAACGGTAGCTCCCCTCCATGATCAGTGCACTTTGTTACCGGGCTAGGTAGGCTTTAGTGGCCCGGCTAATGGGCCCCAAGGGTAATGCTGTAATTTTAAGACTAGAGTAACCGATAAAAACCTCCTTAATCTTAGCACCAACACGAGAATCCTAACTTTTTACTACCTTAGAATCGATCCAAATGATGAATGTGTCCATTTCAGAATACTTTAATTCCGTTTTAGATCCTTTTTTATAAGCAAAAGCGGTTGGCATGGGCAAAGAGATCATTACGATAACAAATCAGTAGTCAAATCATTTGTCAGAATTATTCAGAAAAGGATAAAAATTATAATTTCCAGGGAAGGAGAGCAAATAAAGTCTGTAGGCCCGCAAACTGTTCCTAAATTCCTGCTCGACGCTCCGGTCCCTAGGGGAGAAGTAGCCTCATCCAAGGTTCACTTCCCCTTTGAGTACATTGTGCCGTTCGATAGCAGGGTGAGCCGAGTGAACTCTTAAGTGTCCAAATTATATTCCGAGCAGCGGTGGCATTGGTTAATCCTCTTTATCGTGCTCTTGTTTCCTTTGTGAATAACTGCAAAGAATAAGTCCTTAGAGTCTCTTGCTTGATGGTAGGTGCTCACGCTCCAGCCCGTGCATCCTAGGAGAGCCGTTGAGGAAGAACCTCGATTCCGGGTGTGAAGGTGTATTTATGCCTTTCCCTGTACCATGCACTGGTCATGCTTGATGACAGCATGATCACCCGATATCGGTGTAGCTGTCACAAGATGGATTTCCTGATGCTGGCTGGAAAGTCCCGTGCTTTCTGCTTTCAGCTACTTGTTTTGCTGGATTAACGCCTTTTAAGAACAGATGCCGGGTCACTGCGAAACTCCTGAATTCCCCTGACTTCACTAAAGCACTTGCTTCCATCATTCAAACATCAAGTTTTCTTTCTCGTGTTACACATGTTTCTTTCATTCTTTCCTCTCGGTGCTATGCTCACCCTCGGTGACTCTGTGGTGCTTCTTGTGCTTTTCTCTTCCCTGTTTGTGTTTCTTCTTGATTGCTTGTATCTTAAGGGCTCGGGCCTCCTGTTCTGAGGCCTGTCTTTGCTCATCAGCAGAGGCTTTAGCCTTGGCTGTTGTGGCAGAGGCCTCAGCTTTGGCTTTTGTTGAGGGGATCTCAACTTTCTTGACAGTCTCAACACAAACCATGCCCTTTTACACATTTTAACATTATAATTTCATGAGAAGATTCCAGCCAAATATAAAGGAATTGATAAATATGGATGTCGTGTTTTAGGACCACCAGCAGATGGCACTGTACTCGAGTCAATCCTCAGTAGCTCAGGACTCACTGAAAGCTTATAGCATAAAATAAGGCTGCGATGAATGTGGTGAGCTCCACTTACATGGCGAACCTGCTCGTTGCTGGTGGAGGAGATGCTGGACTCGGCCTCTTCTGTCCGCTCCAGCCTGTCCGTCCTGCCGCTGCCCTCTTCCTCCTCCTCTTCCTCCTCCTGCTGCTGCTGCTGCTGCCGCTGGCTCTGGTTCTGACTCTGACTCTGACTCTGTTGGTTTGGTTGGCTGCTGTCGTCCATCTTTGCTTTCCAGAAGCGACCCTCCCTCAGGAAGCGCTGGTACACCTCCAGCTCCTCGCAGGCCTTCTTCCAGCCGCTGCTGCGCTTCACCTGCAGCTGCTGGACGCTGACCTTGATGTCCTGGATGTTGTCTGAAGGGATCCATGCCCTGCCGATGACCGTGAAGAAGACGGAGGTTGAGGCTTACAAATCGAGGCGCCAAAGTGACAACCGATGCTGTGTGCTGCTGAGCTGACCTCTGGTGCTGATGTCCAAAGAAGCGTACGTCCACTTGGTTGTCCTCCCGCTGCAGCACCTTGGCAGGCCAATAGCCGAAGCCTTTCATCTTGGCCCAGACCAGGTCATGACTTGGGGTCTGCTCAGGAACACACAGATGAAACAAACACACATTAACAACTAAAGCAAGAAAGAACACACACAGACACACACTGATGGTTCTTCTGACTTGAATTTTAGAAATGTGTTCGACAACCAGGACAAAACTTTTGGTTCAGGATCAAAAGATGATTCAAAAATGGCAACAACCAAATGGAGCAGTTATGAAATCATCATCAGCAGCAGCAGCAGCACACTGTGTTGCTACATTTTGGCCTCGTGCTTCCACTTGAGAGATACTCACACATGGGTAACAGAACCAGTTGTCTGGCCGGGCGTTCGACAGGTAGAAACAGTTCTTACACAGAAGCAGCTCGTTTAGCTGGAGGTCAAAAGGTGAAAGAATGAGGCCGATTAAACAACAAGTCAACAAACTTCAAATCTTCACTGAGGCAATAATGAAAAATAAAAGGTACCTCGTGGCATGTGTCACTGAAAAGTAACCGTGCGATCTCTGCTTGATCACTGTGAACTGCAACAAAAGAGAACAAATGTTCACTTGTCATTACAGCGCCTGAAGTGACTTGATTACATAACATTTACAAGACAAAAAAAAAAAAGGAGAGAGACAAAACATTTGAAGCTGGAAAACTTTGACTAACCTCCATACAAGATGGCCGTGTTGTGAACAATCAGCTGGACGTCTGCTTTGAACTCCTCGAAGCTTTTGTATTTTCCCTCAGACAGATTCTGGACACAAAAAAAAGAGACAGAAAGTTGGTCTGAAATACAGAGAGAAAGAAAGATGGAGCACAAAGAGGCCCATTCACACGCTGCGACAGAGAGGGTGTGTGTGTCTGTTCAGTGACCGACATGCAGGAGGTCCAGGAGAGGGCAGTGTGCTTATTAACTCCACCACACACAAACACACAACTGCCCCACAACGACACACACACACGCACGTCTGGGCAGAGATCCAATATGTCTGGCAGTGGTCGAGTGTGATGCACCGCTGACCACAGCACAGCGGAGCGGATTACTGCCCGACCTCACACACACGCACAACACAGCAGCACTTGTGGGGCCCACTTATTGACATAATACACGTCCTTGCCCCCGAGCTTAACCTTAAATATCGCAACCAAGTGTGTAGTTTTAACCCTAACCTGGCTGTGACGTTACGCAATAAAACCTGTCAACCACTTCCAACAATTCGAGGTAGCTGGTGTCGAGAAAAACTGGGGAAAATGTTTAGGTTTTTGTAATTTGGCAAATTGAATCGGCGTCACAAGTCTAAACAAGTCTCCCCAGTTCACGGCATCGTCCCCCTCCTCGTCTGACACATCCCTTTTAAACTGGATTCATCTCGACGTTGCCCACGTGTGAAAAGCTCAGACTCCCAATTCCCACTCTGACTTTTCAAGCAGTTACCTCTTGGATGTTGGTGACGTCCAGCGCAGTGTGAATCAACCTTTTGTACATGGGATGTTTAGTGTCTTTGCCTTTTTTGTTCAGGTCCACTGCCTGTAAATGTGCAGACGAGATAATGATTTAACACCACCTCACAGAGAGGGAGAAGCGAGCAGGGTGTGATGGCGGGGCAAGAGCGGGGAGAGAGCACGGCGGTCCGCCGAAGATGGAAGCGTCACGCGGGGGAAATTATGGGATTTAATTTCCCCTTTAAGAGAGAGAGAGATTGGATGAAAGGAGACGGTAGAGGGAGAACAGGCAAGGTGATGGAGATTTAACACCATTAATACAGCCAGAGTAAAATGGGCGGAGGAGCTGGATGAAGGGCTGGAGTGGAAGGCGACATAATGATTAATAGACAAAGGAAGGGTGGGGGTCCAACAGGAGGAGGAACGAAGGGATATTTCCACTCAGTTGAAGGAGGAGAGGAGAATAGAGTAGTCGGTGTTTCCATTGTAAAAAACATTTCCAGTTGAAATTTGCTGTTTTTGAGTGAAAGTTGGAACAAAAACAGCAAGTTTTTTCATTCAAAAAAAGGTTTGCAATCAACATACAGTTTCACAAGCGTGTAATAAAAGCAACTCGATTGCAAAGAAGCAATGAAGATTCAACGTCGGTTGTCCTCACCCTCTCTTTCATACGCTGGACGATGAAGCGCAGATATTTACTCATCTCCTGTTTGTTCAGGTTCTTCTTTTTACTTCCCTGGAGTAACGAAAGTAGAAGATAACATGAGAAAAAGGAACAGCGACAAGATGTTACAACACATACTGGAGGGCAGCACTGGTAACACAGGCAGAAACTCGGTTTTTATTCATTATAACGAGTCTCAAAAAATATGCTGACAAACGATAATAAAGGGGGAAAAAAGTGAAGAAGGTAGAAGCAAAAGAGGAACATTTGCACAGTAAAAACCCTTAACCGTTTTTGTGACCTTTTGAGGCTTGAATTAATTTAAGGATTAAAAAACCGGTTTGGCCTTATCTAAAGTATTTAAATGGTTATTTAATCACACCGTTCCAGGTTTGGCCACCTACCCTACAGACGACACACTGCCAGTGGGATCCTCCGTCTCTGGGCCTGCACTCCTCCGGCAGACATTTGAGATGGTAAACTCGGAAACAGTTGTCACATGAGAGGACGTCGCCCGGTAGGTGACACTCGAAACAGTACCAGTCGTGGCTCTCCGCTTCCCAGTCCTGTTGCCGAGACACAGCAGAGCACAAGTTTGGTTGACCCCCCCGTCCAACCCGCCAGCCACACAGCAGGGGAGGAAAGGCTTTTTCTTTTCCCCTCATTATTTTGGTCATAAACTTTGCTCTCTGCTGTAAAACTACAGAGAGAGACCAGAAACCATTTCATTCCTCAAGGCGTCACGTTTGATCCTGCAACACAACCTGCTAAAGCTGAAATGGACAATATGGGAGCAACCCTTCCTTAAAATTAGGTCAATTTTTTTGTCAATGTGAAGTTTTTTGTTGCTTTAAATAAACTCACGTTGAAGAGGCAGGCACAGGAACTGACTAGTTCTTAGGAAACCCTGCCAACATTATCTCTGCATCCACCAAACCAACTTCTGCTATTGCATACGAAAAATACATGTTAATAAATTCTACCTCAGGTGACTGAAAAGCCTCAGATCTGATGGTGTGACTCCAGAAGAAATAGGAGCGCACTCGCTCCCTGTGCGCTGCTGCAGCGACTTCAAAACACGCTAATTCATTGAAATTCTACTGAAAGCACTCAAAATGTAAATTCGACCAAAACTTCCTCACATTAAGAGAATTTCCAGGTTTTTCAGCAATAAATGTTGAATCTAATTAAGGGAGAATGGCCAAGTTTACGATCAGTGAGGTGATCATGAAAAAGCCCGACAATCGTATAAATAAGGAGGTCAATAATCTAAAGTATAAACGTTGAAAAACCGTGACAAAACTATAAAGATGGACGAATTTTGCTGCTCTACAGGAACACTAGCACGTAGCTTTTCAGCCTTAGCCTCGCCAGGCTCCCTTGTGGAAGTCTTTGGCAAGAAAGACTAAAGAAAGAGTGCGAGTACCGAGTCGCTTCCAGGAGTGAGTACAAGGAACATCATGACTGACGAGCAGTACTGCACTAAAAAAACAAGCTACTCAAGCCTTCCCTGGGAGAAATAAGACTGGAAATGGGAGATCCGTCTCAGAAATACATGCTAATGAGCTCTGCCACCAATGTAATTCAGATATATTTGCACTTTAGTACTTGCAGTTGATGTATAATTACACAGGTACTCGTTGGTATCTGTGTGGTAAAGCCTCATCTCACCTTGAGGCAGCTTGTCCGTTTTAGAAACGATTCATTTTGTATGACTCGGCTTCAGCACAGTCGAGACTGGTTTATCGTCATCTTTCCAAAGCGCCACGTCACTGATCTAGCAGAACATAACCTGTCAATCCTACTGGTGAGCTGGACGCTTTATAGATAGAGCTTTAATCAGCTACCGCTGTTCTGTCGTGTTTGCAGAGTGACTCCTCCACATTTATAATGCTGCTGCAGGTATATAATCGTCTGAGAGACTCCGACAGACAGCTGGAGCTCGTCCAAAGTCTTTTTTTGTTGGAGGAGTCCGGATGTGACCCGCCGCAGGCTTCTCTAGTTTTAATAGTCAACGTCACTGTGATGCCTCAACATCAAGTAGGTTTTCAAATAGTCAATGCTCACCACATCAAGTTTTACTTCCGATCCAAGAAAGGCCACAGGTGGCCTGATTCATGTTGTTCAGCCATTGAAGAAAATGATCAGTGAGATTAACTTCTACTGTTAAGTGAAGATTTAGTCGTCTTGTCATCAAAGTGGGTTAAATAAGCATGTGTGAGCAGACCTCACTTGTACCAACAAACTCAGCTGCAAGCTTTGTTTTTTTTCAAGTTCAGTTATCAGAAGCCATAAATTGAAGACTCGTAAAACCAACTTCTGTACCATCTGCTTCACAAGTGTTTTCTTTTTATGAGAGCAAGTTGCAACCTTGTCTCTGCTCCATTTAACTTCTGTTGAACTGATCAGAGTCATTTTTAAGGTAGAAATTTAGGTTATAACAAGTGTTTACAGTTGTTGGCAGAACTTGTGGGTGTAAAACTATCCAGAAACACCTAATTTTAATACAAATGGGTTGCAGCAGCTCGTTTTTGTTCACGAAGAGGTTCATGTAAGGGGCACCGAGACAGGAAGTATGAACAGCTACACATTCACCGACTCATCAGCCTGTCAAGAGTCCAACTCCACCCACTCACAGTCTGGACGGACTCGGTAGGGGAGAGCAGGAGAGTCGTGACTGAGTGCAGCTCAATAAAAATCTAGAGAGAGAAAACGCAGCCCCTTCGGTCTCTTCCTAAACTCTTTCTCATATGCTGAAGGTTGGCTTTGTGCTGGAGAAGATGCGGTGGGCTCAGTTTACAGATGAAGTAATGCTTCGCGCAGAGCTCTCCTGTGGTCAAATTTTACTGGAAATATGGACGTTAAAAGTTTGTCCCCAAAAGGTAAAGTAGAAAGCGTTCATGGCTATCTTGTTGGATGGCGTCGCCACCATCTGCTCTACGGTTTTGGGCCTTCCGACTGCGTTACGTAACTTTGTCTATAAACAGTCTAGGATCATATTTCTGGAAAGATTAGACCATCTAGCCAGTCAGGAGTCGGTCCGCAAGCCACATGTTTGGCACCACTGCTCTGTAGTCTTTGTTAAGACTACAAGCCTTGTTCCTAAACTCTCTGGTTACCATAATGAATCAGTAACCCACCAAATCACGAGAGGGTTAATGAGTTTCTGAGAGGGGATCTGTTCTCCAGCTAGATCAGCTCCCTCCCACAACTCGAAAACATGATTGCTGAGTAATTGGTGGCTCTTAATTGTTCAAATTGTGTGAATGTCGACTCACAGCCAAACCTTGGCAAAAGATTCGCTGGGAAACGCAGTCATTTTTGACTCTGTATGTTTCCATGCAGCTTGAGACTATTGAATTACTGGCTTCACTCAAGGGAAATTGGACTTTTGAAACTATTTCAATACACATTGCATCATAAATGACACAGGGCCAGCTCCCTTCCACATGTAAATTATCATGCCAGTCGTACATTTTTTGCTAGAATCTCAAAGAAACTATGAGCCCACAGGAAGTCCAACCTGAAGAGTGACCATTTTCAGAGTGGTTTCCTGCTGAAGCTCATCGGGGTGTGAATGTGCATTGGAAATCCATCTACATGCTACTCTTAAGAACGTCTGCCTTTCAGAGCAACTCTTCACCTACACAGACACTCGAAACTACAGAGACGGCGCTCGTGTTCTGCCGAGTGTCGAGGGCCACTCCACTATTGTTGGACTGTGTGATCAAAGAGAAATGTCGGACGCTAAAAAAGCTGGAGCTTGCTGAGCCAAGGACACGGTGTCTGGAGTTTAGGCAGAGTGAGCTGGGACATCAGCGAGGACAGATTTTGGGCACGACAGATAGCATGTTTGTGTACGAGCAGCAGGCCTCAGTTCTTAAAAGGGTTCTAAAACCTAATCGTGTCAAAAAGCTACGGTGCAATGACACGAATATTACACCTAAACTGTGTCAGAGTCAAAAATCAAAAAAACAAAGGAAAAAGCTTTCCAACACAGTGAAAAAGGATCAGCACTGGGCTTCAAGTCGCATACTTTTTCACAGCCATGAAATATAGCTTTACTTTTTGGGGAGGAAGAAATGCGCCCCAACTAAACGCTGCCAACAAAGGCAGGAGCTTGGACGGTGATAGCGGAAGATTTGAGGCAGCCAGAGGGTTGGCAGGCCTTTAGCTGTCCTCCTTACTCTGGTTAACAGCTCTGTGCTGTCAGTGTCAAGCTGGGACACGTCAAAGCGCTGAGCGAGCCCGAGCAGCGGGGCCAGCATGCCTTCTAATGACCGACACAAAACAACTCCAGGACTCAGCTCCTCCCCCTCCCGCTTCTTTTCAGCAGTGAATGGCTTCACCAGCCCCATCTACTTAAAATATCCATGGAAATGGAGACACTGCGCTTTCGACATCAGGGTTAAAATTTTTTAGTCAGACTTTTCTATCGATTTGCACTCATATTTTCACTCATCTGCGATTCTGGGAACACTTTTTCGTACCTGAATGTTATTCAAACAATTATCTAATCGCCACCTGTCAAAATTCCTCAAAAATATTGAGAATTAAAAGTTTTCAATCTTATTGAACCTCTTAAGATCCATTAAAGGGCTTGAAAGTACCGTGAACTATTCCAGCAAGCCAAGATCTGCTGCCAAGGTCAACAAACCCAAACGTATGGTTGCTCCCGTTCAGGAACTGCTCAGCAAAGCTGTTACTTTTACTGTGTAACTGGGAAAAAGCAGCAGGCAGACACAGCACAGCGCTATTTAGGACCTTGAGGGCGCTGTCCTATGTTGGCTGCCAACTCTTAACCACTTAGATACCAGATTTTTAACTCATTCAGAAATCACTTGTATCTGGCATTAGGTCTGACACAACTGTGTACAGTCAAATGCTCCTTTTGGGAAAAATTAAAATACATAATATAAAAACATGGGAGACCCTACAGTTAATATTTAAATACCATTAAAGAAACCTTTTCTGAAAGCTTAAATTCACTGGGGAAATCATAAATTATTAAAAAGAAGTCTAAGCACAAGGATATCACCTGCACACGGGATTAACAGAGGGTTAGTGAATTAGTGAAATGACTTTAAACTCCGTCTTTACAACTGTGTGTAAACACATCACATCTGCTAACATGCACCAGCAGTGAAGATATTCTAATCAGTCAAACCACCACCAAACTTTAAAGTTCAGCGTGTACTCTCAGAGGTAATAGGTTTGTGAAAACCTGGGATAAATCCAGCCTGGCTTGGAGCTCGTCAGTTAAAAAATAGTTCGTTTAAACTCGAGATTTTGTTTAAAGCCTAAAAGTTGAAGTCCAATTGTCAATGTTATCCATTTGAGGAATAAATGTTCCCGGGGCGAGGCCGAGAAAACTGCTCATGCCAGCAGGATTTAATCCAGGTACCTGCAGAGAAGAGAGAACTGTCCTCCCACGAGCAACAGTCTCTCAATGGTCGACCCACAGAGGGGCTGCTAACCTGCAGGAACCGCTCGAGTCACTAGCAGCAGGCATAGAGAGAACTTCAGAGCCCCACCAAACAAACCACAACCACCCTACCGTCCCGCACACACACATACAACCTCCACTCATTCGATCAAAAATAAAGGAAAACAGAAAACAAAAGCATGCTAAACAGGAGTTAAGACCACAGCAGAAGACACTGCTCTGCGGAGAACTACAACTACTAAAACCAACAGAGTACAAACTCACGAATGCTTGCTACCAACCTGCGGCTATGCTATCATTGCTTGTGTTCTCACATTTTGAAAAGAATCAATTCCAATGATTGCTGTTCGAGCAGAGCTTTTACACTCTGGATGGCAGTGTCTGACCGCCAAGCACTTGAGCACAGCTCTGAGCTGTACTTGGTGAGACTGGTTTTGTTCAAGCAACGGCACACCTGTAGATGAGTAGCGAGCACAGAATTTCGTCAAGATCACCGATCACTTCAGCAAGAAATTTGGGCCACGGAGACGCAGCGCAGCGATGGACTTTCATGAAGCTTTTGATAGCAGGTCTGAATGGCAGTAAGAAGCGTTTTAGCAATGAGCTGCCAGTCCGCATGCAGGGCGCTTTCCTGACGCAAAGCGGATGCATTTTCAACTTTTGCTTTGTGTGATAAATCCATTTAAGGACAGTGAGTGGACGCAGTCACCAGTTACAGCAGTGGGCAAGACGACTGCATTTGTATGGACAGTTTTCGAACCTCACGTTTTAGATGTTTTGCACAAACCAGAACGTAAAGGAAGAACTGCATTTGTGACCTGCTTCAAGAGTATCACTCAAATCCCTGACTGCACTGCACGTGACAGAACCTATTTCTCACAGAATGATGTTAGTTGAGAGGAGGAGGGGGGGGGGATGAAGGGATCAAAATGAAGAACAAACCTCGTATTTGAAATAAAAAGCAAAGCTGCCCTTACCTTGCTTCCTTCGGCTTTCGGGTCCTGTGATTGCAAGTGATTCAGAGAGCAGTGTTTAAAAGTCCTGCTGCTAAAACGACCTGGGCTCCACTGGACACCAGTGTCGTCCTCAGACCAACAGCTTTTTTCCCCCATTATTGACATGTTTTGTGATGATACCCCCCAAACAGAGAACATTAAAACCCCCCTGCATGTTTCATTTAAGCATTTGCTCGACTCTTTTGTTTGTCCTGAAGCCAAACAACAAATTCAAACCACTTCCTTTAGAGATGTGAGATTAAAATTAAGACATCTCTCTTAACATCATCACTAATGATGCACTAGCTTCAAAGAGAATAGCATAGATTTGTTGCCCTAGTGTAAAAACCAGCTGGACTCAAACAGCCTAATAGAGGACACACATTTTCAATTGGTATAATGCACATGGACTCTCTCCAGCAGTGGTGATGCACTAAAAAACACACCCAATGTAGAGTCGCTGTGACAGAGAAGGGCGCATGCCTCGCTACTCTGCAAATTGCTCCTTGCAAGCAACAGGAATAACAAAAAGGATTTTCTATGAAAAGGAAGCCGAGCGCTGCAATGAAAGACATTTACAAGTATCTACATTGTTTTGCTGCACCATTATTATGTGCTGTGAGCTAATTAAAGTAGTCTGATTAGGCCACAGGAACAACGCATGAACACCTACTTAACAGCTCTGAATGTAGCAAATCACTGATATTTGTCATCCATGTGCTATGGTTGTTAGCTACTTTTGCAAATATGCAGAAAAATGTATTAAATTTAGGAAATTAACTATCAGCATCCATTGTGTCTGCAGTCAGAACAGCCGATACAGATTGAACAACCTTTCCAGGGGAGTAAATGGGAGTGGCACATGATGTGGTAACACTGGCCATCCACCTGTGAAAATGATCCATTTTCTGGATACAGCAGGCTGTTAAATGCTAAAAGTTTCTAATAAATCTTTAACAAATCAAAGTTGCTTCCTTGTTTCCTTATAATTCTTCTGAAGTGTGAGTTACGGGTGTTAGTGACTCATTCCCTCACATAGAACAGAAAGAAAAAGGGTATTTGATTATTTCTGTGGCTCTGAACAAAAAACATCCAAATGTAGTCACGATCGTCTCGAGCTTACCATCTCATCCCCCGGCAACCAATATCCCTCCTGTTCTATGCCGGCCTTGGAGCCTTTGCAGCCCACAGTCAGGGTCTCCACCACCAAGCCGTCCTTCACAGCGAGACTCAGTTGTCTGGCCGTCTCCTTCGGGTGCATGCCAAACACGCGGCTCAGGTACCTACGTGAGTGGGAGTGGAAACATAATTGTAAAATTGCAGCAGTGGGTATGCTAATGCGTGACTATTTATCCACAGGGGCCGAAAGGTGAACATCTGAAATCTAAAGCAGGCAGAGCCCTCGGTGAAAACCCGAGTCCTTGAATTAGTGGACAAAGTGAAGGTTTGAACTGCATTTTCCTGGATCACAAACAACTCGAGACCCCTTACGTACACAAACCAGCACAACTAATTGTAAACATAACGATCAGTCAGAGAGCACACTTTTATTCCCTATCGTGTTGAAATTGGTTTTCTCTCAGATGAGTAATTTTCCACTGCCAAACCCTCCAGAGCTCCATAATTTTATTCACACTTTGCAGAAAACAGATTCCAAGCGGACACTATCCATTTCCTCCTCCACACTTTGCAGCTTTGTAGCGCGTGTGCAAGTCGAATAGCGGCGCGGCGGATTTCTGCAGCTGCCTGCTGACTGGCACTGAACTTCTCTCAACAAGGTCACGCGTCCTCCACTGTGGCAGCCAGCCAACAGACAGAGTGTGTCAGTGGGGAAGCAGGTGAGAGTCTGTGTTTACTCCTGAGTTACACAACCTACAAGTGCGTCTGCGGGTTGAATACAAGTCAGACAGAATTACTTTAACGAGAAGCTCTAAAATTGAGGTGTCGGTGTTCTCTGACTGGGCTTCGGGCTTAACGGCACTCCGCAGAATGCAGGAGAATGCCTTTTCTATTCATAGCGTTCATTCTCGCCACTATCCCCTTCCAAACGGCATTGGAGAGCTTAAAATAACTGCGCTGTGTAGCTTCAGTATCAACCCCATCTCGCCTACTCGTAGCCTGTTGATTATCTGATCAGACAAATCATGCAAGACAAAGAACAAAACATTTTGACTCGGGGCTGAGACATCGAAAGGTAAACAATGAAAAAATCTCACAAAATGAGTGCATGGTAATGGTTTATCAACAGTCGATTCCACCGAATCCTGGCGCTCTAATCACTTCAGCTTTGCTGATGTGAGTGGAAGTGCTACACCTGGCTTCGATTACCAAACCAATTTACGAGTAATTGTTTTTTTTTATTTGCATAAAACAAAAAAACACAAGCTGGAAAAAAACACACTTACAAGCCACAGAAATCCTGCATCCAGCATAGAAAAACAATGAAAACATGAACATGGGTGTGTGTGTGTGCGCACGTGTTTGTTTCACTTCTGCCTCGTTATGGTGGAAAAAAATCTAAATTGCTCTGAATAAAGAGGTTTTCACTCAGGCGATACTTTGACCAAATCAGTTGAATGCTCACTGTGAAAACATGTGAAGGTTCAAACGTGCGAGTCTCTGTAAATCTGTAATCTGCTTCGTGAATGTTTAATCATTTTGGATTGAAGAGCAGCCAATCACTGGAACTGTGACCCTGCAGCACAGAGGTGAAGTTAACCATCAGCTCCTCCCTCGCCTCCGTTTCCACCTTTCTCACCACAAAAGCCCGTCCAGCGAAATTAAGCTGCAGTGGAACTAGATAGGGCGGAGGCTGTGCAGGAGATCTGGTGCTATCCGTTGCATGCCACTGCTTACTGTTGCCATGACAACAGCCGCTCGCCGCCGGTATTCATTTGGCGAGCAGCCAGCTCCCAAGGTGCTCGCCAACTTGCTGAAAAGAGATGTGCCAAGTGTTTCATTAAGTCTGCGCTCCATCCGCCGCCTGAAAGGAGTGAGTGATCAGCGAGGCCTGCCGTCGATGATTCGCCGTCAATTTGCATAGCCGCGAACAATGAGGGACTCTCGTTCACAGATTAAAAAGGAGAAAAAAAATCATAATGGGTAAAGCGTCAAGAACCTGACCAGCCTCGGATTTGACATGCTCCTGCAGCGGGTGGGATGCGATTATATGTGGCTGACTTCATGGCGTGCATGACAATGAATGAGGAGCGGTTGGAGAGCGTTAGAATATAACAGATGTCAATCTTAAGTATTGATTTCTGTCTGGCGCGGCCTTGAGCGCCAAACGGGGCTCAGGAGACCCACCAAAGCAGAGCCTTTGCAGCAACTGCCAACAAATAAGTTACTGCAGACAACCACTTAGGAGGGTTTTGTGGCTGGAGGACTTGAAATACTTCTCAACACAACAGCATAAAAAAGGACTTTCCCGAACCGGTTTTGACCGATGAGCAAAAGTGAAGCCATCTTTGAGTCCATGTGCGTCTGAGCAGCTGCGCGCTCCATTTATTTGCAGTTTTTTTAGGCACATTAGAAGCCATGCAAAAGATTGTGAGTTAGGTAGATGCTGAAGAGAGAACAATGTCTGCTGTAGAGAGGTTTGTTTCATGATGCCAGAAGAAAAACACTCAAACTGCTGTAAGCAACACTTGCAAGGGCAAAGTAATGCAAAGACGAGTCGCGTCAAGTCTTTCAACAAAACACATTTAACTGCTCGTTTCATGAGCCATCACCAGAAGTTCTACGACAAGCTGATGCGAGAAGCGAGCAGCCAAACACACAAACCGAAGCAGCCGTGGTCAGAAGCCCGAATCAAACAAGCACTCGACAAAAGCAGGAAATTTGCCAGAGACAGCGCAAGTCGATCACAAACAAGAAAAATGGAGATGATAGCGCTCGATGACCAGCCATTCTCCGACGCAGAGGACCGAGGGCTTTGCGGGTAGATGGTTCTGTGCTTCTCCCAGTATGTCCTAGCAGAGGCTTGTGAATATTGAGATCACATCTACATCAGAAAATATCTGTTATCGGCCAAAAGGCCATATGAATATTGTTGATTGGACAAATGTTTCATATCAGCGCATCTCTAACTTTGAGCAAGAGGGTTAGAAATGAGACATTTCAATATAAATTTCATGTTTGGGGCAGGATTCGTTCCATCTTTAAAAACCCTGGTTTGTCATAATGACGATAATCAAAAATACTCTTATTTATGTCATCTGAACTTTGGACAGAAATGAATTGTTGACAAAACAAATCGCCTAATCAAATCAGTGGGTCTGCAATGCACCTGAAGCCCTGAACACATCCATGTCTCCATTAAGTGTTCAGGCTTAATGTTCAAGTAGTTTCTCAAAGCTCAGCAATACCTGTTGCAAAGTGGTAAGAAAACAAACCACGGAAATGAATCCAACAGCCCACCACGTCCACACCGAGGCGGTTCAAGTGGTGGCATGTTTGTGTGTGCAGCCGTTTTTTCTCTCCCCTCAGGTCATCGCTGTGCTGCTTGAAATCCTCCAGAGCACTTTGAAAAGGGAGCCGATAGGCAGCCGGCTCCTTGTTCGAAGACAGATTAGCAGGTCTTTGTTGAGAAGAGTGAAATTTTGAGGTTTATTTTGAAAAACCTTTTAAAGCTTAAGGACTCTTTGCAGAATTAAAGTCTTTTGAATGTCAGCAGGTTACGTTAGTTTGACGCAGCTACCGATGTACTGAAATATCATCACCAGGACTTACTTGGAGATCCTGTCCATGTTTGCGATTTGTTTCTGGTTGCGAATGACCTCGATGGCCGCCCACACATACTGGACGACCTTAGGGTCCGCCTGCCTCTTCTTCATCACACGTGACATAACTTCCTTATTCATCACGACTGTGGGAAGCAGAAGGAGACATATAAATTAGCTAAATGCAAAATCAAGAGGTCATGTGCAAGCTTAGCTGCAGCAGTGGAAATAAACATTAACTTGAGCTCGCACTTCATTGTTGAGAGAGCTGTCTGTAGCACACCTCCTTCTGACAAACCCTTTCCGCTGAGATTAAGTTCTTTCTATTCATGTCCTGCTGATATTAAACTCGCTAATCATCGAGACAGCAGGAAAACACGATTTGGTTGTGCAGAGCCCGAAAGATAAACGGCCGGCGCTTTTATTCCTCACAAATGATTGAATGGCTTCAGATCCCACAATGCTCAATGGTGACAGCAAGTGCCTCGGACCCCGCGTAATCCACAGAATCCCATGCGCAACTCTTCTAAAACTATCATTTGGCCTTTATCGGCATGCAACGCTTAATGAGCAAAATACCACGTCCGACATTGTCAGGCTGCATGTAGTGCAGGCATAAGTTTATTACCTCGTCAGTAAAGGACAAAGGATTTCCCCATCATCTTTCCACCGCAGACAAAGATTCGCCAGCGTGTCTCAAAACCTCAAAAATCCACAGTATTAAGAAATAACTGCTGCATACTGAAAGCTGAGCGAGCACTTCACTTTTTCCAATATAACCTCAGACATTTTCTAGTCTCGGGGATTTGTCTCGTCTAAAGCCATAAAATCAAAATATATCCCATCCATTCATCCTCCATACTGCTTTTCCACTTTAGGGCCACAGGGCGCTGGAGCTGATCCCAGCTGACCCTGGATCAGTTTCTCGTCCATCACAAAGCCAACATAAGAGAGACTCACATATACACCTATGGAAAAACCAAGAGTCCCAAATTGACCTAAACCACTATGTAGTGGCCTCAATCCAAGTATTGGTATAACACGGTTAATAAGCTTTTTGTAGGACAGGCCAAACACATTTAGATTGTGGTTGCATTGAATATCGTCTGCAATATTTGCTGTATAGTTGACAGACGTTCCTTACATGCAACATGATAAATACAAGTCATGTATAAGAAACAAGGAAGCAGCTTTTGTTCTGGTACACTTCTCCAGCACTCACTTTCCTGTCGATGAGTCATAAACCATGAGACAGAGGTAACCATTATTATTTTCAGGTCGTGAAATACGCATGTTTGTGGTTAATGCTCGATATGTGTGCTGCTTCAGTTTCTTCCTGTAAGCCAAAAACAAGCTTGCGAGGTTAACAAGTGGTGAAATGATTTTGATGCATGCGTGTATGTGTGACAGCAAGTTTCTCTGCATTACCACTTGTATAGCACTTCATGGGTGTTTCCACTGACCCTAAATTGGACATAGTACAGAGTGCAAGTAGATGGACCGTCGATTTGATGTTTATAGGGAGTTTTTAGCAGTGAAGGAAAGTGCAACTTGTGTTTTGTTGTCGAAAGATTGGAAATTCGGAACCTTGATGATCATTTTCCTCAAGCCAGGTGGACATCAAAAACAAACCTTGTACTGAAAGGAGCTTACACACATCCAGAGAGAATATGACAAGAAAAAACACTAAACCGTCCTGAATAGCACTGCTCTTGCTCTTCACTCGGCCTTCCCCAAATATCTTCAGAAATTCAAATCCAATTTCATGCGGTCCTTCTCTCAACCATCCGTGAAACTTAAGATGTCACTTTTATAAATCGCAGCCAAAAGCTAACCGTAATAACATTTAAAGCTTTTTTTTCTCATAAGGAGGAAGTCGCTTGGATTTGGAGCACTGTGTGTTCGAGGAGGCTGTAACAAATGTCAAGAGAGGACGTTCTATCTTTACACTTTCCTCAGAAGAGTATGAGCTGGGGGCTGAGGTTTGAAAGCTGAAAATGTGTAGGGGGAAAAGAGATCTATACTTTGTTTAAAAAAAATAAAAAATCACTTACAGTTTCAGGCAATTGTTATTAAATTCAAGACAGGATGTGAAACACAGTGCCTGGCAGAGAGATAGTTGTATCCAGATTGTTGTATCCATCACTCAGTGACTCTAATCATCATGAACCGTGTGTAATCCAGACTGTTCAGGAGACAATCTCATCTGAAGGAACCCACCAGCAAAGACAGACAACTGATAATACTATTGTAATTTTACCTGTCTGATTGTACGTACTATTGAAGCAGCTACTCAGAGACGCCCGGTGAGGTGGTCTCAAGGCAGTTCTAGCCAGGCAGAGCAGTGAGTGAGACCAACTGCCTTGTGTACATTACAAGTTTGAGCTGAAAGGGCTCCCTTAATCTGATTGGCAATGCAAATAAGGGTCTTTTCCCCCCACCAGTGCACCTCATGCAGAAAAATGGGAATAACCACAGCCAAACTTGGGAGGCAAAGTGAGATTCTCATTTGGTTGGATGATTTTATAAATGCATAACAGTCAACAACACACACAAACAGTGACATGCATAACATGTTCAGCAAACAGCTTATGGAAAATGGACACATTGTCTCAAAGCAGTGCCGCAGAGAGACGAAAATAAGACCAGCCAAACACCTAAGAAGTTTGCAGTTCACTCGAGATTTCCATTTCGTATCTGTGGTGCATCGCTGCAGCTCTCAAAAACCATCATCCCACCTTGTTGTACATCTCCAAAGTTTCCACTGAGTGAAGTACAATTTTTTTGAATCTGGATGACCAAACTGGACATGGCCCATTTTCCCATCCTTTCCCAGCCATCCTGGGTTGTTTTATTCTGTAAAGTGATGAAAATGTCTCGGTTTTCAATCATCAAATTGCAGTCACCCTTTTTAAATCACAGTGACAAACATCTCCTCACATCTACCTACTTTCCTTGTCACCTGAATGTGGCGCTCCCCATTTTCTCCCACACAGCGTGGTCATAGGAATGGGATGCTGCACCTCATCAGTGAGGCTTTGTCCAGGAGTCGGTGCGAAGGCGGCTTTGACTGCTCATTTGCATTTTGGTCCGCACTAATCATAAGAAAAGCACCCTCAACGCCAATTCAAAGCAAATACATCAGACGCTTCGCGGCATCTGATCGGAGAAAAGCAGGAAAAATGGCCTCTGTGCGCTGCCACCTGTGCCACGATGCCAAAGCGGCACGACCAAAACCACCACCCCTCCCTCCCTTCCTCCCCCCCCACCCCCACGCGTCTGCTGGGCTGACACGTGCACAACACAGCTGCACGTCCTCACCTCTGTCTCCAAAGGAGACCACGCTTCGCCGTGAACCGGACACGACAGGCTCCTCCGCGCCAGCCTGCTCTCAAAATCAATTAGACGAGGTGCGCGACGCTGGAGCCCAATTAGCAGACAGCGGGCGCAGGAGGAGACAGTTTTGCGACTCTCTCGGTAAACAAAAGAAACTGCGAGGAGGTGCTGTCGCCTCCCGACAAAGCGTGACAGCTCCTCCAAACGTTGCGCCAAAATGAGCAACGTCCCCCGCTCGCGTGGACAACATGTTAATAAACTCAGACGGACACTCGGGTCGGGAAAAAGCGGCGCTGTCACATTGCAGCGTGTCATTTACCGTCCCGCCCGCTGCTAACAGCTTCACGGGGGTGACGCCGATACCGAGAACAAACGAGATAGTGTCGTTCGGGACACCTGCGTTGTTACACAGAGATGAAAAATGTCACAGCACAGACACAACCCATGTATTACGAGCTAAATCCAACTTGCATCTCGTAACAAAGACTTCTGACGGAGGCCAGGCGCACGGCCATTCAAGAAGCTTAATTTAGCAGCTAGTAGGCTAAACGGGGGCTTTTCGTGAAAACAACGGCTGGCTTCCTTTCAAAACCTTTAACGTTTGTCTAATTGAACTTAATATTGGCAGCGTGGTAAAATGTGTGTAATAAAAGGGTCCCCAAAGTATTGTCGTACGGTGCCAATCGCGCCAACGTAGAGGTAATATTGTTAGCAAAGCTAGCAAACTGTTACGTAGCTAACCTTAGCCGACTAGCTGATAAACCCAGCCGAACTGACAACCCGCAAGAACGAGGTTCGCGACCATCGTGACAATTTTTTCCAACTGGGAACAACCACGGCGTAGAGTTTCACTCACCAAAACAACCACGGCACGCTCGGCTAACTAGCGGCTTTTTCGTTTGTTTTGGAGGGCGCCATGTTCACCATCCTCCATCACGGGATAGGAACGGCAGTTACGGCTAAGCTAGCGGCGCGAGCCTCGAGCAGACGTTGGCTACACCGCCGAGCCGCAGTGTTGTCATTGACACCGTGTCTTTTTTTTTTCTTCCGCCAGAACGTAAAAATCAAACTCACCTTCGCCTCGGTGTCCCTAAACACACACACAGCGCTGCAGAAAAAATCCGCGAAGGATCGGACGCGAGGCAGCTTACATCGGTGTTTGTCGGACTAGTTGAGGCTGCGGACGGCGGTTCGTGTCCAGCTTGCTACAGTGGAGCAGCGGCGGCGCTGGGCTGGGAGGTAAACACAGACGGAGCCAGGAGAGCCGAGCGGCGCCGAGGAGCCACAGGGAGAACTCTAGCGGCGGGTAAACGACTCTCAACGGCGACTGCGTTAAAGGGCCATTCCGCCCAATTCTCCCTTCGACAGTCAAGGTTTTAAAAAAATTACCAGTGAAACTTTCTGTTACGCGTCTTTTTTCCCCCGCAACAGAAACCCACCCAACAGTTCATCAACAGATTGGTGTGGAATAGTGTGCAATTACATTTCTTCATTTTCAGCAATTTCTCTTCTTGTGTGGACAAAAAAAAAACAAAAAAGGGAGAAAAAATATCCTATTGAAAATAAATACAAATCAGGCTCAAAAGTCCTCAAACGGTACTTTTGCATGAGTACTGTGGCGAGTGGCTGGGTAGCCCTGTGAGGTCCAGTGATTGCACTTAGATGGAGATGAGCTGCACCTGTGCGGAAAGACGCTGTTTGGTGGACAGAGACCCAACCTCTGAACTCAAAAGGGCAGAGGACGGCCCCCCATCAGCAGCTGTGAACCTTGGTGGAGGTATGCGATCAGCTAAGTGCCCTTTGAGTTGGAACTTGCAGTTGTCACCTGTAGGAGCCTTTATTTGTTTGTAAATTCTCAACAGTGTCTGTTAATATGGACAATCTTAAGTGCAGGTGCAGGCAGGTAAGTTTAGAGGCAATAAATAAAAAGAAATGAGAGAAAGCAGAGTGTGAGACAGCTTCATGCTGCTATAGCCAGCTAAAGCTCTTTATTCAGTTAAAAGACAAACAGGAGACACGTTGAAACACAGGTTATTTTTTTTTCCTGTAGCTTTGTTTATCCTCCTTTCTTGTAGACACAAACATCTCCGGGTGGGGTAAATCTTTAAGGCACGAGATAAATTAAGAAGACAGAGAGAAGGCAAACCTGCCTTGACCCCGTTCCAGACTCGATGGCTTACAGACGAACTTGTTGCGAATTAAACGCAGGACAGACAAAAAAAGAGAGCAAGAGCTAGAAAACACAATTAAAAACAACAGACTTATGAGATTTACATACAAACCATTGATGTAAAATACTTTCTTTGCGCTTGATATGAACATAAGAAAGGCTTTGGGTGTACATGTTGCCGTTCACAAGGTCAAAGGTCACACTGGCTGCTGCCCTTTGGCTGTGCAGAAACCATATGAACAGCAAATGTAATTATTTTGATTTCAAAGTAAAAGACTGCATCCTACGAAGTCGTTCCTGATCCCTTCTGAGAGAGTCTGTGAAGTCCAAGCAACGTTCAATATGATGTGCGTGCACAGGCGACTCGAAAACACACAGGGAAATGTCATTTTCAGCACCTGTGTGTGTGTCTGTGTGTCTGTGTGAGATCTGTGTGTGTGTGTGTGTGTGCTTTCTTTCAGGTAACGTGTTGGAAATGACACTTCAGGACGAGTTAAGACTAAAAGTTGATTCATGAAGAAAAAAATGTAAAACTGTGATATCAGGTTAAAGCAACGTCATCAGATGCCGCTGAGAGAATCGTGAAGGGAAAACTAAAAGAATAAACCCACATAACCTTAGTGATAAGACCCAAATTCTTGAAATCAGGTGTGATCTTTGTGGCGCCCTCATCTGTCGAGATGAGTTAGGTCACAGTTAATATGTCAGAAAAGTAAAATAACAGGTCGGGGAGGACATTGGGGAGGAAGGGTCTCTGGCACGGGCAGCGTAAACACATAAAGGTTCATTCGTATAAAGGGCTTGACCCTCACTCCTGTTCTCCCACTGCTCTTCTGTTCCAAACCGCAAAATACTTAGAAAAAAACAAGCATAGGAAGACTTTCAATGTGGAGAGAGGGCTGACTCAACAAAGGGAAAACCAAAACTGTAATTTTCCTCTCATAAATTTGATGGAATAACAAAAGCCGGTTTTAAACTGAGGAAATTACAGGGTCAACTGAGATATTCTGAAGCAAAATCCTGTCTAATTTGTTCACAAATTATGAGAGTACATGGAATGATCTTCACTGTCGTTACAAAAGTGTCCACCAGAGGGCAGCAGAGCGACAGCTTCGACTCTTGGTGGCTCGAGCCACACAAAACGTGAAAGTTTTACTCAATCAGCTGAACTTTATGATGTGATATTTAGAAATTTGGTGGATAATTATTGACTAAAACAGCTGTTGGTGACTTATTTTAGCATCGCAAGAAGAGAAAGGATGAAAAAACTAGCAAGATTGAGTCTCAAAGTAACACATCGTACAATACAATCAGTTAAATTTGTCTAAATTTGTGCATGATGAAAAAAATTGCTACATTGTATTAATAGTTGAACTCTGAAGGTGCTTGTAGATCAGTTATCTTGTGGAAAGTTCTGCCTACTTTTACATCTTTGCGCAAAATTTGCTTTAAAACGTTAAACAAAGTTATTGGATAAATTCACATAAAACGCGGTCAGCTGTTAAAATTTTCTTTAAAATGTCTTGATGTTTAATATGTGGAATTGCCTGATGTGTACACTGCATGTTCCCCAACAGATTAAAAAAAATACACATACAAAATGTGCAAATAGTCAGATTGAGTTTAAAAAACAAGAATGTTAACACAAAACACTGGCCTTACTCCAGTGTAGTGCATTTTGAGAGATCGAAGCAAGTTTGGTGCCACAGTGTCGGTGTGTATGCTTCTGTTAGGATTTGATTCAAACACACAAACACGCACATCATTGCAGTGGAATAAAGCCAGTGTTGTGGTACAAATTGTGTCACAAAAAAGCCCCTCAGCAGGGCGAAATAATAAAATACTTCTCGTCTCTTTGGTGCGACTGCCCGCTTCATTCTGCTCCAGGAACGATGTCAAGAATGTTTTCCGTTTTAAAAAAAAGAGATCGAAATCAAACGAAACGACAAGAACACACAGTCATTTGGCCAAGTAAGACACCACACGCTTGTCTTCTCCAGCACACTCTCCATACTTTGTCCAGCATCATTGTACATTATTTACACACTTGTACATTGTAGGTCTTTGTGGAATCGTTGTGTTCCAACAGCAAATAAAGGGCTGTTCTCCTATAAACAATAACAACAAGCTCTCCTAGAAGTAGATTATGTAATATGACTGCATGTGTGTACTCCCTTTAGTCGATCACTCTCACTTCTTAAAGGGGAGGTCTGCCTTGCGACTGATGTGATTAAATGAGTGTCGAGAAGCTGCTTTTTTTGGCTGTTTTTCTGTTTAACAGGTAGTGACGATACCACAAAAAAACACGTCTTGATGTTCAACCTATGAGGAAGTGCATGAAGTGGAAGTTTGGCGTTGTGAAGGTGACGAAGCCAACGGCAGCGGCAGCAGCGAGGGCGTCTCACAGCTGGTGCGGCTTCGACATGCCGTCCTCGCTCAGCTCAAACCTGGAGGAGGGAAGAAGAAGAAGAAGAAGAACATCCGTGATGCGTTGGAGGATTTCCAACATCGTTTCCCCAAACTCTCCTAATGAGGATGCACTTTTCTGACAGAAAGGCAAACTCTTGCGACGAACATCACGCCAGGATTCATGAATAAACTCTCATGACAAAAGCAAATGTGCATAAAATCGTTAATTCTGTTCATCTTTCTCGTCACTTTTCTAAGCAAACCCAAAGCAAACTCCTGCCTGTTTTTAAGAGCTGAAGCTTTTGGAAACACAAATTTCAAGACTTCAGGTTTTTCTGTCATGAATTATTCCGCTGCACAAACATTCTTCACGGCAGAGTTTTGGTTCTATTTCAATAGTTTTGTTCTTTGGCTGGTGCGACTCACCATTGTGTCCAACCTTTGGAAATGTCCTCATGAGTCAGGTCAACCAGAACCTGAAGAGTAAACAATCAGGTTTTTAGAAACAAAAAAACAAACTTTAAAGGAAGAAATCCTGAAGATTGATCACATTTTAAGTTCCTTTTCAAGTAAAGAGGGCGGGGCCCGCACCTTTCCCAGCAAGCCTTTGTGTTTAGAGAACAGATTGCCTCCGTTCTTTACTGCAACGTCCAGCGTCCGCCTGTGGAGCTCCACCAGGGAAACGCTGAACTCGAACCTGAACGGGGGAGAAAAGCACGGCGTCAATTCAAAACTGTTTGATGAAGCTTAGGGTTTGACAAGAAAGCAGCGATAAACAGGTGGACTCACGTCTGGTCGTAAACGGGGTTGAGGGTTCTCTTCTGGGTGTGAGTTTTCCTCCTGCCCGACCTCCGCTTGTCAGGAAGGAGATAGAGACGGACGTAAGGATCCGAGCCCGAATCGGTGAACGCTATCAGGTTCCTGTCGAGGTACGGAGAAGGAAATCACCATCGGGGGTCCCAGAAAACAAAGAACACCATGTATTGCAGCACCTCCTTCTGATTGGTCCGTACCTGCAGCTGTGAACGACTACGATGAGTTTGTTCCTCTGTGAGCTGTGTCGGACCGTCAGCTGGATCTCACCCAGAGGGTAATAATTGGGGCCTGAACCACTACACACACACAAACACACACGAAAAGTACAATACACAAATAAGATCATTCTGTTAAAAAAAATACTTTTGTTCACACTCTTTACTTAGTAAGTTTTTTTTTTATGTAAGTCTGGAAGCTTTAATTTTATATGACAAGATTGGCGTTTCCTGTTGAGCGCTTAACAAAAGGCTCTTTCAAACTAAGTTGTTATTATGATGCAGGGAGTTAAAAACACATCAGTTGAGTACAAATATAATTTGTTCAGAGTTGGTTTTCGTACTTCTGCAGCTGCTGGAGCCTCTGTTGCAGCTCCTGGGCGGCGTAAGGATTGGAGATGTCCGACGCGATGCTGGGCGTCGCTTCCTTGCCGCCCGCCAGGTACTGCTGAGACCCTGAGATGGCCAGGTTGGACGTGCTCCTCCCGGTGTCCCCCAGACTCTGACCTCCTCCTCCTCCTCTTCCCCCACCCTTTCCAAAGTCAGTGCTTGCGTGGTTCCTCGTGTACTCCTCAGCCTCCCTCTGCCGGTTGATCAGGTCCTGGGTTGACCCGGATGAAGTGCTGGGGATGTCGGTGTTGGTGGGGGGAACCTTGGGGGACTCTGAGGAGATTGAGGGCCGCGGGTTGTCGCTGGACGAGCTGGACTTGCGGACTTGCACTGAGGACGGGGTCGTGCTCGGAGGCGAGGAAGCGTCCTTGTCGATGCACAACACCTGACGAGCGACACAACAGGCGAGGACAAGAAGCGATGAGAGAATGGTTGGTTTGATTGCGTAATGCAAACCAATCGCTGGTCGTTTACCCGCAAAGCCATCTTCATCTTGAGCGTGCAGCTCGGACCGGAGTTCTTCAGGGGGAAGCGCTGGTTCAACGTCATGTCTTCCGCTTCCAGCAGGGAGGCCAGAGGCACCGTTAACGTCCCCAATGAACACTCGTGTTTCTCATCCTTCACCTGTGGGACAAAGAGTCTTAGCTGACATCCTAATATCACTGAATAACCTCTGATCATAGCCTCAGATGCCTCTTTACCTCCACTTCCAACTCTTGGTTCTTTGGGTTGTGGATGAGAAAGGTGCAAGTCTCCTCCCACACTGGTTCGTTGGTCTTGTATTTGGTCTGGAACAGATGCAAGTGTAGGTCTCACAAAGTGAAAGCTCGAGTCACACACAGCTCCGAGTCTTAGAGCTACGACATGGCGGTCCCATGTGATCTCACCTTGCTGTCGAAGGACTTGTGTCCCACTCGGAACTGGACAAACGGGTTCGGATCACTGGTCACTTTTTTTCCAGACTGCAGCAGAGGAAGAAAAAGTCTTACATATGACAACAAAAGCCAGGCGGTCTTTTCTTGATTTCAGTATTAAACTACATCAAAGCCAAACTGATCACTACCATTTTTTAAAAGAAAAGGTTTACCAAAGAGTTAATGTTACAAAATACTGAACTTATGCAGGGTTTTTTTTCGTATCCTACAGTTAATTCAAGTAAAAATCAAATTGTCTAACTGCAAAGGTTGAATCAAAACTATCAAATCTTTGTAAATTTTTCTACAGCATTTCTTCTCGACAGGTTGTTAGTAAACTAGTATAGTAAGAAGTTAAGAGAAACAGAGTTCAGTCCCATGAACCAGTGAGCACTGATGACACCCAGAATCATTTCCAAGGAGAGATCACAGACAACAATGTTGTTATTAACAACACACATTGTTAGTCACGGTTTTAGTGGACAAACAGTAATGATTGGTGGAGGTTGTTAATGATTTCACTCAGTGAATGGAACCAGCCAGAGACGCTGTGGTGGCGCCCCCTTGATGGGAAGGTTGGGAACTATCTGCAGCAGCTGGGAGCAGATCGTTTCCAGTCAGGGAACGAGGAGATGATGCGTCTAACTCCGTCTTTCATTCTGTTTGGTTGCAGGGACGACGTGTTGTGTTCAAGTTACCTGTTTATGTCTGGGTGAATGCTGGAAAATAACTGCAAGGCCAACATACTTTTGTTTATTTTGTATGAGACTCGGTTGAACCAATTTGAGGCAGAAAAAGTAAGAAATTCTGCTGCAGCAGATGATTTAATCGTACAAAGTCTAGTCAACTTAAGTTTTCTTACTGTTTGTGCTTTTGAATACAGCCCTAGTGTTTCCTAAGTATCTGTCACCAGTGTCCTTTCCGTGTGAGGGTGTGCTTGGGAGCCGTGCCGTTACCTTGATGGCCTTACTGATCGAGGCCTTCTTCAGCCTCGCCTGGTTGATCTCTAAGGGATTGCGCTTTGATTTCCCCCCATGGACAAGCCAAGAGAGAGCAAACACACAGAACACACACCAGCAGATTAATTGGGAAAAGAGAAGCATGCAGGGAGGAAGATGAGGACGGACAAAACGATGACAACACACCAACACCGCCGTCATCGCCGAAAGAATCGGGATGCAGCACACACAGAGACAGACAGAGGGAGACAACATGGGTGGACACATGTTAATGACATTACCCAATTAAACCTGGACATGAGGATGAACGCTAGAGTTCGACCAACTCTGGATTCAGGCTGTTGATCTAATTCATCACGGTTTTGAGAAGATAGAGAGGGAGTTGCTTTTTTCATGGGTGGGCTTACCCAAAAAACAAAAGCAAATACATGTGTGTTAATTTGCATTTATAAACAGGATCAATTGATATTTTTGTCTTCAAAAGACGGGAAAAACATCAGAATACTATTTGTTGGGGGTCTGTTCCAATAAAAAAGTCAATACACAGAGAGCTTTAGGGGGTAATTTGTCACCAGCCTCATTCCTACATAATCAATTTAATGCTTTAAAGTTGGTCGCACTCTAGTTAAAAACAAACTGTATTAGATGAGAGTCAATGAATAAAAAGGAAAACAGATGTACTTGGAGATCAGAGGGAGAAAAGCTCAAATAGGTTGATGTGTTAAAAACCGCAAACGTTTCTTTATTGAAATCCAGAGATGAACCACGGACACAAATCTCATTTCAAAATGTCGCTTTGTGGGTGGAGAAAGAACTTTCCTTGTGCGAGTGAATGTTGATAAACTGGCAGAATAATAAATATAAAGTTCCTGCATGTTTCTACAGCTCAAACAGACCACGTGTTGATTCAAATGTTTGATACCAGTTTCATACTAGTGTTTCAAACGAAGCCATCAAACCAGAATAAAAGAAGCCCCACATGATGTGATCAAAGATGAGTGGGATGAACGAAAAAACTTACTGACACTGTAAAAAATACACCAGTGGATATAACAGAGACTATTTCAGTCTTGATGAGGAATGTTTGATTTTGACGGCAAAATCAAATTGTGAATACAGATATTATTTATTCAATTATATGTTTGAAATTTGTGCGTTAAAATGTATTTGGACCTTTCCATTTGTCATAAAATATCTGTGAAATCCAAAAATGTGAGCGCAAGCCTATGATTTTCACAGAGCTCTGCCCCCTTGTGGCAGACTTGAAAACCAGCACACTGAAGGCAAACGGTAGGAAGCATTCAAATGAGGAATTATCTCGATCTGACCTAAAAATGTCTTGTTTAAGAAAGAGGGAATCACACGGCAACTACATTCTTAAAAAGTTGAGAGAGTGTGTGTTCAAATACCTCCAAATGAAGATCTAAAGTCTCAGTGACAGTTCCCAATAACCATATTGATTAGTTTACTTGTTCCAAACTCAACTGCCAGCTGGATTATAAACAGGTTTGCTTGTGAGCCAAAGAAACATCATTTTCTCCTGAAGGGGAAATGAACCATCGACACTGGCGAGGAC
>JASSRZ010000042.1:2157569-2177045 GCA_032164315.1 Malacoctenus gilli | reverse complement strand
ACACACACACACACACACACACACACACACACACACACACACACACACACACACACACACACACACACATGCGCGCGGTTTGAAGAAACCACTGCTCATTCTATGTCATGAGATTTGTCCTCTCTTTTCCAGATGAATGAAGCCGTTTTCTTTATGCTCTCCTGCTTTATTATTTCAGTTGGAACCTTTTTAGCGGTCTGTTCCCGAAACGAACCAGAAGTCCTGTTTGTATCATCCCCATCTTTAATGTAAACACCCTGACTGAGCCTCGATGCCCCCTGAGTGAAATGGACTGATCTCTTACTCCTGTCTCACCATGATTTTACCCCCACTCCTTCATTTTCTTTTACTTCCTCAGTTTTGCACTGACAGTGGTAACGTTACGAGTAATCCTGCATTTGTGTTGATACCAGATCTGGGTTGACCGGGAGGTGGATGGTGTTTGTTTTGAAGTGGGTGAGCTAGAAGCAAACACCAGCGGAGAGACGGTTTAGTGAGGCGCTCCTCAGCCCAGGACTGATATGAATAACGCAGCTGTCGAAGCTTCTTAGCCATGGCGTACTACAAGGACCCTGCTGAGCGGCTCCTCGGCGAACCTGAGTTCTGCTGACCTGCTTCCTTTTTTTATCAGTTCGGGGTTCCTACACAGCTCTCGAGGAAATCACAAGTCAGATATGAGTGAATTCATTTCAAAACGTCAACAATTTGCTGCTGATTCCACTCAATAAATCTTCTGGGCACACTTTCAGAAGTCTTCTCCTCATTATGTCCACACTTCATATCAGTAAGGAGGATTTGTTTCGGGAGACGTGTAGGAACCCTGTCAGAGACCCAGCCGGGACTCACCGTGGCTCTGTTCTAATGTTAGCCATGTGTGGTTTGATAGATCGTGTCCAGCTTCAAAGCCACCACATCCAGAGCCGTGTGCCAGCTGGTCAGGGAGTATGTCGGTCACCGGGACGGCATCTGGGATCTCGGCGTCACCAGGACGCAGCCTGTGGTGCTCGGCACAGCCTCTGCAGGTCATTTCTCACACATACCAGATCTTGTATTTGATTCTAATAGCATTGAGTGTCTGTTTTTGTTTCCTGCACGTGTTTTAACATTCTAGTGCAGACAAAGTGACTGTTATTAAATATACCATAGTTTTGTCCATCATTCAGTTCAATTTGTACGTATGTTGCAGGCTGTTAATAGGCGTCATTTGACTGTTTTCTCTTATGTTTGCATTGTTTTGAAACAGACCACACTGCAATGCTGTGGAGCATTGAGACAGGAAAGTGCCTCCTCAAATACGTGGGCCATCAAGGATCAGGTAAAACAATAATCTTGCTGGTAACCTTTAGAAGACATTGGTATCAGTACCTTCTGGAAAAATGGTCCAGTGTTTCCGTGTGCACTCTTCTAAACCGTGTGGGAAGCCCTTCCTGAAAAACGGACACTGGTAACGCTGCAAAGAGTGGGCTGAGTTGAAATCTAACACCAAAGATTAAGACTGGAATGTCAATAAAGGTTATGTGCCTCTCAGTGCACAAGAATACTGTGTAAAGCTTTGGAAACGTCTCTCAGCCTTCAGAAAGTTTGTTGTATCATATTGGATTGTGTTGTGTGTATTTCAGAGGTTGTTGTTGTTATGACACTTGATGCCACTCTCTCTGTGTCTTCCACAGTGAACTCTATCAAGTTTCACCCCACTGAGCAGATTGCTCTGACAGGTACTGACCAACGAAATGTACATGTCGTCATTTTTAACACACGAGTAAAAAAGTTTGGACAAAGTAGATCCTCAGGCTTCTTGAAACTTTGCTTACTTGTATATTGACCGACTTGTATTGTGGAATCAGTCATAGCTGCAGTCTGACTGAAACACGGTACTTTCCGTCAGTTTATCAGATGTTTTTATTGTCTCCTCCCTTTTGCAGCCTCTGGAGATCAGACTGCTCACATCTGGAAATACATGGTGCAGCTGCCAACCCCACAGCCCGTTGCTGACATCAGCGTAAGATTGAGGAAGCTCAGTTGACTGCATTTTCTGAGCTCTTCCTCATAGTTTGTGAATCTAATCCCGTTTATTCCCCCTCTCCTCCCTTATGTGACAGCAGCAGACGCCCTGCGAAGACGATGTTGATTTCTCAGACAAAGACGATGCCGACGGAGACGTCGAAGGGCCCAACGACTGCCCGTCGGTGCGCATGGCCAGCACGACCCTCCGCAGCCACCAGGGAGTCGTGATCGCTGCTGATTGGCTGGTGGGGGGGAAACAGGTTGTGACGGCATCGTGGGACAGAGCTGCCAATTTGTATGATGTGGAGACCTCAGAGCTTGTTCACTCACTGACAGGTAGGAGGCACAGAGCAGTGCACTGATATTGTGTATGTTTAATAATTATTAATCTTTTCATAGTGATTTATAAAGTGACAGACTTGAAATGTAATGCAGTCAATTAAATTGAGCCAACATGTCCAAAAAATGGATTCTGTTGCAAACAAACAGCTTGCGAATAGGAGTCGGAAAAGAAAAAAGAGATTTAGTGTTTTACTGGGAGAATCAAAGCAGGATTGCACAGGAAGTGAAAGAAGCTTTTGAAAGAGGAGCTGAAGACAGTTGTGGGGAAGGAAATGAAAAAGAGAAGTGTCCTGGGGTTTTGTTGTCCTCTACGCTGATGACTGCATGCTGATTGTGTCTGTCCAGGCCATGACCAGGAGCTGACCCACTGCTGCACACACCCCACCCAGCGTCTGGTGGTCACCTCGTCCAGAGACACCACCTTCAGACTGTGGGACTTCAGAGACCCGTCCATCCACTCCGTCAACGTGTTCCAGGGACACACTGAGTCAGTCTCACACACACACACACCATCTCTTACCTCTTAGCCCCACTTGCCCATAGTTGTCTCTGTGTTCACCCTCAACACGGTGATCGTGGAGACAAACATTGTCCAAACTAACATTTCCCCCTCATCCCCTGCAGCACAGTGACGTCTGCTGTGTTCACTGTGGGAGACAACGTGGTGTCTGGGAGCGACGATCGAACCGTCAAGGTGTGGGACCTCAAGAACATGAGGTCGCCCATAGCAACCATCCGCACTGACTCTGCTGTCAACAGGTGAGTGTGCACGAAGAAAGACGAGTGGGAAGTAATGACACCAGAGGGGACACTGTTTCAAGGTTGGTAATTAAAAAACTGTCATGTTTCTTTCTTGATAAGTGATCAGAATATTAATGGATGACTGGAGGACTTTCAGCATGCAAAACAACAACAGAAAGCTGTGGCGAACTTTGGTTGATCATGTGGCGAAGTCCATGAAATGTTTGGCAGCTGACGGTTTATCTGTGATTTTGAGCGTGCTGACGATACAACCCAGCAGTTCACTGGCTGTGGATGAAACAAGAGCCAATCCACACTGTTCTTCTGTTTCTCCTGTTTAGGATCAGTGTGTCGACGAACCAGAAAATCATCGCTCTTCCTCACGACAATCGACAGGTCCGGCTGTTTGACATGGCGGCCGTGCGACTGGCTCGACTCCCTCGGAGCAACAGACAGGTGACACCGAAGCAGCGGACAGCTGGTTATCGTCTGAAATGCTTGAATCATGCGAAAATAAACTTCTGGTGGCTCAGTTTGAAACCAGTTTGGCTCCTGCTGGGTCCAGACACCAAACAGAGGAGCTGACATGCTTTTGTCCTCAGTGTCTCACCATCTGTGTTCTGTGTTTGGCGGCTCAGGGTCACCAGCGCATGGTGTGCTGCTCCGCCTGGTGTGAAGACAACACCACCTGCAACCTGTTCACCTGTGGCTTCGACCGGCAGGCCATCGGCTGGAACATCAACATCCCCGCCCTGCTGCAGGAGAAGTGACCTCCCTCGCCTCATACCGTCACCTCGCCGCGAAACTCCACCCAGGTCCTGTGTTCGGAGGGTCAAGCACTCTTGCCGCCCGCTGTTGAAGCGGTGAAGAGTTTACATTTATCCTCCTTTTTACATGAGCCATCTTGTCACACGATGTAACAGAGAGGACAAAGGGCCCCTCTTTTAGCAGCTGTCATTGGAGCATGCAATAGCATAGATATTCAAACTGATGGTCCCTGAGTTCTGCTTGGGAGAGAGGCATCGCTTGCTGAGTGCTGCATTTATCACTGAATCACTCCCACTGCATACGTTGCTATGCATACCAGCCATAACATTAGGACCACCTGCCGGCTCTCATAAAGGTTGATTTTTGGCCTGGCTGACGGAGGCAGTGACTCCACTAGATCTGTGAAGCTCTGCTGTGGTATGTGCACCCACTAAACATCCTTCACATTCTGGCAGATACGGGCTACAGCCTCAACTGGATCACCTGCATCCATGACACTGTTACTTTCCTTTTCTGAAACCACTTTCGGTTGCTACTGCCCCCTGTAGTTCAGGAAAAACCACTCAAAACCTCAAGTTATGAGTGGTCTTCAAGTGGTCTGAGCCCGTGATTTAGCCCATGAAAACTGTTGTCACACTCGCACTTTTTTTCTGCTTCCTTCATCAACTTTGAGAACCCAAAGTTCACTTGTTTCATAGTGGATAGCACCTACTGATGTGTAAATTTACTACAACTGATTATCTTCATCTTGGCACCCTTGGTCATAATGTTATGGCTGATATCCATAGCAAATTCAATTAATTACCTTCATTAGCTCACCACTCAGAAAAAATGAAGTAAAGTACCACCGAAAAGAACAAATTAAGATCTAAAAACAAACAGATGAACACCACTTTATCATACTCAAGATGCTTGTTGTGTTTCTTTCATGTGTTTGGTGCTGATTTCCACTGCAAATCTAATTTGTGCCACTAATAGCAGATTTATGTGAGGACAGGTGCTACTTGGTCCTGCATCCTTGTGTCCACTTGGGTCTGTATCTGAGACAGAACAAACTACATACAAAATGTATCAAGAAGAAGAATCCATTTGCATCGTTAACATGAGGCATAAACTCTCCTTAGCAATTTTCTGTTGGAACGTAGCTGAAGACGGGAGGGACATTTATCAAGGAAGGGAAGCGTTTCTGCTATAAACTGTGGTCAAAACTAGAATGCGCCCCCTGCTGTCTGCTTCGCAGTATTTTAATCCCACCTTTTTGTTCCATCACGTGAATTGTTCATCCCTGACTTTTACCCTAAAGTTCAACGAAACTTCAACAGAAGGGAACTGTAGGCCTAACTGTCTGCACAGAATCCGTCATCTCAAACTAAAAGGAGCTTTCATCCAAAAGAAAACCAAATATCTGAAGCTCCTCCAAGTGTCAACGTGGTACAAAGAATTATGTTGCTTTCCAAGCGAAACCAACGGGCGTGTGTGAGACGTGAAACACACAAAAAATTCATCATTTCACTCCACAGTAAAAGATTTAATCGGACACAAACATTGGTATCGTGATGTGAAATGCTAAAGAGTTAACCTGATGTCAAAACGTCCTCACCCGACACCCTGTTCTGCTGTCGTACCAGTACTTGATATGATTGTAACTACTTTTTTCTAGTGAATCGCAGTGCCCTTTAGTCACGAGTGTTGTGGGAAGTTTGTCCGTCTCTTACATGTTAATGGTACTAAAGAAAAAAAAAGACGAAGAGTTCGATCTCTTGAGGAGTGTCGTGATGCGTTCGCTGTCAGCTGCTTTCGCTTTGCCACTGCCACTAAAAACACTCAGCCAAAGCTGCGTTCAAGGGAATGGGAGACTGTGTTGAGTGTGCTTGAGAGCGTTTGGAATAACTTTCATTGAGTTGTCAGAACAAAGTCTGTGTGTGAGTGTGTGCGTGTGTGTGTGTTTGTGTTTAGATGAGACATTTCCTGTCTGACTGATTAAACGTGATTAATCGTGTTATATCGCGCAGTTGGGCCTTCGACTGCAGTGCTCACTGTTGCACTCACTGTGTTTTTCTTCAACAGGCCTTGTGAGTCACAGCAGGAGCACGTTTAAAAAGCACAGTTCACTTCAACGTGCAGGTGTTCATTCAAACACACTGACACGATGAACATTTTTCCCTCTTTAGTGGGTACCAACCACCCATAGCTTCTGTGTATGTATGTATGTTTGGTTCAACTTTACTTTTGCCTTTTGGGGGCTTAAAACTGCATTTCTAATGAGGGAAACAGTCTGTGCAGAAAAGAATCAGTCTGGATTTTGTTGGACATTTGTGTGACGGACATCCAGAGCGTCCTGCTCCATGCTCATAGTTTCTGTCTCTCTGCTCTCAGATGTAACTCTAAATGAGTTCAGCAGAGGTCAAAAGGCAAATGTAAAGTTTGAACCTGCTCTGACTTTACAAACAGTTTGTACCATATAAATTGTAATATATGAAGAAGGTTTGGCTGTATAGGGTATTTTTAGTTGCAAGTCTTTTATTATTAGCTTTTATAACTTGTCAATATGTTTTTGGTAATTTCATGGGGCTCCTTTTTTCTGGCTTCATGGTTGATGGAGCTGCTTTGTGCGTTTCTGCATCCAGATCTAACGAAGCTCTTTTGAGCCAGGGGTGAAGAGAGCTCGGCTCATTTGTCATGTCCTCCTCGTAACTGGAGCTTTTGGATCAAACTAATGAACTCCACCGTCAGGGAGCTGATCACAGAACAGTTTCTACTGACGGTAAACTAAACCTGCCTCGTGAATTGTTTCGATAAAATGTGAAATAGGAAGTGTAACCTTGGAAACGGCAGCGCTGAAAAAAACTGAAGGTCCCTAAATGCACCTGAAGCTGCTTCAACCTTAAAATTGCTACCGAGGAACTAAGGCATCGAATGAATCATGTTGAAGTTTATCGGTTTCAAAGAGGGTTTCTGTGACCACAGCACCGTATGAGGAGATGTTTCTACTGAAAACACTGTGGTTGATATGCCTGGCCTGTGAGTGGCGCTGTAATGTAAACAAACTGGACACACTCGGGAGGCTGGCGCTACGACGGCAACGTTTTAGCGCCTTCCTGCCTTCGTCCATTCAAACAACTGCACAGAAATCCTTCCTTTAATGCATTTTACTTGTGTAACAACTGTTAGTAACTGTTTGCGTGAGCGTGCGAATGTTCAGTCCTCGGTTTATCCAATAACTTTCACACAGATAGTTGAAGCTGGATTCACTGCACCTTCCTTCTTTCTTTATCAACACTGAGCCATTGTTGTTCACAAGTCACAGTTTTTTAACTGAATGTTCAGTAACACGTCTCACGCTTCCAGTCACGAGGAATAAAAACAAACAATATTCATTCTCACTCACATCGACCATCTAAGATCGGCCGTCTTGAAGCCTTGTGAAGCTGTGGCTCTCGGTGTTAACAGTGTTTTTTGTGGTCAAAGTGGGTAGAACAACAAACACCACAGCTCAGTTCTCAAAAAAAAAAAAAAAATCCACAGTTTGTTGTATTCTAGCTGTGTAACGAGGGACAAGCGTGTGCTTGTTGAAGAAGAAATAAACCATTTGTGCTGTTGAATGCGTGTTTCTTGGCTGAGTTTTTGCGATCAGTCTTTCCTTCAGTATAATTCACCTCTTGGTAAGTTTCAACGTTCCTACATTGAGCATGCGAACAATACAAATACTAACACAAATAGGATAGTTTATTAATGGTGATAAAAATAGTCATGTGTGGTAAAGAATACATACATTCTGCTTCTCTAAGAATAAAACTTTTGAAGCGTCCAAAGCTAAACGTGATCTTCGGTTCTTTGACATTTGTCTACTGATGCAAAACACGAAGTGATCAAGTGGGGAGTGGAAGCTTCAGCACTATGTTTTTCCGGTTTGGACCTCACTGGGCCGCTGATTCACCCACGAAGTCCACCAGTCGATCACATCGGTGCTTCAGGTCGGAGTCGTCCAATTGGTACCCGCAAAAGTTCAAGGGTTACGAAGAAATCCAGTCGTCATTCAGCCAATCAGAACTCAACTTTTACTAAACCAAAAATCAAAACAAGTAGAGCAAATAAAAAGAGAGCAAACTTGTCCATAGTAACACAACACAGCCTTTTTAGATCATCATCGTGGACAATACGTCTAAATGATGTAAAGGAAAAATTGGAAAGGTGAACAAACATCAGCTTAAGCTTTTTCACATGTTGTTGGAGCATACGGTCATCCTCTAGGTGGCAGTGTGCCATCTCTTGATGGTTCAAAACAATGGAAAAAAACTAACGAGACAGGAAAGTTACAACACAAACAAAACCTTCAGAACAAACAGGATGGTGAGTGAGGATTTGTAACAACACAATATAATAAATAAGTATCAAATTTATAGTCCTATAATTTAAAATTTTGCTAAACTGTTGTCAGCCTTTAGATATATTCAACAAAAGTTGGAACGTTTAGGCTATTTAAGCTAATGTCACATGTCCAAAAGTCTTTATTTCCAGTGCGTGTTTTGTCTTTAACGGTTGAATACAACAGCACACTTTGATGCGTCTCACACGTAACTCCAGCAAGATTAGCTTCACAAGGCTCATTTTATAAAAATATTTTTAAAACTCATCAATCTCTATGAAAAACAGCAATACCTCTCAGTAAAGCATTAGGATTAAGCGTTAACTACAACTGCTTATATTCTTCATTGTCTTAACCAGGAGTGTAAAGGTCTCCCTCTGGTGTCTGCAGTGTGTATGACAGGAACAATGAAGCAAGTCAAAATTTGTATCCTCTTTTAAACAAAAACCCAGACAAGTGAAGTAGGTCCATTTAAATCATGTACCTTATTTTAAACCTAAAAACAACAACTTTTGGCTTGAAAACATTGAATCTATGAACAGTTTACATTCGACACATACATGTGCAACATTGTGGAAACTCGGGGAAGGGTCAGCATGGCACTGGCCCCCCTTGGACCCCCCCCTGGACCTGCCCCTGTGTAAACACCCTTGTATGCCTCCACATTTCGACGACAGCATGCTGTTTTTTTCACATGGTAACACTGGATTGGCCTTCATCGAGGGGCTTCCTCAGCCACGCCCCAAGTCCTCCTCCTTGAAGGCCAGCGCTGAACTGCTGCACGGCCCTCTGGTAGGGTCCAGCCGCCATCTTGTATTCAGAGTAGCTCGCTGCCATGGCTCCTGCTCCCAATAACAAACCGTTCATCTGGAAAAGAAGGACGTAGATGGTTCACCAACACCGTAGCACTGATGCTGTAGCCAAACTGCAGTTGTAAACAGGTGAATCGATTTCTACTTCCTTCCTTTCCCTCCTTCCATCTATTCATCCCTCCTTTTCTCTGAGCATCCCTTATCTTCAGCCCCTCACCAACACCCTTCCTATCCATTCCTCAGTGGTCCCTCACCTTTATGCCCCCATATCCCCCCCTCTCATCTTCATCCTCCTCCATTATTCCTTTGTCTCTTCTTCTGTCCATCCCTTCCACTCGTTTATCATCACTCCCTCCTCCAGGCATCATTGTGAGGCACCGCAGTTTTCTCGGTGAGTCATCGGTTGAACTGGACCACCCACACAAAGCCCCCTGACCGGCCTGATCGGATGACCTTCCCCCTCCTCCAACTCTCATTTATCTCCATCCTCCAACAATCTTCTCATTAAACTCACGAACCGTCTTTGTGCAGGTGGAGCAGGTGTTGGAGGAGCTTTGGGAACGTTCCTTCGCTTCCTCTAATTTGTTCCACCTTTAATCTTCATTAATTTATTAAGCTGCACCTTCAAACACTGGATCACCGTTTCTCTCCCTTCCAGCTCTTTATCATCGCCTTCTCTGGAGAGTGAACTCGACCTTTTTCTAGAGTCATTCTTCATCCTTTCCAGGCAAAACTAACAGCCACCTTTTTTTTCTCCCTGCATCTTTATTCCAGTTGTCTCTGTAAATAATTACAACTCTGCGTCATCAAACTTTAAATCGGGGCCATTTGGTCCTCCTCCGCCCTCATCACATCCATATTTTACTTTCACAGTGGAAGTTAAAGCATTAATGTTGTGTGGCGAGTTTGTAAAGAGACCAAACACACGGGAGATATGGAGCAGGTTTCTGTGACCACACATGCAGCTCGGACGCCACTGGATTGGAAGCTTTTACCAGTCTGTCTTCTGGTTCAAGGTTAAAAATGTGACACCAAACTTTGACTCTCAGGGTTCAACTTCCCAACTTTGACGTATACGTTTCGTCGTCACATGTCAGGGTTTCACCGCCCTCACCTGCTGCTGCAGCCTGAGCCAGCGCGGGAACAGGGAGCGCCTGCAGAGCCGCGACGGCGTCCCCGAGTCCTTCCTCCTCCCCGTGGAGGTGCTGACCTCCTCCAAGCCGGGGTCGCCACGGCACCAGTTGACGCTGACGCCGGGCACCTTCCCTGCCGGCCGAACCTCGCGGAAACCCAAACCTGAGTGGAAGAAAAGGGAGATATTGTGAACACTGGTCACACTTTAACTTTGATTCCAGAGTAGACGATATTAAAAACATTCGTTTGTGAAGAAACCAACAATGATGCAAAAAACAAACTTTAAAATCCAAGATCACAGTGAAAGGAGAAGCCTGCAAAAAGTTCAATCAGCTTTGTATTATCTCCCCTCACTAAAATCCATCGTGACTATACATTTGTGCTATTTCTGCTCTGACTTTTTGCCATTTGTGTTCTGTGAATAAGAAACAGGGAGGATCATCTGAAGGCTCCGTCGGGACCTACAGCCGAGCAGCGGCTGCTGCCGTCGGTACGGAAAGGGCAGGTGTTTGACGGGCGCGAGGCGGCGCGCCAAGGCTCGGCTCAGGTGGCCGGTGTGGCTGAGGGTGCCCACGGTCAGGCTGTGCAGGTAGACTGGCTCCACCAGGTGAGACATCAGGGCCCCCTGGAGGCCGATGACGCTCCACCTGTCGAGACAAACACGCAATGACCTTTTAGTCTTCCAGGTTTCAGGATTGGTGGGACATAATGGCTGCAAACAGGAGTGGAAATATCATCAGGTTTGCTCGATCTCTCCCCTGTATTAGACAACAGTGCCCACACTCATTTGACTATGGCTCATTTTTACCGTTTAAAGCAACAAATCTAAAGAGTTTCACAACATTTCAGTTCCATGTATTTTCTCCATCGCACTCACTTTGCCATTTTGTCCGTGCAAGACATGGAAATGAGAGGTTTACCCGGCGCCACAACGTCCCGTTTTTGACTGGCTCTTCGGGGCGCGAGGGGCAGCGTCCCCTCGCCTCCGTTGACCTTCACCCTCAGGTGACAGCGAAACCTCCTGCTGGAAACTGACACAAGAGGAGGAGACGGTGTTGCAGTTCAGATGTTTGTTCCTAATGTGTTCAAACAAGCTTCTGTGGACTTCTGGATCTTTGACCTACAAGCAGCTGTGGTCTCGTACGGGCAGTTGAGTCGAGCGTCTCCGCACGGTGACGAGCTGACGTACATGTGGAAGAGGACGCCCTCCTGCAGCCGGAAGACGCCACTGCAGCCTTTACTTGGCGCGAAGATCGATTGGGAGTCATCGTCTGCGGGTTTACTTCAGAGAAGACAGAGAGGAAACTTGAAGCTCGAATGACACACATAAACAAAACTCCTTAAAATGATATCGAGGTGGCAATGGAGAAAAAATAGATCCAAAGTCCTAAAAAAGGTAACACGTTCATGGCAGAAGCCCCCTGGGTTTTCAGGAACAAGTCACAAGGACAACAAAGGATGATTTCTGTTGTACCAGAGAAGCAGCTCCAGCTGAGCGTGCAGGAATCGAACCAGCGCCCTTCTGCTGAGCACTTCGGCGTGGCAGTCGGTGAGCGTCCAGCTGCGGTCACTCTGGGCGCCGGAGTCCAGACACTTTGTGCCCGTGGCCAGAGACACGACCTGCGCCGATCTGAGGTCCAAACCTGCAGGCAGGCAGCAGCGAGAAAGAACCGGAGGAGGCAATGAGGATAAGAAAAACTCGGATACGACTCGGATTCAACAAGGCGCCGGACGACAAACGCGACGTCCCATCCGACTGTGAGGACAGGCAAAACGAGGCATCACGGCCTTGCTCTTTCCAGCTGTCATAACAAAGATACTAACAGGCTGGGACGGCCTAGTGAAAAGTGTATGACAGAATAATCACTCCGCCGTTTCAACCACAGGCTGTTGTCTGGGGCCTCATCAAAGATTCACACCAGGGTAAAGAGGGCCGCGACGGCGGGGCCATCCGAGGTCACCGCCTCTCTGACAGCGCCAAACATGAAACCAGACGAGCTGAGGAACATTCGGGAGGCTTGTTTGTCCTCATTTTATGGCTGTTTTGTTTACTTGGTATCAGTTTTTGTTCCTGTCTGTGTGGAGTTTGTCCCTGTCTGCATTGCTTTCTCCCAGAAAGGTCGGGAAAACACGGCAAACTGCTCTCCTTAAATAATCTTTCTCTACTCTCATTTTTTGATCGACTCATGGAGCGTTGGCCCACCCTGCCTGCACAACCCACCTCTGGTCATCACGATCCCGGCCAACACCTTGTGTGGAGCGTGCGAGGTAGAAGAACTGTCGGTGAGCTCTGCGTATTTCTCCCTCACCAAGTGGAAAATCGACTCGGCGAAGATCTGCAGAGAAATAATCATAGAATCGGTTAAAACAGGACAGAATTATTAGTATGAAACACTTTGGAGACGGCTCCTTCACAGACATATTAAAGCATAAAAAACAGTCTGACTGTGTAAAAAAAAATCATATTGTGCCTTTGTGCACGTTTCCATTCAGTCTTCGCACAAACCAAGCAAAATGACTCATGAAGTGAAAGAAAAGCTGTTACAGGTGCAGTTAAATGAGACTCTCTTTCATTTTTTAACAAACAAATTTCAAAGGTTGTTGAAGCTCCTTCATTTTAGCCGAAAACCTAAAAACGCGCAGCACTTTTTGTTCTGTTCAGGCTAAATTCATACCGGTGGACATTGGGACAGCAGTGTCCAAGACATATAGTGTAAAAATATATATATTCCCAAACAGCCACCAGAACAACATTTATTCAAAGTCTACCTCTGCCTGGACCAGGAAAACAGGCTGATAAGACAGTCTGTCACCAGTGTCCGGGGTGGAAGGGGGGCGACGGAGGGGGGCTTTCTTCCCTCCAGCAGTTGCACTCCTACGTGTCAAACTGAGTCTAATTATATTTTCGGAGAACAGACATCAGGACGCGACTCCTCTCCAAAATCAGTCAGGTTCAAATGGAAAACATCGGTGAGGAGGCTTCAAGCTCCCGCTAAACGAATTCTGGAATTTGTGTTTCCTGAAACAAGATGCATTTGGAAAATGGAGTTGATGTGATTGCTGGTGTTGGTTTGTCTGTCTGTCTGTTTGCAGAACAACTCAATAAGTTCACACCCAGGTGGAGCTTGAGTTTGCATGAGCGGATTTCCTTTATTTATCTCAGTCGTTCTGGCAGAGAGGTGAAACAGGTTTGGTTCTGAGTAACATGAACACTCAGCCTGTATCCAGAGTATTTGTACTGCGTTGGTCTTAACTTTGGTAACTGACTCTATGAGCAGCAGAAATGTGAGTGTGTGTTTTTTTTTTCTTTGGGACTGAAAGTCTCGTGCTCATCATTTCCTGGATGACAGTGGCACAAGGTCGTGTGTAATGAGTGTGTTAAACAATTATCCGCGCGATTATTATGCTCTTCACACCGCCTTCCCGCCCCACCTCTATCTCCTTGGTCTGCTGCCGCTCCTCCTTCATCCCTAATGTGCTGTAATAATGTTCATTAATGCGTCACGCCGCCTGACAGACAGTTCATATTGAAGGGAAGGAGGGAGGAGTGGATGCTGAGAGATGGGTTGAAGGGAAGAGAAAGAAAAGAAGCCCTCACAAAGAGAAGCGAGAAGGTTCTGGAAATGGGCCGAATCGGGCCCGCAGCCTCGTCGGATCACTTTCAGTTCGAGTCCACAGCGTCGGAGTTTTCTTATTGTATTTCCTCCGCGCACGTTATGTTACTGCTGTCAGTGGATTCTTCCATCAAACCTCCCTCAGGGTTTAATAAAGTATCTCCGTGTCTCTCCGAATGCGATTCTGCGCGAGGAGGTTTGCGCCCAGTCATCAATCACGGGCGGGAATACAAATCTTCTTGTTTTAATAAAAGCAGGCAGCTAAAAAAAAGACGGCGAGGATGATTCTCGCCGGCTGGGAGACATAATGAAGTTGTTTAGATGCCACAGACGAGCTGGCGGGACACTATCCAGCTCAGGAGCCTCGGGAAACAACGGCCGAGCTCGAGCGCGGCACACTCCATTTGTTTGCACGCGGCGCACCTTGGACTCATTTATCCCCACTGTTTAGAGGACCACCGGAGAGACGGAGGGGCACGTTTGTTCTCCAGGTTCACAGCTGACGTACAGGAAATCTGTCTTGAACATATCGAGGGCACCAAATGACTTTTTTCTCATGATATTTCTGTAAGATTACAGATATTTTGATCAAAAAATGTCAAGTCTGCAAAGCTTTTGCCTGATTTGTGTGGCGAGTTTAAGAAACGCGAACTCTGCAGCGATCCATCCAGCCTGTTTCTCCTTGATCGTTGGCATCAGATTCCATTGTCATTATTGCACATGGGGGGAACTCTATGTATATGTGTGGGGATATAAAACCTAATATGCAACCTGTAATGGAGGTCATAAGAAAGCTGCTGAGGGGATGATGAGCCGTCATGGGCGTGCGGAGGGAGGATGGGCCCCTGGGCACAGACATGTAAAAGCCACCCACTCCTCCTGCGTAGGAGCCAAACGGATCTCTGCGACTGGCAACTCTTGCGGCGATCTCGTTGGACTCATTCATGTTTGAATCACGCTGCGCTTTTTTTTTTTGCCGTTAAAACTTGATTTATGCCCAAGATTGGTTCTTCTCTCGCCACGAGCAGAAGTCGTCCAGGCTGAGTTGTGGAAGGAGGGGAGACGGGGGCTTGCTAAGATTTTTCACAAGAATTGGTGTGGAAAAGCTCCCTAAAACTGACTCCCGAAAACATTAGTCGCAGTTAAGCAACAAGTTCTGAGTCATTCTGACACGTTGAAGATCAAACATCATACGTTTGAGCAAGTGGGAAGGGTGCAGCCTTCCGAGTGACGGAGGACGTGTCAAAGAATGACAGACAGGTGTTTTCGTCCAATCACCAGTCAAGCTGCTGTTCGAAGTTCCTCCATCTTTGCAGACTGTTTTCAGTGATGGAGACTCAGTTGAGGTTACACACATAAACCAGCTGACTCACCAGGCCAGAACACGTTCAACGATTGGGTTGTGTGAGAGGAGCACGGAGCGTCGACTCACCTGAGGTAGCTGATTTCTGGCCTTGCCCCCCTCGAGGCCCCTCATCCTCCTTTCAGGTCCCAGACTTATGTTGTAAAGAGACTGCAGGGCGGCTGCTGCTGCGTGAGTTTTAGCCAGTCTTTTGCTGTGACCGCACCCTTCGAACACTCTCCCCTCCAACCGAACCACCATGATGAAATTCCTCATCGGCCTGCCGGGAACTCGCTCCATCACGGACATGTACCGGAGTCCGGGTCGCAGCTGGCTGAGCAGCGCCACCGGACTGAGCTGATCCAAGACCGGAGTGCCGATGGCTTGTCGTTTTGGGTTCGTGGAGGAAGGCAGATCCAGGGTGAACCGAACCAGCCGCCGGTGGTTGTAAATGCTGGAGAAGACCTCCTGCTTTGCCGCGTTGCAGCGTAGGAGATCGTAGCTGTCGAGCAGCGCTGGCTCGAACTCTTTGAGCAACGAGTCGGGGATGTCCAGGTTATTGGCTGTAAAATCCACTGGGGCGCTGGTGAAGCTCGCCATGGTGGCGTGTGCCTGAGAGGCGTTGGGGAACTGAATGAACGACTGGAGGGCCGACTCCGCTGCCCTCATCTTGGCCTGCTTCTTCGTAGGTCCTCGGCCCTCGAAGTGGAAACCGTTCACGTCCACGCCGACAGAAAACACGGGAGCGTGCAACGGGCCGGTTTTCGACAAGATCTCGTACCGCAGACCCGGCCGCAACTCGTTCAGCTGAACCACCGCGTTCTTCTGGGTCACGGCCCAGGACGCTCTTTTACACGCCGCGTGGCTTTGGTACACCAGCAGGTCGTTTCCATCCACCAATGGCTGCTTCCTCTTGAGCGCTCTCGGTCCACGTTTGAAGAAATTTGTGCAGAAAGTCGCTGGGTGGTACTTCCGAAAGAGGTCGTGCTCCACGTGGATTTTGTCGCTTTGGTTTTCTTTCACCTCCAAGCTGTAGGTACCTGTTGGAGAGTCAAAGAGCTTTGTGGCATAAAAACAACAACTTTCTCCCTCCAGTTCCTCCAATTACCTCTAAGGAGTGCAGTGAATACACTCTTCCATCTTTAATTTGCCAAAATATCACAAGGAAGCTAAAGACTCGCAGGAACACACACTCAACAAAACATTTACTTGAGTTGTCTGCATCCTCTGCTACCGATGCTCCAGCCTCCCAGTGTCTTGGTGAGCTGATGAGGGTTGATAGTGTGTTGCTCCACCCTGTGAAAAAGGCACGAAGGACATTTAAATAAGTGTTCCACCACAGTAATCGCATGTATTTTGCAGGACTTGTTGCAGAATACACACTCATACTCACTGAAGAAAAGTGACAAAATGTTCATGTTTTGTTTTTTATGTCTTTTTGGTGCATCGTGTTATCGCCCGTCTGGCCTGTGTTTTGCCCCCTTGCGACTGGTGATTCTGGAGGGCAAAGCGATGCACACTGAAAGTCACCACAAAATTAAAGAGTGCACACTAAAACTATTCTGCATTAACCTTGCACCTCGCGGTTATATTAGGCGTGTGATGCCATTAAGTGGTGGGTTGATATGAGCAAGAGCTGTGCGATGGGATGTAAACGTAATGATGTGAGTCCTGAGCTTCTGAAGGCAGGTTGAGGTTGGAGGTGTTTTAATGGCCTGCATCATCACAGCTAATGGAGCGCTTCATTTTAGCACCAAAAAAAAGAGGATAATAACTGTTTGTCTTTGCGTTAAACTAAGCTCACACATTTTTTACGCTCTTTATTTGTCATTTTTAACCTCTTTATCCATATTTCACCAGATTTTTCCCACAGATGAGGAAACACGCTCTCGCTCACAACAAGCACCTCATTAACTTGCATCCATTTGTGAATTGAAGCATTAGGCTCAGAATTGATTTAAACAGAGGTTAACCAGGTTGCAACACTGTCAATATTGACCTAATCCATGTGTAATCTGCAATGTGCTGCCAAAAAATGACTTTGGCGCTGCAGTTCAGGGACTGATGGGCTCTGCTGCATTGTAATGAGAGTGGGTACACTCAAGGGTACGTCCACCTAAGTGTGAAAGAACACGTGTAATAACAAAGTGGGGAACGCAGGCTGAGATCCAAGGCCACGCAGCGCTTCCAGGGACACAGGCGGCTGCGTTGCATGATGGGAAAGAGCCGTAATAATCCACTTGTCTCTGCAATAACAACAATTGCAACACGCACTTGACCACTGTTGAGTGTCTCACAGATCGAGATGAGATAAAGTCTGCATCGAAACACACCGTGTAGGTTCATCGAAAGGAGCACTTCAAAAAACTATAAGCGACTTCTCAATTGAGAGAAAACGCCACAAAGACTCAAGTACATTTAAAGTCTTTCATTAGACAGTTTCTTATCTAAACTGAGATTGTTCCATTGAATTCAATCAGGCTCCATTGAAAGAGAACCTCAAAGTGCTGATGGGACAATTTCTCAGTCGTTGTAGGAACTGAAAAGAGGAATCCTTCCACTGCCTTATGCCCCACAATGTTTATCAAACCTTCGAAGGAAGGTTCCTCCATCCAGCCACTGTTAATGAACCTTATTTAATTGAATAATGAAATTAGGCATGGCAGGGGGGGAGCGAGAAGCACCCGTTGGCTGTCCAGTGTGTGTGCGTGGGGTCTGACAGCTGTGGATAATCTCGTTTGCTAAGCATAATTAATGGCAAGCGGTTTCATTTACTTGTAATGCGCACTGTCTTTCCTCAAGGGCAAAGAAATGTGGAAACTTTTTGGGATTCATTCCTACGGCGAGGCTATTTGGTATCTGTCGTTTGTCTGTTCGGCTTATTGTTTTGTGGGGTTTTTTTTCCCTCCATCTCCGGCTCCTTTTGAGCACTAATTACGATATTTGTATTCGCGGTGTTAAATGAGCCTCAACGCCAAAGCTTCTCTGGCAAAAGTATTACAATAAAGTCTGCTGCAAAACCCCGTTTTTCAGACTCCTCAGAGAAACCTCAGTCACAGACATAGGATTACATTATTCTCGAGATGAAGTTAACTCGCTAACAAGCTTACAAGCATGTATGTATCAGAGACTGCTTGGACTGGGGAAAGTCTGATATCCTTCTTGTTTAATAGTGTTTCCCCCTGAGCTCAGCTGTCCTTAAATCAGTCTGATTTACCCATTCACACAGAAATATACTTAAACACCAAAAGGAAAACTTGTAAGCAAGGTTTTAGCATAGTTTTTGCGTTATTTGGGGTCAGTGTTGCCCAAGGAAGTTTTGATTTATGGACAGGGTAAGATCAGGAGTTGAACCGCCAACCTTCTCCACCACCTGAGCGACCGTTGCCTCGTACATCACAGCATTTGTCGCTTTCAGCCGTGCATGGCTCCAAATCTTTCCCCAAAAACTAAACTGAGTTCCGTGCTCGGGTTCCTTGGAATCAGGCAACAAAGCCAAGCGTTGGCTTTCAAATCAACAGGCTGATGATCATTATTTGGAAATGAGTGATGGAATCATGGCCTGAAACATATGGTAATGTGCTAATGTGCAATGAAACTGTAATGAGGTAAGAAAGAAAAAAAAGGAAAACAACGACGCCGATCGTCGCCGACTGTCGACTGCTCACAATGGCCTCGCCGCAACTTTTAATGCCACCGCCTGCTGCCTCGCTGTCACTTTATCAGTTTGAAAGATTAGCTTTCATTTATCTCTAATTGTGAGCCGTGCGTGCAGCGGCGAGATTATTTCGCTTTTGTATTTATGTGTTTATTTTTAATTTGGACGAGGTGTCACCGTAACCCACCGGCTCAGCGAGGATTTTTATTTCCTCTCTGCTGCTGCTGCTGCTGATGACAAACATCAGGAGGAAACTTTGATCATCCGCAGAAGACGTCCTTGTGATGGCAGGAAGATGGTTTAACAAAACACCATTTGGGAGTGTATTTTATGGCTGGATGAGTAGTTGGAGGCAAATATTGAAAATTGTTTTGAAGCCTTCAGAAAATCAGTCAACCGTGGTCAGTTTGGGGAATCACTTCGCTGAATCGGCAGGCGGACCGATGAAGCACCTAAAACTCCCCGACAGCCTCAAATCACAGAAATGTACACGTTTAGATGAGATTGACACACTATCCATTTGGGTGGCAGCGTTCATCACGGTGTAAATGTACAGATCTGGCTTGGATGTAAACTTTCTCCTGCCTGCCCGGCCCCAGTGGGGATCAACCCCCCCCGCCCGAGCTGCAGAGGAAATGAGACCCCTAACCCGAGCCGAGTCTGTGCCACACTTTCCCCGCCGAGCGTCCCGGCAA
>JASSRZ010000042.1:2103624-2114500 GCA_032164315.1 Malacoctenus gilli | reverse complement strand
CTCCAGCGTCCCTGAACATCACATGTGTTGCCAGGTTTTATCCATTGACTGAATGTGCTCTTTGGCTTTCATCCTGAGTGCCGCGATGCTCGAGCTCCGGTCGTCCTCCATCGGGTATTTGTCGTTGAAGCTGGGTGGACACTGGTAGGCGGGCGGGCCCATGGGCTGCATGCCTTGGACCATGCCGGGCGGGGTGTTGAGGAAGCTGTGGGTCGGGTAGGCCGGCTGCAGGCCCTGCGGCGACCCCATGAACCCCGGGATGGTGTGCATGGGCGTGGCACTCGAGATGGGCGAGGTCAGCCAGGGGTCCAGTGGCATGGGGTTGGGCACAGGCCCGACGCTGGGGGGCATCGGGGGGCGGTTGAAGGACAGCATGGGAGAGTCGTGGAGCTTCATGGTGCTCGTGTCTATCTTTTCTTGACGTCTCCACTTGGCTCGTCGATTCTGGAACCACACCTGGGCAGGAAAAAGGTGGACTGTAAGAAGATGAATTCACATGGGGGGAGTACAAGCAGTCAGTCAGTCTCCCCCTGCCCCCCCCCCCTCCAACCTCGAAGGTGGAAAGACTTTACCTGAACTCGAACCTCGGGCAGGTTGACCTTCATCGCCAGCTCCTCGCGGCTGTACACGTCCGGGTAGTGGGACTTCTCGAAGGCCCGCTCCAGCTCGTGAAGCTGGTACGTGGTGAAGGTGGTCCGGTTTCTCCTGTGTTTCTTCTTTGTGTGCTCCTCCTCCTTGTGGCTCTCTGGAGACCCTTCAGCCACGTCCTCGTCCTTCTGCAGGCTGCTCATTTCTTCGTCGCACTTGTCACTAGAGAAAAGATCGGACTCTGGAAAAGAATGACAAGAGCAGACGATCACTGAAAATGATCGAAAGGGCAGTTCCAACTTGTACACCATTGTGTGAATGAACTGTCTTTTCCTTTGCAATAGCAAAACATTTGAGTCTATAGTATCGAGTGACATGGTGTCACCATGCATGTTATGGCTAGTGCTCAGGTTAACTCCTGCTCCTCTCACTGTCCAAAGACACTCTTGTTAATTTGACGAGTGATAAATCGCAGTACTGATCCATTGTCTCACAGTACTGTTCACAATCTCCAGAGGTTCTTGGTATATTTGCACAGCAACAAGTTGGAATTGTAGAGGAAATCCTCTCAGCCAAACTGTCCATCAGTTGGCAGAGTTTACTTGAGGAGTGACTAGGAAACAAGATCTCAGCACCTACAGCTCGTAGAGGAGGTCGTGATCAGGCCAGTGGTTCCAGACTTCCATCTTTGCTTTGTCTGCACAAAGAATTTTTCGAGGGAAAACCAAAATAAGATTCTCTCACCCTGTGAAGTCTAAAGTAGAACAAGGAAACTGCCTTTTTTGCTGCCCTTTTATTTTGAAGGCTCCTGATTTTGCTTGTTAGTGACAGTGTGTGTATAAGTCCACTAGTGTTTGGCTTCACTGAGATTATTATTAGATATCAAAGTATTGAAGAGGCCAAAAAGGGAAGGAAACGGAAACTGGACAAAAAATACTTCTTGACATTTTGGATCAATAGGGCTTCATTTGCCTCCTTTCAAATCTTTTTAAAGTATTTTTTGTTCATTTTAAAGTTAAACTTTAGGCCAAAACTTGTCAAACTGCAAATTGTTTTTGCTGGCTTATCAAAAAGTGAAATGTTTTGTCTTCTTCTCCGAGTACAACAGCTTAAAAACTCCTGTTCCTTGAACCACAGGGGGGTTCGGCAAGTCCAAAAGACTTCATGTCTTTCACTGAATTCTTCTCTCAAGTAATCCCATAGCAACAGATGCTACCAGTTAAACCTGCAAGTCCCTGCCTCCCCTAATCTAACGAGGGACTTTAGGTGGCCTCAGCCCGAGCCAAGGAAACAGTTGTACTACAGATTATGTTTACCAAGAAATGGATAGAAAGCAAGTGATACAGCAAAGCTCAGTAATCATAGCTGATCGCGTCAGCCAATATGGCCAACAGACTGTTGCTTTTGACTAGAAATGGCTTCCCGTGATACAAGATTGTTCAAATGTTACACCTCAAACTCAAGGTGGAATTGTGTGGGATTCTCACTAAAATCTGGTGTCAGACAAGAACAAAAACAATTACTTTTAGGCATGTGAGTACCTTTACAGCCTTAGCATGCGATTATTTGTAGAGGTTACAAGCACCATTATGCAACATGCAGCTGTGGCTTGAAGGCTGCTGACATGCAAGTGTGATCCAACTAATGTCAGTTTAAAAACTTCAAAAAGCTATCAACAAAGAAAGAAATTACACATACGTTTGCGAAGCATTAATCAACAAAGTCATACTGTCGCTAAGCCAAATCAAGTTGTCAAACACGCTGGTTGCTTTAGTTATCCAGAGTTTTTACGCATGGATACAAATGAGTGATAACCCAGAGAAGAAGCTACCTGTCATTTGAAGGGTCAGATCGATCACAGACTTCCTCTGCAGCATCCCCAGAGCTTTCTCACAGGAAAACCAGCAAAAATTCCCATCGCAAAACACCTGCAGTTTTTCTCCATCCGACAACTAACCGACCTGTGAAACGCCGTGGCGCAGTCGGCTCGCTGCTCTAATCCTTCAACATTATCGTGAGTATCGGTGCTCCTCATCCCCGAACTGGACTTTTCTAGGGACTGACCTGGCCAAAGGTGCGACTGACTGCATTAGTCTTGGCTCCTTTCCGTTCAGGTGTGCCAGCAAGCTTGCGTGCACTGACCAAGGTGCTCACAGAGACTGTGGTTCATATTCAGCATTATCCATGGGAGTGTAGGAAGTCATGTGTACAGGTAGCAACTGTTGTTTTTTGAATTTTTTTTCCCATGGATGTGTCTTTTACATTATAAAAAAGGAAAGTTTAAAGTTAAACTCATGTTTCAGAACATTTTGCTGTTTATTCATCTTCTTTTGGTTGGTGAACGTGAAGGTCTTGGAACAGCGACCCTTCAAGACGACCTCAGCAGGTTTTATCCTTTTAAAGTTGGAGTAGTTTAACCTTGGGTTTCCTTATGCTCATTAAAGAGTCACCACTCAACAACCTAGTGGCACTGCTAATGCTAATTTGCCAGTAAATGACACATCAGCTTCGGAGACCTCTAAAATTGTTGTTAATGGAACAACAAAGTTCTCCTTGGCTTTACCCCAACACTGGCCAATCGTATAGAAAATAATGTGGGAGTATTTTGTTGTTGAGGGTCTGACAGCTTTGTGGGGTCTGATGCTACTTGTTGCTCCTTTTGAGAGCCACTAAAACTGTGGCGACAGAGACGTTCAGGAGTTTCTTTTTTCTCACCATGGTAGGAGGAGTGTTGTGTGCTGTCACCCAGCTCTGGAAGGTGCCCGTAGGGGTCTGATGGGACTTGCTTTTCGGGGTCCTGGGGGTTGGATCCGTTCGCCTTCTGGCCGTCATCTCCCCCCACCGACTGCAGTAGTGGGTCCTGGTCCTTTGTGAATCCCAGTATGACATCGATGCTGTGGACTCTGCCCCCGGCGCTGGAGCCGACACCTTTCGCCATGTCATAGTTGTCCAGGCAACTATCATCCACGATTCCCAGAGTATCCATTGACAAATGCATCCGAGCCCCCCGGAGCCGGCCTCTCTGCGCTTCACCGGGAAAGGGGAACGGCAAACGGCCACCAAGTTGGACAGCGTAATGATGGTGAGGAGCTGTTTCGCTGCTCGACAGGCAGTGGAGCAGATATAAGTGAAGTGACAGGAGGGATCCTGCGAGGGTCCGTTCAATGGGGTCAGACGGGCTGTTTCCACTGAGCACCACAAACTCACATTTTTGTCTGGAAGAAATTGAGAGAAAAATGGACAACACATTAGAAACGTGTACTTATTCACCTTCGACTTTCCCTAAGACTTAAAGTGACATTTCTACTGTGGTTATTTGCAAGTTATCGATGCCAATTTACTCATTGACTGCAACCTGCAATACTTTGAGTTTGTATTGCTTAATGCTCTTGATCAATACAGAAACTACATTTATTTTGCCTAGTAGCCCAAAGGGAAAAAAGGAGGAAGTTATGGTTCAGTATTTAAAATTATAATCAGATGTGTTTAATGCCACCTTACAACAGCTAGCTGTGCTCGATCATCGCTTTTTCTAATGCATGTGATCGTTAAAGTATTGGATATGAAAACTGAAGGAACAAAAGATGAACTCGAAGCGCTCTTACCGTCCTCCGGGTTCCTGACGCGGACTGCGCTACGCGCACGCTTCCTCTGTAGTCCATAAGTAGGCAAGTGACACTAACGACATGTACTGTCGGCACTTGTTGCTCCAAGTTAAGTCCCTGAAATCCCCTGCAAACAAATGAGCAAAGGAGCCTTCGGCTGAGGTCTGGGACCACAGCAACATGTAAATGTCGTTTGGGGTTTTTTTTACCCCTCTGACAAAACTCTCCTTAACCACGCGGGACACCCGGGCTGGAGGGGGGCAATGGTAGTAAAACCAAAGGGCTTTAAGAGGTTTAATAATTGGAATCCTTCCCCTTTAAGAATGACTGACAGTTGTTTTCTGGTCAAGTAATTGCTCCAAATGTGTCCTGCATTCAGACCGCAGAGGGAGGCCATTGCTAATGAAGGCTCAACAAAACTTTCTTTCAAAAAATCTATTGTCTGAAAGATAATGGCTTGTACTGAGAGTTTCTCGCTAATCCCTTCATTATGGACAATGTAAGGCGGAAAAGACACAAGAGATGGACTTTTAACTCGAATGGTTACACACTGTAAAGACTCGAACACATCAGATACATTCGTTTATGTTCGCATATACAATTTAAGGAGCTGCTTTTTGAAATAAAGACTGCGATTCATCACAAAAAAGCAACAATCTAGAAGTGGGTAAAGTTGAATCAAAGTACATCTTTGAATTAAATTATAGCAGGACAAACTGTGGTACGGATTTCTGTAATCAAACGCGAACATTTTGTTTTGATTTCAACCCAAACAGCAAATTAAGGACTTCTGTTTAACCTAATCAGTTCATCTATGGGCAACTGTTGACTAAGGTTACTAATTGTAATCCAATACTTTAATGTAGTTTCACTCAAAAACCATCAAGTAATCAGAGCTTGGTTAAAAAGGACTGATATCGTTGTCCTGCGCGCAGGTCGGGGTCTTTGGGGGCAATGTGTTCCTGCAGCCCTCAAGTTTTCTCCTCTGCCAGCTGGCACAAACAAAGCTGCTGCTGCTCCAGTAGGTGTTGCAGAGATCAATCCCATCCTTAATTAGCCTAAAGACTTCGCCGGAGATTTCCTCTGACCTCACTCCTACCTGCAGATAGGCCCCGTTTAGGAGTTCTGTTGCACGTTAGGTAGAAAATCCTACGCGGAAAAGTGATGCTGAAAGTCCCGTTCCAGATGGTGTGCATCTGTACTCGTTTGTCACGCAGAAAAAAACATTTGGAACGATACTAAAGCAAAGCCAACGCCATGCTAATCCACGGCAGGAGCATGATGGCTCTCAGTCCTCCGTTCCTCTACTTTAGGCAACACAAATTGTGAATATTTGCTGGTCTTCATGTTTTTGAGTAAGAATTTTTTGTTTAGATGTCCACGTTTTCTTGCAGAAAGTGCAAAATTTGCATTTTTGTTCCATCTTCTGCAATCACAACACATATTTATATGTCATATTTAAATAAGGCAGGACCTTGAACTGATTTCCTGTCTCCCGCTAACTTACTTTGGTTGCTTTTTCTGATCACTTTTGACACAACACTCCAGCGAGCAAGTCCTTAAAGGTACTTAGTTAGATGTTGAGGTTTTTGCCTAACCCCCTCTTCTAGGAACCGCTTGATGGGTTAAGCAGCCAAGCAAAGGTAAGTGCTAACACTTTTAGGGCCATCTGGCTCACACCGGGCGACACTCTCAACAATGCAGCCCGTGGCAGTATGGCAAAGGGCTTTAAGTGGCTTTGGCCGAACATATTTTCTTACTTGTCACGAATGTTTTCCAAGAAAGGCGAGACCGGGAAGCCCATTACTTTTGCCTGAGAACGAAATAAAGAACTTAAACGCGGCAGTACGAGGAGGGGATTTGCTGCCATATGGCAACTCGGAGGAAAGTCGGGCCTGCGAGGCGGTACAGCGACACCTTTCTCTGACTTCCAGGGCATTCTAGACTAGTTACTTGACTTTTATAAATCATACACGGTGCAACCTTTAAATTACTGTTGTTTCAATTTCACATTATCTATTTTCTTGGTGGATACAAGGAACACTGGACCTAAAAACACTTCATGAACTGTTTCAAGCGTAAAACGATCTGTATAGAGTACAAAGCATCCTAAAGCCTTAAATATCATGTCTTTACTGTGTTGTCAGTCTTGTACTTTCATGCTTTTCAAGTCTTTTGTACAGTGATGCGCGGTTGTCGCCGCTTACAGATGTTTAATCCACTCTCACATCTAATTAAATAGAAGCATTTTATGATCTGTAAATCTGGCCAGTGTTACAAAGTCTATCACGAACTGGAATTCATATACGACGGGCTAAAGTCTCCCGATAGCATCCAAGCCATGGTCGAGAGAAACTGATAATCATTTTATCACATTAATATATTAAAGCTGTCCCTCTTTGCTTGTTTCCCCATTATCCTAATTGAGTGCAAATTGGTTAAGAGGGCGCGGTGCAGCTATCAAGCGCCTTAGTTTTATCAGATGACAATTTAAGTCTCCGAGATCCTATTAGCAAGAAAGCAGCTAATGTTTAAAGGCGCTGTGTCAGCTTACAGGGGGGAAAGGGGGATGGTGAGCAGCAGGGGGAAGATGATGGAAAGGGAGGGTAAAATGCTGAGAGACCCGTCACGTGACATGTCTCTCTGCAAGTTTGCTGATAACCTGACACTGCTTCAACCAAAGAGGAAAAAAAATCAACCATTAATAAAGCGATTCTTTTTAATGCAAAATTGTCTTTCTCTGCGTGAAAATCTTGGTTAGGATCTTTGTCAAGTCTTTAGAATGAACCAAAAAACTCCAACCATGATCCTTCAATCGAAACTATCTTCTCTGACTGGACTGTCAAGTCACAGAGGAGACACGGTGGCTCTATAGGGGTAAAAAGTTTAATCCTAGATTAGGATGTATGTCCTGTAGTGTGTTCTGTTCGTACAAGCATCTCACAATCGCCAAATGAAGCGACACGCATGCAACATGCCACACCTGAGAAGAACTGGCTGCCACGTGCTCCGCATTGCGCCAATTACTCTAAACTAGTAATTGATTACAAACTGTGGTTGTCTCACGAAGAAAGTACTGCTGTTAATGTATCTGTGATTGCATAAAAAAATGTCGGGCCGCTGGGTGAAGCAACTCCTCGTCGGTTCGACTTGTCTCGAGAACGTGCGCACAGCTTTGTTATTGTAGTGTTGCGGTGACTCAATAGCTGAGCTGTCTGATTCACCCATTAGATTCAGATCTGTAATCTGATTGGCGGTCATTAGGAGAAGCATCAACAAAACAGCAGCGATGACCTACGCCAACATTCAGGCGCCTGTACTCAGCTCCCGAAGCAGTAAGTTAACTGCGATTGATAAAATAGTCTAATGTCTGAAATATTTGGCAATTAAAGATGGAGGCATTATTTTATATAAACTACTCCTTTAATATAAATCCATGTTTTTATTATTTGGCTGCTTTGCTAAGGTTGAAGTTAATGGTGAAATGGGCTTGATAGCAGTTTTAGAGCACTTTACAGTCACATTATCTGTGCAGGCTGTCGTGCAACATGTCACACTTCTTTGGGAGCAATTTGGGAGCAAAAAACTAACTGAGGAAATCCAAGTTTTATAATGCCTGAACCAAAGTGCAGCTTTGAATCGGGATGGACTGTAAAGAGAGGGGGTGAGGCTCGTATATGTCGCCAGGAGAAACACCTTGGGTGTAATCAAATTTCGTCTTAATCGCTGCAGAATCAAGTTATATCAGGATTTGTGACCATCTCATTAGAGATCTACTGCATGAAATGCAAAGAGATGTTGATGGGTAACAAAAGGCATCAGTTGGTTCCTGTTTGAAGATCCTAAAACATCATCCGTAGACTGAAAATGTGTCATCTTTTCCTATCAAGTCAAAAGAAATAAGTGTAAATACCGCAGGATCCGAACGCTAAATGACTTTGGCCAAAATGGTGGCAGCTTTCGGGGGAAGTGTAGGACAGAGGAGCAGTCGCACCATAAATCCTGGCCCCAAGAGCCCCGCATTAAGAGCCAAACTGAAGACAGGCCGTGCTCGCTCTAATGGAGCCTGACAGGGAGAGACCAAACCTCGACCTCTTCGGCACGAAGCTGCAGGGCAGGTGCTCCAAATCCAAACGCACCAAAACCGCACTCACGTGATTTTCACCCGCACTTCACCTTGACACAGATAAAAGTTCACAAAAGATCTTTTTGACAAGGCAAGTGTGTGTGTGTGTGTGTGTGTGTGTGTGTGTGTGTGTGTGTGTGTGTGTGTGTGTGTGTGTGTTTTCAATGTCTTCTGGGGACCTAATCGCCAAATTTCCCAACTTATTTCTACTCAAGCATTGAACGTTCCTGCTTCGTTCTGGCTCTTCGATATCTCCTCTCCTTTTTTATAATACACAACTTTTAAACTCTCGTCTTGCTTTCTATTTTTGTTTGTTGGTGAGAATGGATGTGTCCACCATTGTTTGGCTTCTCTGTAATATTTTATGTAAATGACAGGTTGGACAGGGAGTCAATGGACTTTCTTCGAGGCAGTTGAGGGGCTTCAGGTGTGGGGTTTCAGGGATCAACACATCCCATAAAGAATGAATGGATGGAGGTGGAGTGTGCAGAAAAAGACGGAGAGTTTGTTGATTGTTGCACTAAAAGTAAATCCTTTGTTTATCGTCGTGCGAATGATGCAACCTAACCGACTGACTACGAGGTTGAGGTAAGTAAACCAGGGCAGAAACTCCCTCGTTCACCTCCTCCGTCCAGATCGAGCGCTCTGGAAACATCGAATTGACGTCATTTGTGTTTTTAGGCCACTTCTTAGCTCAGCCTGCGTCGCCGCAACAAAAAAAGCATCAGTCCTGCAGGGCGGTTACCTTATCGGTACGAGATTTGACCTGTGTCTATTTAGGGGTGGTCTGCTCAGGCTCTGACCCTCGCTGTAATAAGCTTAGCTGCACTGAGAGCTGCAGCTTGGCACAGATCCTCACTTACTTGATGTCTTGGCCAGAACTGCACTGCTTCACCTTATTCCCTCCCACCCTCCTTATTCCCTCCCAGATGACGTCTGTATCGACACACAAACACATTTCTAAACGCAACGATCGTCGATCAGCTGGAGCTTCAGTCGACGAGACACTTTCAGTCATTTCTGGACAACAAGTGCTGTTAAAAATGTAAATAAACTTTGTGATTTTTAATATCTAATTAGACAAATTCAGAACTTGTAAGTTATCCTACTATTGTAAAAGAGTTTTCAGATTTAATCTGCAGACTTGGCTTGTGGAAGAATTTGAAAAATGTGAAAAATGCTCCAAAAATTTGTTTGAAAAACAAAGAATTTTATTTTTTTTGGTAAACGATGAAAGACGATTGAAGGAATCCTGCTCTTGACCACTGATTTCAATTAGAAACATGAGGTGTCAGGCATCACTCAGGCTGCCACATCCAGGCCTCATTAACTTCATTACAATTTGGCTTTTTACTTTAATGAAGCTAAACAACACTTCAGCATTACTGGAGATTGTAAGGTGATTAAATAATTATTGTTTTAAAGCGCACTGGCTAAGAGACGCGTTTAATGGCGGCTTCCTGGACCGGAGCCTTGACGAGTTATTAAACACAGAGCCTAATCTGCTTCTCTGGCTAATTTGAGCCTCCAGAAAATACCCCCCCCCCAACACACACACACACATACACACTTAGAGCTGCCCTGTAAGCCTTGCTTGCATCCGTTGATGTCACACATGCATCACCAGCAGTCGTGCGTGAAGCGAGCAAGTTCAAATCACGTCAGACACGCACACACACGCACACACACACACACACACACACACACACGCTTCTGGTTCACAGTGCGACCACAGTTGAGAGTACAGACACACACACACGGAAAATAAAGATACACAGATTTCCCGCTTATCTAAACTGGTCAAAGCTTCATTTCTTTTTAATTAGAATCGTTTGAAGTTTGGCGAGTTGATTCAGCCATCGTATTAAAATATTGCAAGCGACTATTGGGAAGATAAAGAAGGTAACTAAACTAAGTGGATATTTGTTGACTCAGAAAGTCACAAATAATTTACTTGTAATATAGTTAAAGAAAAATAACTTAGAAAGTCAAGTTTACCAGGAGAGGAGTTCTTTAAAATCAGAGTCATGAAAGATTGAGATCAGAAAATTGGGTGAAATTAAGTGTTTTATACAGTTAGTGCAAGGTTGAAATTAAATTGAACATATGTAAAGGAATAAAAAATAGAGTAAAGGCACCCAGGGTATCGATGAGCCATGCTCACAGCCTCAATGACTATTTCTTCATAAAGAGATCTACATTAAGCTGTTACTGATTTGATACAGAATTCACGACAGATATATGTGACTCATTTACATTTTGTTCATTTGAGACATAATGTTTTTTTCACGCGAGTTCAGCCAGACTGTCTCTTTATCTTTGGGTCTCAGCTGTCAGGGCGACCTCAGCACGGCCACTTGACCAGACGTCTGAAGAACGTGAAGCGGCACTTAAAGGATGAAAGATCCAGAATAACACCTGAACATCGTGCACGTCTGAGCCGCGTGTTTGACGTTAGTGTTACGGGCTGTTCTAGCGTTTCAAGCTCGGGGTCTGACTGGACTTAAGTGGAGATTACATCAGTCAAAACATAGACGACAAGTAGGCCAGTCGATGA
>JASSRZ010000042.1:2072158-2084107 GCA_032164315.1 Malacoctenus gilli | reverse complement strand
ACGCACGCACGCACGCACGCACGCACGCACGCACGCACGCACGCACGCACGCACGCACGCACGCACGCACGCACCTGAAACTAAGATCAACTTTAAAATGTGTCTTTCCTTAAAAAAAACTTGATTGACACAAAGTCACACACACACATGTACAAATGCTGCACACACTCTGAGGGTGCGCGCTCTGCTGGACCACATATGGCATTTTCCAGCCAACAACTTTAACCTTAGCGCACACCCCGAGAGTCAAAGTAATTCAAGTATAACTGTAATAAAATGACTTTTGAGCTGTTGAACACATGTGAACCGGTGCCTCAGACTCCACAGGAGTCGTGTGCGTCCACAAACATAGAAATACAAGAAGGCACGCACGCACACATGCACGCACACACGCACTTATGGGTGCATAAAGAGACCTGATACAGTGAATAAGCTGCTCAGCGTTGGCTTGTCTGCAGTCTCAGGTCTCTGAGCAAAGGTCCAAAGGGTCAACTCTCAGTTTGGGTGGACTGAGATCCGGGTTACTGTAAATTAGGGTCTCTGGCTTCAGAAATCTCTGCTGTTTTGTGTCCAGTATAGAATCAAACCAGTTTTGATTTTTTTCGACTAGTGAAGAACAAAACTGTTCCTTTGTTTCTGGTTTAATCCCCAAAGTTTTTTTGAACAGTATAGAGATGCAAGTTGGCGCACTTAAAGAGCTTTCATCTGGCATATTCTTGCTACTCTTTTGCGCTGTCATGTTACAGTTACCGCACACGGATCTCAGACACGTCAGTTGATCCTCGAACATTGCCCCGGTGTTACATAAAGCACAGCTGCTCGGTCCCTCAAACCTGCCCGCAACATCCGATGGAATCTATTTTCGAGGAGCCGTATGCCAGCGGGGGGGGGCTCAAAAATCGATCCGGGCCGCAGGGCCTGTCATGAAATCTGGGGGAAATACCCGCCGCGGTGGTTCGAGGCGAGTTCGGGTTGGTCTGGGGGATTATTTTAGGACCCCCCGCCCCCCCCCCCCGTCCCCTGTGAGCTTGTCCCCTGGCTGCTGACTGTTCTCAGGCACCCTCATATTTCAAAAGACCTATCAGCTAAAGGACTGGCTGACATCCCAGGAATGGAGTCAGGCAGCGCGTCTTATCCAAATGCCAGCACAGGAAGCAGGGAAAAAATGAGTCGGCAAACCTGATATGTGTCGCGATGGATCCCGTTTAGATTTAGTGTGTGTCTACAGACATGCATCTAAAGACTATATTTGCAGGGTGCTGCGCAAATGTCCAAAATGCCAAAGGGATGAAAGGTGAACGAGAGAATCAAACTTGCCCGATTCTGCATTTCAGAGCATCACAGCCGACGAGCCAGCGGGGAAGCCTTCGTTTATTAATGCGGAAGCGGACGTCGAACGCTTCCTGCACAGGACTGAGTCCCCTGGACAGATCTGCAGGCTGCAGGACAATCATCCCTCAATCTCCATTTTAAGACATTTAACTGCTTCAAAAAGTTCATTTACGCCGAAGCAAAATCAGCAGGCGTCTGCTTCCTGCATGTGGCATTGGGCTTTATCTTAAGCATGACTGCAACCGTGTCCACGAAAAAGTTAAGCATGAACTCTGGAGCATCAGAGCTGGAAAACGTGTAAATATATATGTATTATAGTTTGGGGTTTTTGGGGAGGAAGGCGTTTGCACATCAGCGGCATGAGTATTGTTTAGTTTCATGGATATTTGACCAAAAACATTACGTGCAATGAATTTGTTCTTTTGCCGACCTTCGTTAGATGTTTCTGATGCAAAACTGTGTTCCAGTTTATGAGTTTTCCAAAATATGCAGGTGGCATGCTTGTTTCGACGCCCTTCCTGTCTTTGTTACATGGATTTTTTGTCATAAAAAGTACTTTTACAAGATGGAAGAGATGTATCGTTCTGATTCAAATGAAATATATTTAAGGAGAGTCTAAATTATTGCTAAAGAGTGTTATTTATGAAAATGTGCCATTTACTGTTTGTAAAAAAAAAAAAAAGAATAAATGAATAAAATGAATCGAGTAAAACTTTAATTTGTCATGATTGTTAATCACCTGGATTCAACTTCAACTCCAAAGAACAAATTGCTGCTCTTACCTATTGTACTGTCAGTTTTAACTGCCTGTTGTTAAACTTTGGCGGCTTATTTTGGACCACAATCATGAACTACAACTGTGTTGCTGGTGCTCTTTAAATCATCTGTCTTGTGGTATTTTTTATGGGGTTTATTTGGACTCCTACATTATTTACGACCCTACTCTTACGTTATTTATTTTTATATGAGCGTTATTGTATCATAAGGTATGGCCACCATGCATAACCCATAGAGAACTGTATGTCCTCCTGTTTGTCCTCTGACATTGTTTGTTAATACTCTTTCCAGCCTCATATGAAGACTCAGTTCATAAGTTATGAAAGCGTCTAACAAAGGCAGGATCCTACTGACAAGCTAATGTTTACAAAACTGTAAATAACAAACAGCAAGAAAAATGGAGCCTAAAACTTCCAAATACAAGCAAGAGAAAATAAACTTTGGAGTTTTTTGACTGCCTGATGAAGTAAAATTGAAACTCTGGCATTAGAACTTGCATAAAAAACTATCTGTGTACACTAACATACTACAAGCAAACCATATGTAAAAGAAAGCATCTAGCAATTCGACACGTCTACATTTCAGATCAGGTGAGGAACATATATCATCAGCATATCGTCGGACCAGAGCGGACCAGCAGATGAAGTATGCTGGTCTGCTCTGTTATTTTCAGTGGATATTCAGGTATTTCATTGAAGCCTGGGAGCAGAGTGTTTATTTTAATCGGTGGTCTGGGACACACCTGAGTCTGGCAGTTCAGTGGGTCCAGGATGGAACAAGAAGAAGGGGGAAAAAAATGACATAACAAGGTAAATTTAAACTGTGACCAAAATAAAAAAAAAAAAGTCTGGTTACGTAAAAGTGTCTCTCGGAGGGAGAAGTATGTGTGCCATATGCTTCAGACATTTGGCCGCATGATTTGGTGCCCTAAAGTCAACCCGAGTCCATAAGAGACACATTTGAACCTCAAGAGCTTTTGACATTTTCTGTTTACCAACAACAAATTATTACAACACAGCAAAGCTGTCAATCACCTGCTGTCAGCGCGTATCCCTTCTCCTCTCTCCTGACACCGAAACACGAACCATGTGCCCCGGTATCTGCCGCCCAAAGTACGCGTCCCTACACACCTATGGAGATAAAAAAAAAAAGAGCCATAAAACAGAAACGTGTAAATAACCAAACGAGACTCCGGCTCCGTGACAATGGGAGCTGATAAGCTGTTAGCGGCTTAAGTTCAGAGGAATTAATTTTTATTATACCGAACCTGTGACTGGAGACACGGTGGTCACATGGCCGGCCGCCATGTACTCCCGGGGATTGCATCAGAAATATGCGTGACGCAGCAAGCAGACACAGCCAACTAAATATAGCGCCGCTGGTTTTCACTCCGCCAAACATGTCGAAGCGTGGAAAGTTTCCCTCCTAAAATCATCAAATAGTGAGGTTTCTTTTTTCCTCTGCTGCCATTCAGATGTCTCACTGTACAAGTGTGAAAGTATCACAGCTTACGGGAAATAGTTGTAGATTCTTAGGACAACAAAGCGTCCTTTTCATAGCTCCTCGATTCAAGACAGACCTCTGACACTTAAATCACCACTTTCTGACTTAAAGGTGTTTTCAGAATGATACATTTCTCACCAACACTGATTTTCAGTCATTTATCACCTCAAACAAAACGCGTTTGAGTGACTTCAACCAAAATCTGAGTTCCTTTGTTACATAAAAGTTAAGCCGAATCACTATTATTCCCTTATATCTTGTAGAAACATTATTGGGTGTGAGATTTGTAGGGCGTGAGGTTGGCCGGTGCTCTCTGCCCCCCCCCCCTCCCCGACAGCAGGTGCAGAATGTGAGATCCCCTTTCATGCAACTGTGACAGCTCGCAGGTCGCATGTCATTGGTGCCGTGCCCCGTGAAGCGACGGCCCATTGGCCGCGGGGAAAAGGGGGCCGATTGGCCGGCGAGGCCGTGACGCTCCGGGGCCAAATCCTTTAAATGTGTGTCGAGGAGATTGTCTATCAATGAAGTAGTAAAAGGGGGGAACGTCTGTGGCAGAGGGAGAGGGAGAAGGTTTTCTACAAAAGCCTTAGTTTGCTTGCGTTTGGCTGGGTTCCCCGCTTTTACTTACTGAATTCCTGAGGTGACCAATCCACAAAAAGAAGTGAAAAATGAAGTTCATCATTGGCATTGGAGGGTGAGTCCCGCTCAGCAGCTTCGACTCTCTCAGTAATCGGTGCTCTTTGTAACCTTGTGGCCTGTTTCTTTCAGAGTGACCAACGGTGGGAAGACCACTTTGACAAATAGACTACTAAAGACATTACCCAACTGTTGTGTGGTGCATCAGGATGACTTTTTCAAGGTAAGACAAGTGAAGGTCTCCTTCATTTCGAGCCACCGCGTGATTACTTGAGAGCTACAGTAAGTAGTCAATGGCAACAATGTTCCCAGTGTTCCTTGAATGCCTCATTTGCAAGCTAAAAGTTGCCCTTGAAGACAATAACCCATCAGCCTGACCTGCAGATGTCCTGTCATGGCAGTAGCCTAGTAATACATCAGGCTGATTGTCTCCTGGACGGCCAACGAAAGGGCTGAGCGTCCCCACTGAAAGTCAGTCTTTGTCCAGCGACGTTGCAGATTTTGCAACCAGTGTTTGTTTTTTTTCCGATGACCTTTCACTTCGTTAAGGCGAAATGAAGAAACTTTTTCGACTATTTTTTGGCACTAGACACATTTTTTCGTGATGCAGTAACGGATCACGTACAGAACACTTCTTTTTCTCAACTCTAACATTTCGCTAACTTTCACAAACTTAATAATTTAAAATAATGATGATTTTCGAAGCACACTTTTTCTAAACAGGCTAATTTAACAAGGAAGATTGAAAGCTGCTTTTTCTACCATTCAAACAAGCCAACAACACCTTCTAATTCACACACATATGTACAACGGATACCAAGAGATAGCGGAGATACAATCGATTCCTCGAAGGCGCGACCGCAAGTTAACCGCTTCGGTCCAAGTGTCCCCGTGCGTTCACTTTTGGTGGAGACGAGTCCTTGACTTGTCCTGTCCAGGTGTGATCAGCTCCGACTGGTTACTAGGTTACAGCAATGTTTTACTGGTGACTGTTATTTCAGAGACCCGATCAAATAGAAGTCGGGGAGGACGGCTTTAGACAGTGGGATGGTAAGAATGGATTTCGCGTAGGAAAACCATGCAGTAATGTACTTTTCCTTTCCTGCACATTTCCTTAGTTTGGTAAACCAATCAATCCTACACTTTCTGATAATCCATCACATAATTCTGTGAATGCTACAGACATTCACTAACTGAGACTAATGTGCGTTAATGCACATTAGTGAGGGCCGTTGGTCGCATGTGTAGTGAAGCCCGCTCCTCTCTCTTCTCTCTCCCCCCCTGTTGTGTATCAGTGATCGACGCCCTCGATATGGAGGCCATGGTCAGCACCGTCAAGGGCTGGCAGGAGAACCCGGTCAAGTTCGCCCGCTCCCACGGCGTCAGCCTGTCGCCCGAAGCCGACTCCGAGGACGAGGGGATCCACATTCTCATCGTGGAGGGGTTCCTCATCTACAACTACAAGTGTGTCCCTCTGTGTCTCTGGGAAACGTAACCCCCGGGGCCCCCCCCCTTTGACCTCTGGGGCTGTCCAGACTAATCTGAGCTGTGCTTGTCCTCCGCAGGCCTCTCATTGACATCTATGACAAATGTTTCTACATTTCCATTCCTTATGAGGAGTGCAAAAGGAGGAGAAGGTAACAAAAAGCACCGAGAGGGGGTTCCGCTGAAGGCTGGGGATCGGCTACAACGCTAACACTTGGTTCTGCCTCTTACAGTACAAGGACATACACGGTCCCTGACCCAGCCGGCCTGTTCGACGGCCACGTTTGGCCCATGTACCTGAAACACAGGAAGGAGATGGAGGACTTCTGTGACAGAATAGGTCCGTCGAATTGAATAAATCCCACCTAAACCGTCCAGTACACGTCCCACACTCTCACTCACTTTGGTTTTGTCTTTTCCTGGACAGAGTACCTTGACGGGATGACATCTAAGGAAGAAATCTACAACAAGGTGTTCGAGAGCGTTCATAACGTCCTGCTGAACAACTTATAGGTACATTTAACCGCTTATCTCTGATATTTTCTGCAGAAAGCTTTCACAACTTCCACCTTCTGAGACTAACTCTCCTCCTTTCTCCTTCCAGCAGGCCTGGGCTGCCAGCGGATTGTGTATAGACTTGTAAATATAACTTTGAGTACAATTTGTCACACCAGCTGTGTACTTCTAGCCTGACATGTAAATAGTAAATCCTGTAACTTATTAAGAGACAACGGCAGAAGTGTTTTGTATTATCCTGTGTAACTTTTTCTCTTTTCTAAACGATGAGCCACCGCTGGACTGACCCAGTGCAAACCACCAGCACGAAACAGATCAGAGCCTGATCCTGTTGTATGTGAACCTATAAGAACGATCCCACTGGGACGAAGGATTTGTGCCGAACAAGTCAAAAGAAAAAAGAAAACACTCAATCAGCATCATGTTTCCTGTTTTTCTTTCTCCTGGAGTCAAAGTCGTCCGAACATTTACTGAGGATGGCTGATAACATCCTTGCTGCTCTTCAGCGAGCCTCTTTATGACACAGATCAGATGTGTGGTCGTGTGCTTGACAAAGAAACAACAAGACTGTACAATTGACTGACTGACTGACTGACTCAAAGCTGTTCAAAACATCAAATCAGCATTTGTAACATCGAATAAGTAAGAAAACTTCTTACAAAAACCTTTCGCAGCACTCACAACTTTGTCTCCATCTACAACAAGATTCCACAACAAAAAGAGACACTTCTGGCCCATCTCACCTTTAATCAAATCTCTTTGTAAACAACGCAGCCTCATCTACCTTTGAAATGACAAAAAAACAGCCTCAAACTAACTACATTTGCATTTATGATAGAAATATACTGTATATTTTACGATCCAATTAATTTTTTCAAACCGGCAAACAAATGCTCACTCGTGCAAACTCCAGGGGTCAAAAAGTGCACGTTTATCACTTGACCACTTGAAGCAAAAGACGCCAGGCGATATGTTAGATGCGTGTCTTTGTTTGGGTAGTCATATTTGAACGCTGCAGGAAGCCCCTCCTGGGAGGCCCCAGAGCCGCCTGTGGCTCTAGCAGACCCCTGATCTAGAAGCTTCTTGCACCTGCCGCTGGTTTCTGACACTCTCACACGCTGCGATGCGTCCGAGCTCAATTAGATTTGCGGGTTTGCCGACTTCAGCTCTCGGTAAAGGTTTGCGGGCGGATTGAGTTGATGAGTTTTGCCTCTGCGTGCCGTCCTGCCGAAGGGGCCTAAGAAGTACGTTTCTCTAACTTGTCACAGTTTAATCCTCAGTGATTTCGTCGCTTCCTGGACGTGTTCGGCACCAACGGCAGCAGTTTTTAGAGTGAGTACGCTGAACTTTTCTTTGCGACTTTAAGTGCACACACTGTGAGTGGTGGGCTGCAGCGGTGCAGCCGGGGGTCAAGGGCCTTGCTCAAGGGCCCACCGTCCTCCCTTTGATAGCGTGTGACATGAAGCAGCGCTGCACATTGTTTCCTCTCACCCTGAAGCTCTTTACGTGTCCTGTGTTCAACCTTCACGCTCTTGAAAAAACTTTGATAAGTGAAAGCAGGGATTTGGAGACTGTTGGTATTTACCTTGACAGCTGCTGTGTTGTGTTGTTTGCTAAAATTTCTCGGACCAATCTCTCGGGACTTCAACACTGTAGGGGCGGAAAAAAACTGGACAAAACCAGTCTAATGTTATGCAATGAAGCCATCATTTATTATGTCACGTCAGTCCAACAACCAAAGTCAACAACATGCTATTTTTATTGGTTTTTCATTTTGGTCAAAGGAATATTTTCAAAACATTGCAAACAACTGTGTCCAGAGCATTTTATGGCCACATCTTTTTCTTTGCATTTTGTGCAGAAACGTAAACAACTCTGATTCTGGCTCACGCATGAAGACATTCGATCTTTTCTTAAACAGAAGGAGCCATTTCAATCCCATGAAGCACAGAAACCCACAGGTAATACCGGAAATAATAGCAAAAAAACAGCATCTCCAACTCTTATCTAACCAGCAAATCACATCCACACTGTGGTATAACTGCAGACTCTGTACACGTCTTGAAAGCAAACCATCGCTAAAAGTGGTGCCTTGAACACCAGGTGTTTGGCTGCAAACCTAATCACGCATCTCTGCTGTGCAAACAACCCATCGAACAACAATCTAGCTCTCTTAATCACAGATTAACAATGTAAATGACAGGGAGCAGAAGGCAGCTCTTTATTAACATGTCTGGCAGCAACAAGTGAGAGAATAAAAACTCATGTGAGATTATTCACACAGATTGAGTTTGGGATGATCTGTAATTTGGTTACATTTTCTAATATTATAATCAATTAGCAGCTTTGTAGTGAAGTGTTTTTTCAGGGAGGTTATAGGAGCAACAAAGCCTTTCATTGTTTTGTTTGTATCCAAGGGATTTATTGCTTTCTTCTAATGCATGTTGTGCACACAACAACCTTATAAGTTTAATTTCCAACCCTAATGTTTCAGGACAAATCTTTTTCTATCCGTCAGGCTGAGCAATGCGGCCTCATCTGTTTTATGCAACCTGATTATTGCGAGCATGTGAAAGTCAGCGCTTGTTTTATGAAACCGACTCCTGATGACAAAGTTTCAGAGTGTAAAGCAGCAGCTTAAGATTCTGTGACGTGTATTTTAATATCAGATTTAGAGTCGATCAGCTGGAGGCTGATGACACAGAGTCACTTCTGAGTCACCAAACACGACAACGAACATGAGGACACGTCCCCTCGTCCTCGATTGTCGTGCTGACTTTCTGTGAATCCCACATCTACAGATGGTTTCACACTGTACATCACGCTGAGGAAGGAGCAGCCGGCTCAGTCACAGCGCCGCAGTGGGAGGAGGAGGAGGGGGAGGGGGGGGGGGGCTCCAGGGTCTTGTGATGCGTTTCTGGGAGTCTTTTCGTGCCAATGTTTGGCCTCGAGTGCGCCCGCTCTTTGGGTTTATTTTTAGGCTAAGTGCCTGGGGTGTCAGGGGAATATATTTAACAAATGTACAGCCAATAACTGATCAGCACCCACACCCGCCGGAGGCACCGCGGCCCGGCCTGACTCAGGGGCCGCCGCCCTCGTAAGACGAGAACCTCGCGGCGTTGGCATGCGCTCCCACGTCACCTGCTGCCTTGTACAGCTGGGAGGGTGTCCATATTAGGGTGGGGAGGCAGTGGCCGAGGGTGGGGTGGGAGTTGGCTGGTGAGGGGGGTGTGGGAGCGTCACATGCTCCTCGGGCCTCAAGTGTGAGTGAGCGAGGGCCGCGGAGGCATGCGAACAGTTGTGTTCATGGGCGCTGAGTGAATGGCAGGAATATTTATGGCAGCCGCGCCGAGACAAACGCATGCGAACAACTGAGTTCGTTTGACTTCCAGGCCTCTTAAATAACGTTCATGAGTGGCTGTGAGCAGGAATGGGGACATCTATTAACAAACAGTCCCACTAGTGAAAAAAAACCAACAACGCCACTGACCTACACGTCTGTTCCTCTCCAACGCTCCCTGTCAGGACATGTTCTCTATTGATTTATACCAAAAACTTGACCCCCATCCCACAGGATGAATTATAGTGTGTGACACAATAAATGTTTCAGGGCTGCTTGTAACTAACAAACATGAAGTGTTGAAGTGGATTGATGCCCATTAATGTTATAACTGAACAGCCTGACCTCGAAGTCTGAGCGTTTAAAGGGACAGAGGAGGTGATTAGGTAACAAACGGTTTGTAATGATGTTAAATAAACCTGTTCCAGCTGGATTCCTCTAGTTTATCATTTCAATTTTTCAGGGCAAAATTTGTTTTTTAAAATAACCTGAACTAACGCTTCATAAACATAGTTTTTAAATAGAAGAGAGAAAAAGGGGAAAATGTGGGAGCTGAGGAAAAACAACCTACAAAAGTCTCCCTATAAAGTTGGTTCAATAAGATTGATTTCTTTCTTTCAAAGTTTGTTTCCCTTGTGGACACTCAGAATCACAATGGATCTTTTTATTTTATTATAATTTGCGGTGTCTAATCTGCGAATACAGGAACTCCACTATTCACCAAGTCACATATTAGAGTAAACATTTGATTAAATATATAAATTATTGGATATTTATTATTTGCGTTTTATTAAATTCTAAACATGTGTAAAGAATAAATCATTTATTAATATTCTTAAAGGAGAAAAAAATGTAAGTAATTATTAACAAAACTAAATATCATTTCAAAAATATTCAACATAAATAAATAAAAATATTTTAAAAATAGTTATAACAAAATTTCATAATAAAATAGCAAACAACTAATATATGTTACACACATGAATCTGTCTCGCATTTATTTATGAATAAACTTTTGTGTTTGTAATCCCAGTCTTTAAAGTTATCATTAAGTAAGGGTTGGAGCCACATTCGGGCTGGGCGGCACAAGTGAGGGACTCCAGCAAATCGACTCAGTCACTTTCCTCACACCATATCACTCAGGCTACGATAAGCTCTCAAAGTCGTGCTCCTAATCTCAACATGAGTCTGTATTCGCAGCGAGATTTTAGTCCAGAGTCCTCTGGTTTATTAGTCTATTTTTTTTTTACTGGGTCAAATATTAAAAGTGTTAAGTTTTGTCACGTGTTGAGTAAAAACATGACGGTACTTGTATACTTGTAGAAAGGTCTCGCGGCTGAAACGTGAGGCGAGCCGAGAAGGTTAATCACAGATAGGAAAGGCGTGTGAGCCACGAGAAATCTGAGGATCAGCAGTCCTGCGACTCATCATTCATCCGACATTTCCACTTCAATGACTGAATAGCGACTGGTTTTATTTACACGTCTGCGCCGGCCGTCGCTCAATATCCACATCATGGCAGATTAAAAACCAAAGCAAAGTTGAATCAATGTCACGTTTTCACACAGTTTTGTTCAGCATCTCACCTGCATTGTCTCCCCATGATCTGTGGTAAACCCTCTGGATCTATCTTTCTACTCCTCAGAGTGGCAGTGTGAGGCCTCAGGTAGGGGGGAGGACAACAGGTATATTCCTTGTGGGGGAAGTTTCTTGTGGTAAAACCATTTTAAGACCATCATCTTCGTTATATCTCACATGAAGCAAAGCTGTGAGCAGCCCTGGGTACCTAGATTCATGGGATAAGATATATTCAAAAGCGTAGAAGAATTAGTCTTTCACACGGGGAGAGATCTGCTGCTGCTTCTGCTGCTGCTGCTGCTGTCGGTGTACCACGAAAACAACCACAATCTGCAGATTTTATTTCCAAGCACTCCGAATTTACAGACAACATTAGTTCCTTTTGGTGGCAACACTTGTTGTGATTTGTTCACTTCCAGGTAAGACACACAAGAAAGACTCAATTCAACATCAATACTTACTGGCTAAAATTTGAGAGGGTTACATGTCCTGCTCGGGAGGTCTTGTGCCAAACCAGTGCCGAGGACCGTGGGGCTCTTATAAATCTGGACGCGGAGCGAGGGCGGGGCCCGGCGGGGCCCGGCTGGGCGGCGAGGGGGGCGGTTCCTCCGGCTAAAGATAGAAACACCCCGAGCCTCGCTTTCCCCATGCCCTATTTGGAACCACACACAGGGCCATAAGTTGTGAGAGAGGTGACAGATACTGAGCTGCCTGTGTGTGTGTGTGTGTGTGTGTGTGTGTGTGTGTGTGTGTGTGTGTGTGTGTGTGTGTGTGTGTGTGTG
>JASSRZ010000042.1:2026116-2065615 GCA_032164315.1 Malacoctenus gilli | reverse complement strand
GTGTGTGTGTGTGTGTGTGTGTGTGTGTGTGTGTGTGTGTGTGTGTGTGTGTGTGTGTGTGTGTGTGTGTGTCCCTCAACCTTTGCGTGACCCATATCAAGCAAGTCACCTGAAAGACATCAAAGGGATACATTTCCTAGTAAATTAGTACCAGGGCGGAGAAACTACGAAGGCCCAGCAAAGAAGGCACGACATTAAATCTGACTGGCTACTGAGTGCACCCCCAGCACACCCCACCCCCACTACCACCCCTCCTACAATTCTCATTTATCATAAATGATGTCAATTATTGTCAATTATTGTGTTGATGTGTGGAGTTTCCAGTCACTGTCGGAAGCAAAGAAACTCTTACATCAAAATACTCACACACGGCTCGATGTCCTTGATGTCACTGCCAGCACATTAACGCCGGGTCACTTCTTCATAACCTGATTATATTGATGACATAAAGACAGAATAGTCAGGATTGCTCCGGTTCACCGTTTGCAGACTTCCTGTAGTGACGTAGAGCCAACTTCCGGCACGACTTTTTTCTCTCTTAAGATTAAACTTAATTGGCACCATGATACCAGTAGGTCGTCTCTGTATATTTGACTGTTTTCAGACACAACTGAGACAGAAGCTTCTGTTTAATATTAGACTTATGCAATTTGCTAAAATTCATCAACAAAAGAGAAACTTGTCTTCATAAATCCTTGAGGTCTGTTCACATGACGGGAAATAACTTGTGGCCGTTAATTCCTGTGGCAAGGAGGCCAAAAGTAGACGCACACTGCCGCCTAGTGGTGATTGTGTGAAGCCATCAAACTCTCGTGCTGCTCATCAACAAATGAAGAGTTGAAGGTTTGTTTTATGAGACTTTTTGTCACGAATTTTCTTGTACTTCTTTACTTAAACTATCTAGGATCTTTTTTACTCTTTCACATTAAAAAAAAATCAGCGCGTTTCTCTTTCGTTTTTTTGTTTTTTTGAAAGTGTATTGATTGACATTGATATAATCAAAGGAAATGATCCGGAAGTACATTCAAAATCAAGTCAATCAACGGACCACTTGAGGTTTCTCCTTTTTGGTCCCTCAAAATAAGCAGAATAATTGACACCATGCCGGTGCCTCCAGTTGACACCCGTGCGTAAAGTTTACTCTGCAAATGTCCCCGTGTGAGCCGGCGTGGTCGAGCTGAAGGGGTTAATTTTCCCTTGCTGGTCGTTGGACTTCGGGTGACTCGCTTGAATCCGATAAACGAGCACCAAAAAGGTCTGCAGCCCCAGTCTGCGCTCCAGCTGTGCGTCCTCCTGAGAACTGGTATGAGGCTCTGTGAGAGAGGTGCACCCGAGAGCGCGCTCCTGCTTTTCCTCCCCTCTCCTCCGACCAGCAACGACACTGCGCCTCATTTATGTGCTGATTGTTTCGCACCAAGAGGATTTTATCGTCTCTGATTTTACTGCCATGGCAAAATGGTCACTTTTATATCTGTACTTCTTCCAAGGATTACTCGCCCCTCTCTTTGCGCAGCAGCGCACAGCTGCGCCCTGGCGGAACCGGATCCAGTGGCAGAACAACGGGCAGGTGTACAGCTTGATGAGCACCGGGTCAGAGTACCAGTCCCCGGTTCGGTCCAGACCTCAGTCGAGCTTTTATGTGACCAGCAGGAGGGATGAGGCCGCGGGCCAGACGCCGGTGGCGCACAGGAGAGCGACGCTCCGAGGAGCCGGTCAGGTCGAAATCAGACAGTCCAGGACTGGTCACGGTGCATCTCCCGGATCTCTCACTCCCGAACACAACGTCAGACAGTACACGCCCGTCAATGCTCGCGCGTCCGGGGCCAGACAGCTATCCGAGCGCCCTTACGGAGCCGGAGCGGTCAGGTATCCAGCTGTGCGGCTCTTTAACACTGAGTACACTAATCCCATCAACTCGTCTTCACCTGGTAGACTAACAGATTCCCTAAACAGAAGAGGAGACGCGGTGAGGGTGGATAACACCGCTCTGCACACCAGAGGAGGGGATCCAGAGCCCAGTGCGCAAAACCAGCAGCTGCGGCCGGTGGCGGAGGCGATGCCAGCCGCCCGGCAGCCTGATCCCTCCTCTTCAGCGCATCAGGTGAATCAGGAGACCGTTCCTGAGGCTCCGGCAGGCTTCCCCGCGCAAGGGGAGGATGCATCCAACGAGGCGACGAGCAACGGAGAGGAGATGGTGAACGACGACCCCCGAAACCCGCTGAAAAACCACCGGAACTCCATTTTCTACAACATGTATCCCGCCAGAGGGAGGCCGGGGGTCCGTCCGCGCCGCCCGCCAGGCGCAGGCCACGGAACAAGATACTTCCAGAACGGTAAGTCAGGTGTCTCTTACAGTACCGCAAGACATTCTACATGATACAGTATTTGTACTGCATTTATGCCCAGAACATTTCTCGTGAGGCGACGAGTGAAGTTACAAGTTACTGTTGGTTCACTCACTTTATCACTTACCATTAACAAAAAGTAAACGATCACCGACAGTACTTCATACTTTGAACTGTTTCTATCAGTAGGAACTTCATTATTTGGAATACTATAATGCTGTGACTTGCTTGTCATCCTTGGACTGAGCATCAAAATCAGTCATTTGGAGGAAGATGCTCTATCTAAAAGCTCTCATTCATAGACCTTTTTTGGCAAACAGAAGAAACTGAAAACTGTTGACGTGAGGCCCTCTTGTTAAGCCTGAAGTCCGTATGTCAAAACACTTCAAATAATCACTTTTCATCATGATGATAAAGTTTTATGTCTGTATGTCAAAGGAATTCATTTCAACATCAAATCTTTATTTTACTGAACTTCTTAAGTAGGAAAATCACATTCACAGGATCTCACAGTAGACGTGCTGTTTCTGCACCGCAAACCAGAATAGTGCCGGCCAACAAAAGATAAAAACAGTTGCCGATGTGGGTTAAAGTTTATGTTTCTTGAGATGAGTTTGTTTTGGATGATTGATTCCTTCTTGGCAACAGAAGTTTGAACAATCTAACTGATCCGTCATCACCTCATTTTTAAATTTCTGTGTCATCAAACAACTTGTGCTGTCAAAATATTTCAGAGACTTTTCAGTCCTTGCAGTTTTAAGCTCATTTGTGGTTGTTTTTGTAACTTTAGTCAAGCGATTTTCACAAAGCCGAGAAAACACACAATCATTTAAATTTCTTGTAAAGGGTCTGTGGTACTATCAACTGTATCAAAGGACAGTAGTGATTTGCACAGCACGTCTTTCAACAGATAAGCACGGGAGGAATTCCCACATAACTTTTGACAGACTATTTGTCCTTCTGATGCCAGATTGACAGTCGAAAAATGTGAAACACGCTCAAATGCGCCAACAAACACAAGCACAGGCTTTCGCTCGCAGTGGGCGGAGGATTGTCTATCTGTGCAGACTGTTTAATAAACTGGCAGCTGCGAGATCTGAGAGTGACAGAAATGGCCTGTCAAATGGTTAAATGGCCTGTTTTGTCTCCGCAGGGTTGCCAGACCTGGTGCCGGACCCGTACGCCATCCAAGCAGGTGCTTACATCCAGCGCATGCAGATGTACGCGTTGCGCTGTGCGGCCGAGGAGAACTGTCTGGCCAGGTAACCTTTGGTGCCAGAAGTGATTCATTTGTTGAGCACAAACTGTAGAATATTTAAACTGAGGCAGACACTCAGCAACACACAAACGCAGAGGTATTTCCTTTGTTTTCACCAACTGGAAGCAAATTTTGCGAGTGTCGGCTCAATTCTGGGTTGTTTTTAGAAGCTTCTGCGGCGATATCAGTGTGAACCATCCAACTGTCCCGATGAGGAAGTTTCAGAAGCTGCTTGATGCTATTACGGGACAGTGATTGTTCTAACAACGTGTCCTGCCAGGATATAAATGTTCTGGGTTGGTTTTTTCCAGAAGCATTAAAGCAGCAATGGAACAAAACGTTTGCGCTCCGTTACTTTCGAGAAAACTACACCCGGGAGTTCAGCCAGTGGCGCTCACTTTCCAGCACAGCTTATTCCCGCTTGTGAACGCCCCCACCTCCCTCCTGTTATCCATCCAAGGTCGGCTTACGGGCCCGCCGTGCGAGACATCGACTTCAGGGTCCTCCTGCGGTTCCCACAGAAGGTGAAGAATCAAGGCACCACCGACTTCCTGCCAGTGAAGCCCAGATACCAGTGGGACTGGCACAGCTGCCACCAGTGAGTTTCCTCAGGTCCCGTTTGTTCTTTTTTCTTTATTTTAAACGTTGCACTGATTAGATCGCGCTCCACTCAGCTCTTGACGTGACGAGCCAAGAAAACACGTCTCGCTCCAAGTTCAGCCCGAAAAGCCGCAGCCTTGGAGGTATTTCTGGACCTTCCCCCAAGAAAATGCTTGTAATCATCCCTCGCCCAATTTGCTTAAACCCCTCAGACATTACCACAGCATGGACGCCTTCAGCAACTACGACTTGCTGGACGTCGTCACGGGACGCAAAGTGGCTGAGGGGCACAAGGCCAGCTTCTGCCTGGAGGACACGGGCTGCGACCCGGGATTCAGGCGGCGCTACGCCTGTACGTCACACACGCAGGTAACGTCCAGCTTCAACGCTGTTGGGTAAATCAGAAACATCGTCTAATTTCTGTACGATCCCTCCATCCCTTCATCTTCTACACTGTTTGATCCAACTTAAGGCTGCAGGGTCGAAGAAATGCTCGTAAGAAACTCACACAGGATGCAAATCTCATCAAACATCAGTTTATTTTGACAGTTTAAGGAGGCAAAACTGATGAATAAAAGAGTTTTAGATGTGCTTGTTGGATGAAAACAGTCAGAGAGTGTATTGGCAGGTCTTTGTCACACGTAAGCTGCACATAATGCTAATAGTGTGTAATGAGACCTTCTCAGTCTTTGCGGCACAAAGTCTTCAGAGTCTCTTCTGAGAAGTGATTTTCCAACTGAAACTCTGCATGTTGGCCAGCCGAAAAAGGAAAACATCCTGAGAACATGAAAGTCTTTGTGTAACCGTTGTCTGGGTTCCGAGATCGAGACTTTGTGCGTCTTAAGACTCGGTGTCTAATAACGGCTTCACTTCCAGGAACAGTTTATACAACTAAAACTCAGAAAGCCTCAAGTCTGACTGTCGGTGTGTTTTCAGGGTCTGAGTCCGGGCTGCCACGACGTCTACGCGGCCAACATTGACTGTCAGTGGATCGACATCACTGACGTTCCTCCTGGAAACTACATCCTGAAGGTAAACACCCCTGAAGTTCAGGTCTATCTGCCTGCACAGTTTCCGAAGGAACCTGTCTGCAAAGACGCTCCACCGTCTTCCCTCCAGGTCACCGTCAACCCCAACTTCCACGTCCTGGAGTCGGACTTCACCAACAACGTCGTGAGATGCGAGATCACGTACACGGGAATTTATGTTCAGACCCGCAACTGTCGAGTCACAAGGTACTGCGAGAAGATGTTGGTTGTTGGTTTAAATATTTGGTGCCTCAAAATTCTTAAAATAAAGATTCAGTGACATTTTTAGTTTGATTTAGGCCAAGATCCTCAGTTTGACATCCCATAAAAAATGCCTTGAGCAGGAAAAAAACTGGAGTTTTTCCATGTTTATGCAAACAAACAGAGAAATGCTTTTCCGTTCTGCTGTTTCACATCTTGTTCCTTGTGTTTTCAGGGCTTAAAAACATCCTTCTGGAGGAGTTTGGAGGGCAAACTTTCTCTCTGTGTTCTGCACAACAACACCGAGATGGCAACTCAGCGGTGACGTTGGTCCAATTTGTATCGCAGGTTTCATTGTTAGCGGCAGTCCTACCACAGAGTCTGCATTCAACGCTAATAAGTATCTGTTTACACCATTCATGTCAGTGAAACCGGCGATATCAACAGAGTTACTTTATTGCATATTTGTGCCATGATTTAATTCCACATGTTTTGTTTTTCCTGCAGCAAATACAAGTTATATGCTTTCATGTTTTTGTTCGTTTTATGCTAAAAATGTTTTGTTTTGTTGCTTTTTGTTGTTTCACTTTGGTTTCGGTGCATTGTTTGACCACAGGCTGTGACAGTGTGACTTAAAGGGTGAAGATGAATATATTGTTGAACGCTGCACATCACTTCCTGTCTTTGGTCCACTTTATAGTCCGGTTGCGTTTCACACAGTAATTTAAAGGCACCAGAGTTCATTTGCTTATTATCCGTAAACTTGTGTTTTCAGGCACATTAGAGTTCAACTGCAGACTTAACAAGGAAACAAACTTTAGTTCTTTTAAAGTGAACCAAACGGTTCTGGTGTGAAAGCGTCCCAAGAATCACAAGTCTGTCAACCTGTCACAGAGCAAGAACTGACACTCTGACCTCATCGCTCTGCCCCCCTCCCACCCCCGGCTGTAAAGTGGTATTAAATATTCAACAATGTCTGCTACAATTTGTGCTTTTAATGTTGTAATTATCTTCTGAGCCAAATACGAGGTGAGTCACGCTTACACATGAGACAAATTCAAACCGGGCTGGCACGCTGCACATACCGGCAAATATAAACAATCTGAAATACGTCTAATGAGTTTTTTCCAGCAGCTGTTGGACAGCAAGAATCAGCTGATGAATCTGTAGGTCACTTAAAATAGTTCAAGACTTCCAATGCTGTAGATGGAAGCTGATATTAGGCGGAGAAGGGAGTAGTCATGGGAAATGGAGGTTTTTGGGTGGGATTAACGAGAAATAAACAAACACATCCATGTTTTCTGATAGTGAGGAAACGCTCGTTTATCAAAACTGCGTGACTCACAATTCTTTTTTAGCAGAGTGCTGGGAAACAGAGGGAAAGGATGGACACAGACTCTCACATAGACAATGCAAAACTTGGTGGTGAGACCCATTTCTGTTGGTTTTCTAAAGGAATTATTGAGCACAGAGAAAGATACGCAACACCACTCCCTTTAACCACTTCAAGGTTCAGTTTTCACACCACAGACATATTTTGTTAAATGTTTCTGGGTCTCTGAATGTGTGCTTGAGTTTAACTGTGTGACTGCAAAGTTTCTTCAAAACTAGGAGGAAATTTATCATCATTCTCGGTCGCAACAATCAATACATGCGGTGGACTGAATTTCCAAAGAGAAAGATTAATTTTGTCAGAAATTAGAGGTTGTCCAAGTTGATTTATTAATCCTGGAAGTTTGTCTCTGACTTGTAGATGCATGTCTTTGATTTATGATAAAAGAAATACCAAAGATTATGAAAGATTTGGTTCTTTGTCACAGATTATCACTCAAACACTCCTAATCAGTTTTTCAGCCCTTCCCTCTGGTGAATGTTTGAGCATCGCTTGGGTGCAGATTGCGGCCTCAGAGACAAATAGGGCAGCAGGCAGTCGCTGGCGGCATGTTTGCTGACAGACCTCTGTGAAGACACAAGCCGCAGGATCTTATACGTCCCTGCCATGTCTGCTGAAAGGCGGCCGGCGCACTGATGAATGGAGGGCCTTTTTCTCCGTCTCGTCCACGCCGCACGTTTAATAATGCTGCAGTCAAAGCTTCCTTCCTGGACCTGAATCCATCGTGCCGCCGATTGTTTCCCGTCACAACTGTTGTTGTAGCGGAGGGGCGATTTGTCTGAGTAGGGGGAGATTGACGGGTCTGTTGGAGATTATCTCCGGGGAGTCATTGAACAATGTTTTTTTTTTTTTCCAAGGACAAATGTGTTTTTTGTGAATAGTCCCAAAGAAACGAGAAATGACAAGAAATCCAGAACCTGTGCGAATCATCAATTCAAACCTCAGGCAAATCGCTCTCTCAGACAAGCTTTATATAGTCTGAAGTGGTTTGGAGTGATGCACTGGAAAACAGGCCTCAGACGATGTATGCGCTGTTGAATGCACAGATGTTGGCTATTTACATCCAAATGGAGCTCAGTCTCAGCTTAAGAAAGCAGCCAACCGGGGAGATTAAGCCCAATTGAAACGGTTTACGTTGACAGGTGCCAAGGTGTTCCCTTGCCAGAGTAGATTGTCTATGTTATTCAAAGTGTCTGGAAAATCCCCCCCAAACCCCCCCGGACTCCCTCCTATTGAGTCCAGTCCATTCCTGTGCGTCTAGGAATTTTGGAGACAATATTTAGACAGTGACTGATTGACGATGTCTCCACGGTAGCGGGTGATTGTGTACTTGAGCCCCCTTCGCAAAATGAAGGCGTAAAGTTCTCATCTACAAGTTTATATGTGTTAAGAAATTAATTTGCTCATAAACATTGCTTGTGTCGATGAAGCATATTTTACTTTGGGAATGTGTTATTTTAAACAGACTGCACAAATATTGGAGAGAGTGAAGGTTAATGTATTAATGGAGCATGTACAGGATAATTTAACACGCCAGAATGCATTTGTGTTGTTCAAGTAAGAGACTTACTATGTCTGAACTGGCTCAGCCTTTACTGGAGACACTGCTGTTATTGTGCTTTCAGGCATATCAATAATTTGCTTTGCTTCGACTCCAGTTTCACTTTTCTTTGCTCATATTTTTTTCTTTCTTACAGCATCGATGCGTTTGATAACTTCCAGCCATAACACTCCCACCTCCTCTTGAACCTTCCCTCGCTTGCACTCAGTGCTGCATCGAGTCCTTCCCTTGCGGACGCAGGCCAGAAAAACGCCAGAAACTTTTAGCCAATTCTCTTGCACAATTTCACACATGCTGCTAGGCTTCTTCAAAATGCTTCCAACCAAAACGAGTAATCCCTTTGCGTGGTCAGTCAATTAAGTGGATGTTATTTGTTTTCCTAAATCAGGCCCAAAGAGTCTTGGACGGACTGAAGATACACATAACAAGTTTTTATTGGCTTATATTCAATGGGAATTCATTGAATGGCTGCCACATTATTATTGGTATTCATGGAAAAGTTTCTATTCTACTGGGTTCTATGTAAAATATCCAGTTTAGATGATGAGTCTCGAACCCTGGACCCATGCATGTGAAACATGGCTGGTTCCAGTCAATCAGACGATCCGTGTTTGTTGATCAGGACTCAGCTGGTTTGGTGTTCTTTGGGCCAACAAGTCATTTTAAACACGTCGCTCTACAGAGGAGACACCGACTATTTGCTCAGCTGTGCTGCTTCGCACCAGCATCTGGACGCAGTCTCTGCTTACCCCTTCTAACACGAGTGCAGAACGGCACTGACGGCGCCAGAAAAAAAAGCGGCGGCCCGGCACGTTTTTAACTTCTTCAGCTGCTCTCATCCAACGAGCAGGGTGGCGAGGTGAGGAACGGGCAGGTTTGGCAGCGCTGAGCATACCGTGGCCAGGAGTAACATTTTCCGGTTGCATCTGCACGTAGGTGGGCAGTGTTTGGAGAGGTTACTAAGGGCAGGGTTTGGTATTTGCGGGTCATATTTCAACAAAGCGGGGCCACGTGAGAGCCGGCGGGGACGTAACGGGGGAACGTGCGGGGCCTGCAGAGAGAGAGCCCCGGCAGGTTGGTTTAAGCACAGAGCAGAGAAATTCCTCAGCACTTCTGTCATCCCGCTGAGATTAAGAACAGAGCTGAGGTCAGCCGGAGACCAGTTGAGGGTGTGCGGACCCACCGGGCCGCCGCCTCGCTCGGGGTCCCTCGCAGGACTCAGCAGACATTTGAAAACTCCGTCCAGGCGGGAGACAAAACGGAGTGGGAACGTTGATAAATTGTGTTTCTCCGTCGAGCTGGGTGGTACGGTGACTTGGGTGGTATTTGAGAGGAGGGGGCGGCCCGGAGGATTGGCTCTCCAGTTGTTGAGCCGTACGTCTGCGGGCTCTTCATCTTTGACTTTAAAAACTTTGCGTTCATTCATCTTTTAAACAATCTGGTTTTGCTTTTTCGCTTGTCTGAAAAAAAGCTCCTGATCTGACGTGAGAGACACAAGATACAGGGAGAAAAAAAATCCCTGTGTTGTTGAATCATCACAGATGAAAAAATTCCTTTTGATAAACAGATTAAATCAAATGTTTGCTTTACCATAGAACAATAAAGACTGACTGGACGCCTTAAGGGAGGGCTGAGCCAGAAGAGCAGATTCCAGCAGCGGGTTCGGACTCTTCTTGGGTGGCGTGATCGCAGTGACATATTGTCAAAATTAGATTTGCACAAAACAAAGAAAGTGGAAGAACACACTTTTTGCAACCTAAAGCAGACCTCGGAAAGACACTGACTTTTATTTTGAAGGTTCCTACTTCAATACCCTGCTGAGAGTGAGCGTTTCCATCAATGTTTGGCTTCGCCTTTAATGTTATGCTTGTTAAATCAAATGTTGTTTGAGTGCACTCACACTATGCAGCTGTCCAAGCACGCTCAAGTTCAGATGATACAAGTTAGTGCGAGTGCTACTGTGGAGGTGTGCTTTGGCGCGGCACCTTTGGCCGTGCACGTGCACAAGCACAGATTTATGCCCTCCTACACAGTTGTGTAAACAAAGCACGAAACCTGGTGATGGTGCAGTGACGACAACAACTCCACAATTTATCTGTACCTCGTTTTAAGGTGACAGAGGCTCGAGTACGTTAGTTACACATGAGCAGTCTGTAATTGTTCACCGTGCTGTAATTTTCCATTCGGAGCTCAATCAGGCCACCAGGAAGCAACTTTCTCCCAGGACACGAGCATCATGGCCTCAGCAGCATCCCACTCGTGTGATCTGTTCTTGGTCAGACGAGACAAACAGGAGGTAGCGGGACGATGAGTCTGTGTTGTTCTTGGTTTGAACCTCTGTCTGACATTCCAGAGTTGCACCAGTATTTACAAAGAAGACGCGGCCAGCAGCTCAGCTGGTTCACCTTCAGTCCGACAGCGATTCGTGGACGAGGTGAGTGGGAAGGCCGTTACTTGGACAGCAGAAACAGGCCTGGGCTCGGACTTGCAGACTCTCTGGAGGCTCAGCACACTGATGAATGTTCCGTATTCTCACGGTTCTCAGGAATCTCGAATAAAACTTTAAAATTCGTTCAAAAAATGGGATGCTTGATGATTTTTCTCACACCTCTAGTTTCTTTTCCCTTGTTGGTCTTGAACCTTACTACCGTATTTTCCGCACTATTAGGCGCACCTAAAAACCTCCAATTTTCTCAAAAGCTGACAGTGCGATTTATAATCCGGCGCGCTTTATATATGGACCGATATTGAGCCACAACAGGTCTCGCAACGACGGTAAGCAGCCGACTTCAAGCGCGCGGTTCATGCTGGGAAATATGACTGCGCGTGGCATGAGCGTGGCGGCGGCGACGACGGAGAGCGGGTAGCTCTTCTGCAGCAGGGCCACCGGCGAGGAGCCGTCGCCGCCCGTGGCCAGCCGGGGGGTGAGCAGTTTGAACTCAAGGCGATCATTCACGCAGTGGAACACGGGGATGGAGCAGCAGCGAGAGAATTTAACCTTCACGAATCAATGGTGCGGAAGTGGAGGAAGCAACAAGATGACCTGCGCCAGGTAAAGAAGACTGTTTATTCATTTGGGGAGTGAACGGAGTTGTCAGAACGCTGGTTTGTCATCTATTACTAAAGTTTGACTGACCTATCTGATTGTTTTGTTAACATTCCCTTAAGCGCAGCTCCTTCTAATGGATGCTTAAAGCAACCCCAGCCTCTCCTGTAGCCTCTATTCTATGCTCCTTATAATGCGGTGCGCCTTATATATAAACAAAGTTTTAAAATAGGCCATTCATTGAAGGTGTGCCTTGTAATCCAGTGCGCCTTATAGTGCGGGAAATACGGTAATTGTTTCCACCTGCGCATTGACACGTCAAGCCTGTTTGCCAGACAGTTGACGAACATTTGCCGAGACAAGCAAAGACAAAGTGAGTCCTGATGCTTGTTTTTTTTCTTTTATAGATTTGTACTAAGTTTATTCTCTGAAATTCAGGATAAAATGTATCGGCGTTGAATCATTGCGTCGCATATTAATCTATTTTTTTTTCCAATCAGGACTCTGACTGTTAGACACTCTGCTGCAGGGCTAACAGCCGTAGCGTTAAGCACTATGGATTTTTACCTCCAGGAAGTTTTGGCCCTCATCACTTTTTACTGACACCCAAACAGCTGCCTGAAAGTCGATCGATAATTTAATAACGAAAATACTCCTCCGGTGCAGCTTAAGCGTGTACGGTTAAAAAATGATTGATAAGTGAGTGGCCAGAGCGATGTTCGCCAGATTCGATGTTGGCGTCTATCGACGCCCTCTGGCTCGTGACCTCTGCTGTCCATCTGGAGCAGGTTCTCAGGCTGAACCGCGCCTCCTTGTTGTCATTGCAGAGAAATTGCTCATACTGGTGAGCGCTGAGGTCGCGGGTGGCGAGTGGCGTAAACAGACGGCATGTGTCATCGGCCATCTGCGGGGTGTCGCGCTCGCCGTGGGCGCTGCGTGCGCATCGAAGGAAGGGCACCGAGGGGCGGTTTGGTAAGGTGGACGGAGGAGGGCGGCGGCGGCGGCGGCGTCCCGCGGCAGCAGGAGCTCGTGAGAGCAGAGTGGGGAAATTCTCAGACAAGATTTAAACAAACACAGACGCTGGCCCCGGCCGGAGCGCCGCGACAGGAGGCGGCCGCGAGAGACCGCACAGCGCCCCCTCCAGACCGACCCGGGAAGCGAAAATCATTGAGCAGAGTTTGGAGGTTTGAAAATGCTGGCATCGTTTCTTTTTATTTCAAATGCAAAACATCCAGCAGTCAATGCAGCATCTCTGAAAAATAGACAGCTGTGATTGATTTATGAGAGAAAAGTGCAGCAGGAAAATGTTGCATTACATTTGATTCTTCCTCGTCTTGTAGCTGTTTTATTCCCCCCTATACGATAACAACCATATAACGCTGAAGAAAAGAGTCTCATCTTCTTTCGATGGAAAATATGTTGATATAAATCTTAACATGGAAGACATGAGGTTAGGTAGTATCCAGACTTCTTAAAGCTGCCGAAAAATATATATTTTACCAACAATAGCAAAAAATAAATTAACACTGTCGTGAAAAGATACCTCTATATTTCATTTGCCGCCCAGTTCTCGTTAATTGTCAGGCATCACTGGCCGGGGATGCGTGATGCAGTGGACTGTGGCTGTCCTCCCTGTGCAGACACCCCCACCTTCAGGCCGAGCTCCGTTTCCACCGGCTGGCGGCTGGTCCCAGTGGCTTCGACTCCTGCTGGAAACACTGAATCACAGACGGGACGGTCAGGAAACTGAAGGGAAGTTTGTTTTGCACTGAGAACTCGGCACCTCACAGAGCTCAGAGGAAGAGGCTTTTTTCAAACGTTGCAGAGAAGCTAAACACTGGGGGGCACAACAACTCTCAGTAATATCAAAAAGCAGGATTATCTGTGCAGAAAAAGCCTCCCTCACTCCTTTTAATAACCGATTTCATGATCCAGAAAAGGTAGCGTAGACCCCAGGTTTGGAGCCAATCTGATCCTCTAAAATCTGGATTCAAGGGCCAAAAACGGCAACATGCTTAACATCAAGAAACTATAATTCTCTTGCTTAAAAAAACAAGGCTTTTGTGGACAAACAAGGACTTTCAAGTACGTTTTATTTCAGTTTAGTTGCATTAAGTGTTGCTCAGTTTCTCTGAGGTTTGATTTAACAGGCTAACGAGCAGCCACACATTTGACACCCCTGCTTTAAACTGTGCTCCCTCCACACTGCGGGCCGTTAAGTAGTGAAAGTGAAGCCGAGCGCTGCTCCACTGTGTATCTGCTTATGAGTTATTGTGCCTGGCAGCTGTAAATCTGTGTTTTGGGGGGGGCAAAGAGGTGTGTATGTGAGCCTGGGCTTCTGTCCTTCTGGTAACGGCAGCGAGTTTGAGGAAGCAAGAGGAGAAAAGCCATTGTTATAACAAAGTGGAGAGCTTGAAATATAGTTCAGGTTGCAGTGGGATTAAAGGGAGAGGGTCCCTCTGCAGATGTTTCTAATTGCAGCTGTATTCAAAGAGGAGAGGCTACCCAGGGGGTGACAGAGAGCTTCAGCCCAAAATCAGCCTTCCTGAGATGATATTAGTAATTTTAATCAAGTGAAGTTGTTCTGAAAACAATTTATTGGGTCTGAAATTTATTCAGTTGATTTGAAAGCAGTGGGCAGTTTTCAGTGTGCTGGAGATTCTGGCCCCTCTGAGGAGAGCTTGGACCTCCGTTTGGGAACTACTGATCTACGGCACCATTCCCTAATCCTGGCTGTGGAGGGCCACTGCGGCTGATGACGATGCATTCATATGAATCAGCGGATTCAGAGAAAGGTGCCAAAACTGTTGAATCACAAAAAAGGACTCGGTTCCCACTTGGATTGTCTCTAAAAAAAATTGTCTCAGCCTCCAGAAACTTTACTTTGAATGAACAGATGGACGGACGGCGGGATTGTCTAAGAAAAATTATCATCTTCAGACTTAAAATTTATCTCAGTTATCAGATGGAAACAAGCCTGCTAATTATGTTCTTTTTTACTGCTTGTTTATTTGTCTTGTCTTTTTTATGAATCAAAAGTAAATTTTGCTGTTATTAACACCTCTGGTAAAGCCCCCTCTCTGACGCCTGGAGATTCAGACACTTTTTAGGTAGAAAACGTATCTAAGAAACGCCTCCCTGCTTTTATTTTGAAGGCTTCTGTTACCTCATTCTGCTCAACATGTAAACTGTAAGTTAGACATGAGTTGATTAAACACTGAGAGCCTCTGAACAGAGTCCGTCCGTGTGTCTCAGTACCGTTTCTACGGCTGTTTATTACACACGTCGTCGGTTTCGCCCGTCGTCTTGTTGCTCCTTTACCACATTTGTTTCCGTCTTTGATAAAAACGCCGTGTTGACTGTACATTAATATTCAGCCTCTTGTTCTGCAGATCTGCGGCTCGGCTCTTTCTCGTCATTGTTATTCTTGGTGGTGATTATGCTGCTGTAACGGAACAATTTCCCACGTGGGATCAATAAACCAGGGATCCATCCATCGAGCCAGCGATTGTGTATGCAGGAGGCGTCGGCCTGACAAAGACTCCTCCAAACACTGCTGCTGAGGACGACTGTCTGAACTTCGCTCGACTATTTACTCCGATTCTTTCTGATCATTTCATTAACTGCAGATATTCACTTTGAAGCCAGGCTGCATAATCAGGAACATTTGAACCCGAACGATGGATTTGTAGGAGCTTGAGAAGTGCGACATTATAACAGATTCTCAGACATTTATTAGACGGATACGAGCCTGAAAGGAGCTTTTGAAGATGTTGGGGGGGGGGGGGGGTTGCAATTACTCAGAGTATTGCTGTTCTTGCCACCATAATCTTTACTCACTGGCGAGTTTAAATAGGAGCAACAGTTGTACAATCTGATGCCTCCGAATACAACAGCTGTGTCTTTACTTCTGTAGAGCCCAGAGGGAATAAAACAGATTCACGGTGAATGTTTGCATTGTGTCACATCATGTCTAGAGGTTTCTGTAAGAATCCTGTGGTGCGATGATGCAGCAACGAAACTATCTGAACCACCAGCCTGCACGAATTACATGGTTCGTGTTGTGTTTTCTTGCTCCCTCACAACTTTGTTTTTCCTTTACTTTCCCTGCTGTCAATTCGTTTCTGGTTGACCACCGGAAACAGAGTGGAGGCCGGGCGTTGGGTTGGGACACATGGCCGAGTCCAAAACCAAAACGTTTGAGCCCCCCAAATACCACAGAAGCATATTTTTGTCCACAAGCATGCTGATTTCTTCAAGAATTCAAACATTGCGAGTAAACTGTAAATGTAAAATTGAAACTATTTATTCCCTGGTAATGAGAAGTGACATTTAACTTTAAATCGTGTTGCACTACGCTCAGTCATTTCATGTATTGACTCGAAGCGACACGAATCTGGTTGAAAGTGGCTTTTAACTTGGCTGTGGGCAGGCTCCCATTCATCCCATTCATCCCTGCTCTTAACATGTTTATTATCAAGTCTTAACCTTATTAAACGAAGCTGACAGGAACGTTTTCGCAGCAACAGAAAAGGGCAAGGGAGGGTGTCGAGCACAGCCAAGCTGCCGAGTACGAAAACAGTGAACCTGCTCCTCCAGGTGACTAATGCGGATGACTCAGGCCTTTTAGAATAGCTAACACTGCCGATGCGCCTTGGGTTTTATTGCCAGAAAGCCAGTAAACTTTGTTTGAATTCAAACAAATGAAAAACCTTGAGAAAGTCCCTGATCTGCTTCTTCTGTCCTGCCAGCCCGGACGTGAAGCTGCAGCCTCCCTCCCTCCCTCCCTCCCTCGCTCGCTCGCTCCCTCCCTCCCTCCCTGCAGCAGTCTGTGGACGGCTGCTTTTTCCTGTGCATGCGGCGCTCCTGTTTATATGGAACGTCACAAATATACCAGGAGTTTGCCTCACTCCGCTCTGGCACGTGGCCAGTCGGTTTTATGATTAAAACCAGATTGTGCTTGCCCAACTGTGGCGTGGAAGAAAAATAGATTGCAGTAACAAATACTCTGCACAAGAGGGGAGTACAGAAACATTTCCGTTTTTGTCTCTGCAGCATCTGCAAAGGTGGACTCGTTTCTGGAAGCTCGACGTCGCCGCCGTTAATTTTCTGCTTCTGCTGCAGGGACTCTTTTTTTTTTTTTTTTCTCTCTTCACAGATGTCATCTTGTTATTGAGTCTGCCTTCCAGTTCGCAGTCGGTAATGATACATCTGACTGTGGCACGAGAAGAAAGACTCAGTTCCTCCTCATCACCGGCCCCTGACAGTAAATGATGCCAATTCTGAGTCAGAGCTATGATCATCCTGTAAATCTAATGACGCCTCTTTTTTTTTGTTTCACATGATTGCAGTCAAGCGGCTGTGGGGTCTTCACTTTGCCAGAATTGACTGAGCTCCTGCCAAGTCTCAGTTCCCTCGAAGTTATGACTAAGTTGCGCAGCGGCAAAAAAAGAAAAAAGTCCGTCTCGAGATTTTATCGGCATGCGCCTTCAGAAGCAACAGATTAAAGTGATTAAAAAGCGCCAAACAACATTTTTTCTTACGTCGTCTGAATGAAACACGCTGCCTTGTGACAGTTGTGTTTTCAAATGTGGACAAACCAGCAGCCAGTGTCGGTAAGCAACTCTGGGAATTTCGCAAATCTACAGAAGAAAGCTGAATTTTTCTCACTCTGCCGGCTGATGAGAACCACATGTGTAACCAAACTCAAGAATGAGCTCAAATTCCTTAATTCTCTGGCTCCAAACGGACACGTTTTGCAGTGTAGTGAATACTGGGAAGTCATGTGACATCAACAAAAGCAGACGCGTTACGCCCCCTCTGCCGCTGCCTGCCCACACACATACACGCACACACACTCACACGCACACACACACACACATACACATACATCAAACACACATCTTCTTTGTAACTGGGAGGAACACTGCGATTCATTTACTGACTTTGAAGACGACGCTGCCAGTAAACAGAGCAAACGTCATCGGCTGCAAAGAGCGACTGAAACATCAACACTGTAAAAGAAGAAAGGAGGAGGAGGAGAAGAAGGGAAGGGAGGGGGAGGAGGGCAAGGGGGAGGGGGGGACACTTACCAAGAGTTGTTCCCCTGCCTGGTCCCTCTCTGACCTCCACTAACTGCAGCAGGATCTCATGTTTCAGGCCCCCACAGTACCGGGGCAAACCGCACCCCTCCTTCACACCATGCTGGTGCTCTGGCGGCCTCTCCCAGGGTAGGCGGGGGTCCTCACAGACTTGGAAGGTGGGTAGGGGCCTTTCCCACACCGACCGTTTTGGGGGTACGGCGGAGGTTTTTGAGTTCTTGCATTGGAGGTGCAGTTTCCGATGACTACCTTGGGGTCCAGCGTCTGCGGGTGGGGCTCTGGACGAGTTGGTCCCACGTGGTTGGAGTCTTTGAGGGGGTACAGGTGAGGCGGGTGCCCGTTGGTGCCCGGCCTCTCGCTGTGGGTGTCCTTGTTGAGACTCGGCGGGACGAAGCGGCTGGTTTTGACGACGGACGCCATGTGGACCGGGGAGGGAGAGTTCGTTCTGAGGATGATTCGGTCTTCGTCGGAGCGCTGCGATGCCTGAGCCGCGGCCGGCCTGTGATTGGTCAAGGGGGCCAACCGAAGGTCCCCCGAGTCGTGGAAGTTATCGGAGGGCCCTTGAGTGATGCAGGGCGCCTCCTCGACCAGGTCAATGTGGGCTGTGAGACGATCGATCTGCTCCACCACCTGAATGATAATAGACGGAGAGGATAAGCGCAGAGTGCAGCATACTTTTAGTTATACAAATAATAATAATCCAGCATAAATTTTGGCAATTTTTCATGTATTTTCACCTGTCAACTGTCTGAATCTTTTGGAGCCAAACGAATTGATGACCCCTCAAGTTCATCATACAATCTTAGTGATCGACCTTTACCCTAGATAAGCTACGACTGTGAAAAACGTCAACCAGTTGCTCCACCATAACCAGAAGATGTCACTCTGCCAAAATGTACTCGCTTGTGAGGACAAACTGGCTTTATGTGACTAATTGTAAACGTTTGTTTACAAGTCATTCTGAAGGTTAATGCAGACGATAGCATCCTGACTGCTAACATCAATTAGCATGAGTGTTGGATGTTGTGTCAGTTGCTGGGACCTTCTTTCCTGATAAAACCTTTAATGATTTGACGTTATGTGACTTTGACCTTGAGATGATATAAAATGCATCACTTTTCTTCCATCTGAGCACTGCGTACACAACCTTCCATATATTACCATAAGTTGTGCCAACTCAAAACAGTTTTTTTCCCCCGCCTGCTCTCTTTTTTTCCAGGCTGTCCTCATTCACAATCATGACATTTTGTTACTCCGGCAGTAAAGCTCCGGGCCTTCGCGCCGGTGCCTTTCGACTGCGGATCGCTGCTATTTTACAGCAGCATGCAAAATGGATACTGTAAGAGTGAGGCATAATTTAACAACAGTCCCGAGCCAGGCTTTTTAATGTGCCGGCCGGAACGCTGCCAATTTCGGCAGCCTTCTGCAAAAAGGTCAATGCAAATCGTCCTCAATCACCGCTCCAGGAGGAGACGATGACTGAGCCGCAAACAATGCAGTCAGCAGGTACACAAAAAACACACGTAATGACACGCTCCTGTGAACACGTGCACTCAGACACGCGACCTGTGGCAAATTGTCCTGCACTGAGCCTCGGCTGGCCTGCATATGAGCTCTGTGATGATCTTTTTAAATGTCACAGTGTCCAGAAGGGGGGGGGGGGTTGATAAAAGGCCGGGACATCTGCACCAGACGCAGACAGTCATGTACACACACGGATTAGACGACGGTAATGATAGACCCCCCCCTACCTCTTTCATCTCGATGTGAACTTGCTTCAAACCCCCCAACACGTCCTCCAGATCCGTCACCACTTGTCGGATCTGGTCGCGCACCGAGTCCTGCCTCCTCCTCTGCTTCGCCGCCTCGGGACCCCGTCGCGGCCGGTCGCCGTTGGTCGTCTGGGTGGGGGTGTCGGGTCCGGCGACGCTGGCGGAGGGGGCTGCGTACGACGCCGTCCGCCTGCTCTGGCTCAAGTGCTTCTGCGGGACTTCGGTGGGGAAGAACCCTTGGTGAGGGCCGCCGCATCCATTAAGACCTTCCTCTGATCCACCCTTTGGTCTGATCCGGTCCTGATGGCTATCTCTTTCCTCCCCTCCCTCAAACAACACAGGCCGCGGTCCGCAGTGGCCGTTCGGCATGTGCAAATGACCCGGCTGGGAATTGCGTAGCTCCAAATGATAGCTCTCGGAAGTGCATCCGCAGCTCTCCTCCTCCTCCTCCTCCACGGACACATACCTGACAGTCCTCCTGTGCCTGTGGCCCTGACCTTTGACCTGGAGATGAGGAAGAGGATGTGGTATCCCGGCGTTAAAGGGGTGTGCCCTGGCGTCACTGCGCACCACACAGCCGCACTGTTCCCTGACAGATGCGTAGTGTCTCACCCCAGGCTCCGGCGGGTAGCTCCACTGGGCAGGGTTCAACTCCCAGGGGCAGGCTTGGCTCACGTCGTCCGAGCGGGTGTACGGGCCCGGCCCTGCGAACACAGGCCTCCTCTGTGGGCTGCGATGACCGCCTCTCTCCACTCGGTCCACCACCAGAGCCCTGGCTCCTACGTCTTTAATCCGCGGAGCCGGGGTGTCTCTCCTACGGTCCAGCGATGGGTGGTCCGGCTGTCTGCTCGCCGCTGGTTGGTATCCCGGCCCACCGTGATGGCTGTGAGGCTGCCCATAGTGGACGCAGTGCTGGCAGGAGCAGGGGAAAGGGACGGCGGTGCTGTTGTTTGGCTGAAGAAAGCGGTAGTGTCCAGTAGTTTGTGCGCCTTCTGTGTACATGTCCAAAGAAGTCCAGAGGCTTGTGTTGAAAACGCCTTAGAAAACAACTGGTTTCCTCCCCTCCCTGCTCTCTCCAGCCCAGTCATTCGCTCGCTCTGTTTTCCTCATCTGTGTCTTCCCACAAAAAAAACTTTTCTCCTGCTCTTTTTTTGACTCCCTACTCAAGACTTCTCCCTCCCCTTCCTTCCTGTCTGTTGTTTCTCCTCTTCTGCTCTCCTCCGCTTCTCAGTCGTTTGCGTCCGCACTTTCCCGAGACCCTTCTTTCTCGTACTTGTCCTAAACTTTTTTCCTACTGCTACTTCTCCCTCACCCTGTAGCCCTCTCTCCTACACGGGGCCCCTCTCCACCTCCCTCCCTCCCTCCCTCCCTCCTTCTGTCTCTCTTTCTACCTCTCCCGCCTCGTTGTTCTGTCTCATTTGCTGCTGCAGGCTTCCAGTCTCTCTCTCTCTCTCTCTCTCTCCCTCCCTCTCTCTCTGGCAGTGTATTTCCCGTTTCCTCCCCTCGCCTCTCCCGCTCTCCTTCCCTTCTCTCCACCTCTTACTCTGTCTCTCGCCTGTGGTAGAGTCTCTCTCACACAGCCAGCTGTACCTGAATTTGAGATTTCCTTTCCCTCCCCGGCACCTGAAATCCAGCCGCTTTGTCAGGCTCCGCCGCTAAAGGACTCCATGTGAGCTGCTGTCTCTCAGCGAGTGTCTGAGACAGTCCCAGCTCTGGTGCTGAGCTCATTAGTTCAACTAAAGCCTTTGCACTCTGCAATTAAACGCTGCCTGGGATTCCTCAGCCAGAGACTGAGAGGGAAAGAGAAGGAGAGCGAGTGAGAGAGTAAGAAGGGGAGGGGAGGGGAGGGGAGGGGAGGAGAGAGAGACTCTGGGGGAGGAGGGGTTTCTGACATACACAGACAAGAGAGTAGACAGCTCTCTAAGCCAGGAGACGGAGCCACTGCCTTTATGCGAGGCGAACAATTTTTCACTTTTCTCCACCTCTCTGCCTCCTCACCCGCTTCTCCCCCCTCTTTGTCCTTTGGCATTCCCGTCACCCACCACTCGATCATTGTCTCCGTTCAAGTGACTTCACCTCCGCCACTGAGCAAAACTTGGCTCTGCTGAGGCAAGCAGAGGCGCTACAGCGGCTCAGCAGGAATGTGCGTGTTCCTCTCGGTCTCCCGATGCCTCACAAATCGCCCACCGTCAGGAGCGTGTTGGAGGCATGTTGAATGCACCGTCCGCTGATCACACGTCAGTCTCAATATAGGTCGTCGTAATCTCCAGATGAATGAGACGTGGGGGAAAAAAATAGCACAACGTGCCCGTGTTGGGGCTCTTTGTCCACCGCGACAGAGGACAGATAGACGTTTGTTTTCAAAGAAAATAACTTCAGCTTCGGAAACAATGGGCTGCGAAGACGAACTACTGAGAATAACGGCAGAGGAAGATGAAGGGGGGATTCATCCATCCCAGCAGGAGGATGAGCAGTCCAGCCACAGCTGCTGGGAAGGATTGTTGTCGCAGATCAAACACGGCTGTGGTGATTTTTTCTTTTTATCCCCGTACGTATGTGATCTCACGTGCACGTCTCGACGCACACTCACATCCCAGATGGAAAAATCTCAACTGACAGAAAAAAGCCAGCGAAGGGCAGCGCTTTGGCTTCGATGAGGTCGAGGGGAGAAAGGAACTGCGCGAAAGCTGCTCTGTTTGCAAGTTGCGGTCAGAGATATCGACAGTTTATTCATCTATTTTTCGCCCCGATGATGTTTAATCTTTTTTCCGGAAGAACTGACTGTAGGTTGTAGTTTTAGCTTCGAGTCTGCGTCACCATCAAAGCTTATCGACTTTTTGTGAGCCAGCCTAATAGTTTGCATCACTGTGGTTGGTTGGTTGATTAAAAAAAAGTACGTCCAAAGTGTGATGAACAGACTTTGACTGACGGGCTTTGTTTCGACGTGCTTACTTTCGGGGCTGAATTCAGGTTTTATGACCTTTAAATCCCATCAACAAACCTCAGCAGTTGCATAATTTTCAAGGTGCCAGCGAGTTTTTGTGCTGAAAGTCAGAAAGCTTTTTTTCTTAAGAGTGTCTTTGAAATCAATACAAACTTAAACCTCCTTGGGAGGGAAAGTTGTGAATAGCATGTGCATGAAGATGAGACTTCATTAGAGAAAAAAACCCTGAGGTTGTAATTTCTCTGTCAGCTTTTGGAGTCTTATTCATCCGGTTGTCAGCGAACGCTTGTGCTGAGGTTCGTAGGAAGCTTCATAAGTGACATATCTGGCGATATATCTGTTGAGCCTGTGTAAGGTATGAGCTCCTTTTTTCCACATTTCCTACTTCAGTCCTGAAGAACAGGAAAGCCAGAAGTGCAAAAACACACAATTCACGGCCCCTTCCTGTCGGTGACCCCTCGCAACGTTACTATTTCTGAAAACACATCTTTCAACTCGACAACGAACAAAAAGCCACGTCAGTGCCATAAATTAAATCGAGATAAATCACAAGTAAAATGTCACTTTTTATGTGCCAACACAAAGCTTCAGTAAATAAAAAGTACCGTTGTTTCCTTGTTTGTTGCAGATAAGCAAACATTTTCTTATCAACAGTGATGACGGATTTCCATTCGAACCGAAATGTCAATTCTGATCCTAATGCAGTCGGACTATTGTCATTTTATTGTTGTTTTTTGTTCTTTTAGCAAAGAGATTTTCATTAAGAAGCTTTATTTACCATACGGTGCCTTGGTGACATATTTGTGTCCATCTTTTTAAAGCATCATTTTGAGTTTGACGGTGAATTTTCCCATTTCAAGTTGACCGTGCATCATCAGTTCCACGTATGCATTCCTGGAGCCATTTATCAGACGTCCACATCTGCGCGTGACTTCAGTTCAACCGAGAATCGGGAGGTGACTGAAGCTCTGTCAGGGGGAAGTGTTTGCGAATCCCCCCGCGCTGCATCCCAGCTTCTTGCTAAGCAGACTTCTGTGGCGCTCGCTGCTACAGTCTGTCTTTAAAACTTCCTGGGAGCCGTTAAAAGTGTAGCCGAGCCGACACTTTTTGAGCCAGAGGCCCAAACAAAGACCTGAAAGATGAGGAGAGACTTTGTGCTGCTGAGAGGAGCTGCTCGGCTCCCCCTGATTCAGTGAGCTAATAACGAGGAGAAGCCCCTCTGACGTCCTGCGAGCGTGTTAACATTAGAACACAAAGCACGGCTTCCTTTAATGTTCAGACACAAGGTTCATTTTATCAACATATTTAAGCAATACACTGCAAAAATCTGGTGCTAAGATGACTGTGAAATAAAATGAGTCTATTGAGAATTTTACTGAAGATTTAATACATTTGTATCAGAGCTTGGACTTTGTTGCCTCAATAGCAAAAATAATAAAGAATATAATGTGCCAAATTCCTGATGTTTGAATATAACGGGTCATTTTGATTAGTTATCCATCAAGCCCCCCAAAAAATGAGTTTGTTTGTTCATTATCCACCAATTCGCTGTAGTTTGGCAGATTTTTCTTGGTTTTTCATGTTTTTCTTTTCAGGGACTTCAACAGGAAAATACTTAATAGCTGACTGGGACTTTTTGGGACACTTTTAAACAACCACTGGAAGCAGCGTTTCTTCAGCTCGGTCTCCTTCATCCATATGTATGACGGAGTAACACCTCAACCTGCCATCCCAGTCTCAGTGTTTCTCAGGAGGGGCTCCTCGGGCATATCTTTGTCTGCCAGCTACAAAAAGGAAAAATCAAAGGGTGCAGTTGTCATGCGGCCTGCTCCCATACATATAGATGGGGGTGTGGCGTGTGTGCGTGTCTGCCTCAGAAGGTTCCCAGCTTGTGCAGCTCTTACATCACGCCGCTTGGCAATCGGCCCGCCCGGCATCCCGCTTCGCTGCGCGGCTGGAGGGCAACCGCGGAGCGGAGCTGGAGTGCCGGAGCCACGCTTCCTCACGCTGCAGCCCTCCTGTCCGAGTCACGGTCAAGATAACCTAATTAGCACATATGGACTCTTCTAAATGAGCCTATAACAAGAGCGCAGTATGGTGTCGGGAAGGTTGTCAGATGGCCATTTACGCCCCCTGCAGATGCAACGACCCAGATCCAAACATCTCGCACAATATGCAAAGTGAGCTGCACCAGTGTGAAACGATCTACGCGTGATATGATGAATGTTTAGTCTGGGTCACCGTGCGGCGTTTCAGCTTATTTCAGCCTTGTTGAACCAGCTGACAGTGTGTTATGTTGGGTTGAGGGTCCATTTTTATTACAGCTTTGTAGATTTCTGTTTAATTACACTAAGATGTGGTGTGAATGCAGTGCAGCTCACTCACACCCAGTCCCTGAAATGGCTCGACTTTTTAAGGTTACGTTTTATTGATTTCACTTTGTTTCACTTTCTTCTCTTCAGAGAACTTTACCCACATGCCGAGGGACTCCTGAGGGGTTTAGCAGTTTCAGGACCCAAAGTGAAGCAGTGGCTTCCTGTTTCCCTTCCTGAATGTCATGGTGTTTCCTGGGAGTTGAACCAGCAACTTTGTGATCACAGGTTTGCTTCTGCCACTGCTTCAATGTTGAGTTTCTGTTCAGCTTGCTGGGCCAACATTTATATAATCAAATGTTCCTGATGTTTCTTTTGAGTACTTTTCTTATTAACAAGCGCTAAACAAATATAAAAACAACAACATGACAACGATTATGCGAACGAGTCGCAGTGTGTGCGAAAACAAAATTCTGGGACGTATACAAAAGGAGGAAGTGAAACATTGCTAAATAAAATAAATCAAACCACGCAGGGGACGCGAGAAAACCTTTTCCCAAATGATTGAACGGCATCATCTTCGCTCGTCTTAATTCAGTCCGTCGCATGACAGAGGTTATGGCAGTGAGATTTCATTTTCTGATACCGAAATGTGACTCACACGAATCAGGCTGTAGCTGCTGCACCAGGAAGCGAATATATAAGTCGTCTGTGATAGACATCAGACGGTGTGAAAACCACCAACTTCAGAGCCAACAAGTAAGCATTCTAATCAACCCGTGCTCTTTGTTATTCGCAGGAGTGCTCAATCTGTCCTCCTGAGAGCCAAAAACTCTGCATCACGCACATTATAAATATAACATCGATGCATAATTTAACTATAAACAGAAGTTGGCATAAGTGGTTCCAGCTCCCCCAAATCAGCAGCGTCCTATTGAGACTCACAGCTGAAAAGTTTCTGAGGCTTGAAGGAACCGAATCAGTCGTGCAGCGTCTCGCTCTGTAATGTATACTGAATGTACAAAACAGTGGGAGCGGCTTGGTGACACTGCGGTATAACACGCGTTCCTTTCGAACCAGCTTCTCCTTTCTGGGAAAGAAGTGACACAGGTTTAATGAGGGCACAATATTTGCGAAAGTCGATGGCTGGAAATGGACGTTACCTGTTTTTGTGTTATTTGTTGGAGAACAAAAGAGGCAGCGAGTGAGCGAGCTCGCTGAGTGATTTAATGAGGAGGAACAGTTCCTGCAGCAGCAGATGAGGTCAATCTAATTTAACTCCAAACTGATCTCCTATTGGGAGGAAATTAATGTGTTTTCCGGGGTGCCACCGATCCCTCCAAACAACTCCTTGAAGACTTGGGATGAGATTGAGTTTCCTGAGGTAAAAGAAGAACTTCAAAAACTGCAGCTATTTATTATTTTATCAAGCAGACTCGATGCTCGGGTTCTTTTAAATAGTGACTGAATTCCCTGAGACAACATGAAAATCTGCAGCTGGGGATCCGAGCTCCAGCGTGGGATCAGGAAAGAAGACAGAACGCGTCCGATCTAACGCCGTGTGAGGTCATATCTCATATCAGTGCTCGGTGTGTTCGCGCCCGTCCTGCTTTTAGTGGGAACACAATGGTTACGTTGTTCCAAAGAGGATTATCAAACAATTCCCATTTCCAAGCCAGGAAGTCCAATTGCTTCACGGGGGCCGGAAAACTGCTGCGTCATGCGATTCATTCATGAGTTATTCGCTTGGTTTTTTTCCCCCCTTTTTTTTTTAAGAGTGACATTGGAAACTAAGAGAGACGTTCTGTTCTTGTTTTAAAAGGAACATTCAAAAGAAGATCGCTGATTACGTCGGCTAATTCATTTTTCAAATTGCGAAGCTGCGAAATGATAGAGGAGGAAAAGCCAGTCGGTGACTTTTTTTTCTCTTCGCCCTTATTAAAAATTAAAATTAAAGTCACTGCTTCCAGTCCTTGAGATGAGTTCACGTGGTCAGTCTTTATCACATGCGACTTATTTTGCAATTTGCCGCACGGACAGCGAATGTGCGCAGACAGCGGAGGACCTCGGGGTGCCGTGGCTAATTTGCCCGAATGAGCCGGGCATCAAGGACACCACGCAGTAGACGGTAGTTAAGAAAAGGCCCGAAATCCAAATAACAATGGCAGAAAAGCACTAATGGACAGGATAATGACGGGCCAGAGGGAAGGCTGCCTTGAGGAGCTCGGCTCACAAAAAGCTGTTGCCACGGCTGACGATGAGAAAATGGGGATGGAGTGATTCATTTTACTGTGTTTGCATGAGACTGGTCCTGGCGTGGGAACAAAGCGGAGACAGTCAAAGAGGGGGGAAAAAAAAAAAAAAGCATGTGGACGTGTGTACCTGCTTCTTGAATTGTGACGAGCGGAGAAAGGAAAAAGGTGGCAGGCGCAGGAGGAGATTTTATCCAAATTACACTGACAGGAAGGTTTAGGGTTATTTTTAGAGGCGAGAAGAAAGTCTGAGACCAGATCGACGCGAGTGTTTCGGAGCTGAGACCATTTCAAGACTGAAGACGGTTGCTTTCGCACATATGGATGTGTCCACCTGGAGACAAAAGAAGTTTAGTCACAAAAAACGCTTCTGTTTCCGTCAAGAAATCCGTCCACATGAAACTACTGAAAGAAACTGCAGTTCATGCTCCAGGCCTTTTCTATTAAAAAGGAAAGAAATACAATTGCATGTAGAAGTCGTCTACTTCTCAAGCCCTTAACACACCGCCGTCACTCCCATGATCGACTGCTTGCTGTAAGCAGCTGAAATTCGTCTCTTCATTGTCCTCAAACCTCCGCAGGTCAAGAAGCATCGTGACAGATGCAAGCTCAGCACGTCGAGAAATTGGTAAGCAGTCAAGGCTGTGACATTAGCGGCTCCTGCCGCGGGCCACAACGTGCCGTTACACTCGAAAAGTAAAAAGATCAATTATTAATAATAAAAACACAACAATCTCATTACTGAGTCTGGCCGCTGCGGAGACAATATTGTATTTTGGGAGTGAGGAGGTTGAGAAAAACCCGCCTGGCGTCGCCGAACTGCCTGCGTGGGACGGAAAATGGAGCAGACGCTTTGACTGCTTTTCATTCACATCTGACCTGCAGCAGGAACACACACTGACCCAGATAAAGCCACATCACATTGTTCACTACACAGTGGGACACAGCGGTCTCTGGCTGTTACGGCTGAAAAGTGACCACAGCCACCGACTCCAACTCCATGGGAATTTCCACCAGAAAACAAGAGTGCCTAAATATATATCTTTATGTAACGCGGTGCTGAAAGTGTGAACCTACAGACACCTCGTGTATTCAAGATAATGAATTCTGTTTTATGGAGATTAAAGAAGTGAGATACTTCAACAAATGTGCATTCAATATTCAAAGAGTCTGATGGTTCAAAATTAAAAATACAATGAAAAAATTATCAGAGCGATTGAGTCATCCTGTGAGTCATCAAACTTCACCGCAATTTCCAGCTTCCTTTCTGTATTAAAAGCAGCCGAACCTTCAGTGCATTTCTAAACACACGTTACAGAGATTGATGGCAACAGATTGTTCCCCTTTGAAATGCCGAGAAACGCTCCCGCCGGGGGAGGCAGTCTGGAGGTCAGCGTGTCGCAGACGGGCTTTTTTAAGGATCCAACTGTTTCACGCCATCCATCTTCCAAAGACAGACACACAATCACCTGATGTGCCCCCAAAGAGTAACAGAGTTTAAAAAAAGATGCAATTTGTCCGAAGAAATTTTCTTGTGGACGCCCAATATACTGCAATTCTTAATGAATCCTTTTGATATTTCAACAATGAAACACAAGGATTTTGGTTGACATCCGCCATTGTGCCGACGAATCAAAAGGCTAAAAAGGTACTTTTCTGTGTAAATGGCTGGAGTGCACAAATGTGGATTGTCAATTCTACTGAACACACAACAGAGGCTGACCTACTGAACACCTGTCATATGTAGAAAATGACACTTCACAGTGTTGAAGTGAGAGGTTGATATGATTTATCGACAGTCTGTGATGGAGTCTGGTCGTGTCGTTTCGGTGGTCTTGGATCGAGTTGTAACGTTTAAGGTAAAACTTTCCTTTGGGTGCTGTTTTTCATTCAACACTCAATAATAACTTATTTAATGGTTCATCGGTGACTGAAAGTTGTCGCGTCCTACGCTAATCGTTGAACAGATGAAGCTTTGAAAGATTCAATACAAAGCACATGAAACGTGTCTTTATCGCTCCTTATCACAGCATCATGCTCATATCCATCGACGATTCATTGTGCGATTGTTCTGATGTACAGGACGACGGCGAACTGAGCTGCCGACCGAACCGTTTTGATCCGTCCTCCACAAAGTGGGATTAGTTTCTTGGCATCGGCCCCACTTTGCCTCCTGAAAGTGGCTTTGAAGGAATGCATCTCCCGAGGGTGGGTTATGCAGATTGTTGTGCTTCTCAAGTCAAAACCGTCTGGAACTACCGGTGTGAAGGATTCACATATTTCAATGCCAGTGAAAAGTATCGCCATATTAAAAACCGCTCACGTACAAATGGGGGAATTAGAAGCTCTCCTCATTAAACTCTGAAGACCCACCCCGTTCACGTTTGATGAACTCATTCCCACGTGCAGATGGGATGTAATTACTCCAAATAAATCAAACACTTTGAGTGTGTGTCTGTGTGAGGTTTCCTCACTGCCACACATTTTCGATGTGGTCCCACACTCTGCTTCTTGCTGTCCTCCTGACCTCGGAAGTTCACGGCCGTCTAATTATTCGCAGAAATCTCTCCAGTTCGCCCACAAAAGACCAAATTTTGAATCTTTTATTCCCTTTTCTTGAATTCTCCGGCAACAACCCGAGCTGATGAAGAACGGCGGGGAACAGTGGAAAGCGCTGCCTTTCAACGCAGCCAAGCCTCAAGCCCTCTGTGATCCCCCCCCCCTTTGAGATGAATAGTGATGCACTTAAAGTGAAGCACCGAGAGAGAAATCAAAGCGGCTCCCAACTTGACAGCCTCTCACCAGCTACTGTGTTTAGTCTCACAGCTCCTGTGATAATGCAGGAAGTCCTCCAAGATAACATGTTGGTGTCAGAATTGTTTACTGTTTCCCATCGAATTCGGCGACGTCTAATGGGCCTCCAACAAATCGCACACTCGGAAAAATGTATATAATAACTTTTTGGCCGCTGCTGGTGTGTCTTTCTGTTTGCTCTCTGTCTCTTTTAATGAGGATGAACAGATACCACCGAAGTTCACCTCCTGATTGACGGCTGTGCCACCTGAGAGAAATAGTGTCTCCTTTTGGTGTAAGTGTAAGTATTTTTTGCATCTTCTTCTTCCAATCAATAATTGCGAACATCGTTGACACAGGAAGTGGTTTTATGACTCTACATTTATGAAAGGTCACAATCTTTCATGTGAGAGAAGAGATCATGATCTGGATGGAAAATCCTTCACACTCCGACAAAAAGTTTTCTCGAACGTTTTTTTTTTACCTGATTTGTCCTGAATCAGCCTCTGAGCGAGACAAACTTCCAATGGCCTGTGGAGGTGTTGTGACAACATTTTATGTTTTGTAAACAGCCATTTAAAAAAGATGGACAGTCCCGCAAGACCTCGGTTGAACCAACTCCAGGAAGAGCCAAGTTTGGGGGGAGAGCGGTTTAAAGGCACTGTGCTGACACGACGCTGGCTCCCGCCTCCGGCTGCACGACCTCGCTTATTTTCCTAAGTGGCACTATCTTATTTAGTGCTGCAGCGCCTAAACAGTATTGTCCGCGGGAGCTGAGTCTATTTTGCTCTTCTCCTGTAAATCACTCTGGATAGGACTTCAGGGGGAATCGCAGCAGCACCGTTCACTTCAGCTCATGTCAGCAGCACAACATTAACATCCTGATACGTTAAGGTTCAAATCTTGAACTGCGAGCAAAGAAATTCATCCTAAAAACAACTAATTTTGGCAGGCCCGCTTGTCATTTCCAACTTCTCCCAAACCTTTGAGGAAGTACAGTTTTACTGCAGCGCAACCGAAGCTTTGACTTGTATTGAATTATGCGTACACATACTGAAAGACAGAGTCAGTACGTTTCAAATCTCATTGACTTGTATGCATTTTCTGCAGACTCGTGTCAAACTCTGTCATAACTATAAGTTGCATAACTCCAACCTTAACCATAGAAACCGCAAAGAGGTCTCAGTGTTTGTCCTCACAGAGACGCAAGTCATAATGAGTTAGTGTGAAAAAAGGACACAAAAAGACATAGTGTGAAAAAGAATAAGAATGCAAGACTGACATGAGAGGCTCTGCTTTCTCCTGAAGAAGTTTCTCGCTCACAAAGGTCAGAAAGGACAGAAAACTAACTTCAAATACTTGAGTCAGAATATCAGATAAGAGTGAGATATCCAGGAGCTATTTATACCACCAGCTCTGGATGGTTATTTATTCTCTTTTCCATGCTTGTTTTTGGAGGTTCCCTCCGCATTTACTGTCTGTAATTAGCCGGTCTGGGTTATTCCTGTGTGTATAGCTGACCTGACAACGCAGGATGCACCGGTTGACGACCGGCAGGGTCAAAGGTCACCCAACGGCGGACGCACACTGCTGAGAATCAAGGATGTCAATACGTTGTTCTCTCAGCGGGTTTGTGGGCAGAAAAGATCGTTTGCTTGAAGCTGTTTTCACATTTACATTGTGTGAACCACACAAGCATGAAACTGATCTGTGGTGCCTCTGGAATACATTCACACAGTGATCAATAGGTGGCACTCATGATCCTTGACAGCTCTGTGAAGTCATCTGTTTTCAGGCATGAAGTGCAGCAGCAGAGTGAGTCAAATCTATTCATTTCTTCTCAAGAGTTATCGATAATACGTTTGAATTTCCACACGATCATCACATCCTAATTATTGGACGATGACTTTAGGTTTTGCTTTGCTGAGCAGTTTCACTTCAGTCTGAATATCCCTGTAGAAAAATGTGTTTTCCTCCCCAAAAACACTGCCTGCTATTGTATTTTACTTCAGTTCACATTTCTTGGCAGCTGACTCTTATTCGAGCATTTATCACTCCTAGATTTGATTAATGCAACAGCACCCTCTACGGCACGTCCCCCCCAAAGTCCTGCAGGGCGTCCAAAAAACCTGCTGCCTGTGTGTGTGCCCCCCCCCCCCCCCATTACATTACTCACCCATCCCAAAAAGCCTCTTGGCCTTGCATTCAGATCAATCCGCCTCTCGCCGCATAAAGAGCTGCTTCCTCATCGTGGCCTTTTTCTTCACGCACATAAACACTCTCCTTGTCTTGTTTATCCACATTTGGTACTGTGAGTAAGAAATCTTGTCACTCTTCAAGGACTTCACGGCTCTGCTTTTCTTGCTGAGGGCAGGAAGAGGTGAAGGCAGTGGTGAGACGAAGGAGTGGTTAAATTCCTGTAATTAATGAGCTGATTAGCTAGTTTTCTGTACAAGTGACTGGAGCACACAGATTGTGAAGAAGACAGGGGTTATCTGGAGCGACACAGGTGACCACCTGTTGCACATATCTCATGATACGAAGTCGTGTTGATCTGAAATATCGTCCGACGAGCGTCTGTGATCTGGTCTGTTCGGGTGGCGTTCAGGTCAAGTCGTGTCATCGGTCCACAAATCTGTCATTTGGTCCTTCTCGAAAAAAACAGGCTGAAAATGTGAAGTGTGCAGATGCATAAATGTGTTTAATTTGTTTAGAGAGTCTTTTTCGAATGAATCCCATCAACTGAGCCTCTTGTAAACAAGAAAAGGTTTCCGTGTGCTAGTTGAAGTAACGGGGCATTTACCTGCCAAGTTCTGACATCCAGAAGAAAACACCCATGACACGAAGCTTCGGGGGGGCTTGTTGGACATCAAAGCAGTTTACCTTTAAACTCCTCCAGCCGTAGCTCCTCATAATGGACAGCCGGGCTGCTCAGAGCCAGCTCGCCCATTAGCCTGGGCTAATGCATCCGCGACTCCCCAGTCCATGTGCTGCGCATCACGCCGGACTGGATCTGGTTTCACACAGGAGCCGCCTCACCGAAACACAGGACCCCTGATAGACGGGCCAGAGCGGGTCATGGAAGCAGTTGACAGGAAATGTGCTTTTTCTTCTGTAGTCGTGCCCACACGAGCTCAGCGGCTCAGCCAAACAAGTTTGGATATAAAGTCAATCACCCTAATGTAAATGTCAGAGTCGCTGAATTAGAGGAAAAGTTTCACTTTTACTCCAAAGAGGTTCTTCTGTATCAGTTATGCAACGTGAAACGGGAACCTGCACAGTCGTACGTATCACATTCCCGTTTCTCCCCCGAATGTAAAGTGGATATTGGCTCAATCGGAGGGTGAAATTGTTTCTGACCGTGCTTGTGATCTTGGGTTTCACAACTCTGCCTCGCTAAGTGGAGCGGGTGCATTAGAGGCCAGAGAGGAGCGCGCTGCAGAGTGCTGCTAAAAGGCGAGAGGAGGAAAACAGGTTAACGCAGCCTCCCTGGTTGTTGTTTTTTTTTCCTCTTCTTCTCGGCCCTCCACTGTGGTGGGACGGCGACACGGAGCAGCCATGCATGGAGGCGCTGCGTGTCGGGTTGCGGCCGTCAAATCAAAACAATCGGCGTGATGGAGAGGGGGCAGCGTGTGCACAGAGGGTGCGGTGAATGACATGAGGAGCCTTCTGTGATGGAGCGGGAAAGTTTTCCAATTCCTCCGCTTTGTTTCGAGAGGATGGAATTTGTAAGGAAGGAAACATAGCTGGAGAAAAAGTGCGTTTGTTAGAGAAACTGAGAAATGTAGAACTTGAAAGCTGTATTTTCTTTTACCTCATGCATCATAAGAGAGATTATTGCCCTAATGGCTCAAATCGGAGGTAAAATTTGAATATGCTGCTTTATAAAAACTGAAAAATGCTACAAAGTCCATTTTTGTCTTTTTTAATGGCAGACTGAGTAAAATTAATGCACTGGTCGTCTATCAGTTGTCAAAAAGATTGAATGCTTGGTAGTTTCGAGCAGGGCTGAATTTGTTGAAGAGGTTTTTATGCAGGAAGAAATATTGATCTGTTAATCTTTCGCAACAGCTTTATTTCTAAGTGGACATTTCTGCCCTCAATGAGCAGAGAACTTACCTGATTAATGAGGATTTATAACGACCTCTCACTTTGAGGTCTGAAGCCGTGAGGAGAGTTGGAATCGTCAGCTGTCCCTCATCTCACAACCCTGCCAATAAAACCAGATACACTGAAGAAAATGTGACTTCAAAAAAGGCAAAAAATCTTTTGAACCTTTAAACTTAATTTCAACCTTTAAACAAAATAAATATTGAGCTACAGAGACAATTTGTGTTGGAAAGTACGTTTCATCTCACAGCTAAAAAATTGTGTTCTTACTTCCAGGAAAGTGTGTTTAAGGGCTTCATTTCTACCTTTCCACCTGTTAAAACTAAAAGTAGGACAAGTTTAAACATTAGTAGGAGTATTAGTGTTTATGAATGGTCAGTTTTAAATACAGACTGTTTATGTTTTGTGGTATAAATTTTTCGTTCCGTGTGACGTTCGGAAAAACCCGAACCTAAAACTGAGCGTCAGCCCCTCCACAAACCGAAGCCGCGCTTCAAAAGCTACTTTATATTCCAGTCGGTGTCCCTCCCACTTTTTACCTCCCCTCCAACATAACAAGTGTGACTCATCACGCTGAAGTAAACATGCCAGTAAGCGCCGCCGTACCAGCAGCATGTGTAAATTCCACACCTGTCCCATCATCCCACACCACTCTCTCTGCCTCCCCCCCTCCCTCTCTTCTCTTTTGTGCCTTCTGATATGCTCCCCCCCCTCCCGTCGCTCACCCAGACCACCGAGCAGCCTGACGAGCAGAGAGCAGCGCTGTCTGGCTGAGAACATGCAACAGCAAACGGAAGCGGCAGCAGCAGCAGCAGCAGGAGCAGGGAGGGAGGGAAGACGGTTCTGGGGAGCCGGCGAGGGAACTCTCTCTCTGGATCATCGTCCTGCTTTTATTTCAGGTGAGTTCAAACTGACATCTTCATGGAATCACTGGTGGATGGTGGCCGATGGGAGGCAACAGGCTGATCAATGTTTTGTGTTGAGATGCAGAGTTTTTGCTTTAATTCGGGCGAGATGTGATGCGACCAAAAATCCATCACGACCCCCTTTTGATCGTGCAACTTTTTCTACTTCGTCCGTCCTTCTCTTCTCCCAACTTCACCCAAAAAAACGACACCTGCATCTGTTGCTTCGTTTACCTCCCTTAGTTAGACCAGGAAGCAGAACAGAACCAGTTTGGGGGGGGAAGCTGAACAATTTCATGTGTGAAGGTGAAAGCGGAGGCTTTGTTTTTCCTGTGTGGTCAACAAGATGGATCATCACACTTTTTCTCCACAGGAGGAGGAGGAGGAGGAGGAGGAGGAGGAGGAGGAGGAGGAGGAGAAGGAGAAGGAGGAGGCTGCTGGATGACAAAAGCTGCAACTGGCTTTTCTTCTCCAAAAGCAGGGAGAAAAATGACATAATGGCAGTCAAGCTCAGGTAACCTCACTTGGACACTGATACCCTTGAAACTAATCCAACTGGTGGGTTTGTGTTTACGCGATTTGTGCCTCCGTGAGAGAGTGAAAAGTTTTCTCAAGGCCACGAGTCACTGTGAAGAAGTTCTCTCCGTTTCGCTTCGACCTGGTGGTTGTTTCACAAAATCTCATTCATGATTCTTGCAGCTTTAACTTGCTGTTTCTCAGCACAGAAAGAACTCGTCTGTTCGATGTGAAGACGGAGATGAAGCGTCTCTTTTTGCATGTTTACGCTCAGGCCCCAGATTGAGACGCCCCCAAACGTGACAGTAAGCTGTTTTCCACTGAGCGCTGATGTCATGACACCACTGTTGGGGCAGATTAACAGTTTATTCTGAAAACCAAGCCTCATGTGTCCTCAGGCTCAGACAAACTATACAAGTACAGACAACCAAGGTAAGCGACTCCTCAGAGGCGGCAAGGTAAGAAATACACCCAGCGTGTAACATGAGGAAGCAGATAGCTGCATTTGAAGTTCAGAAAAAGACTTTTACCCGAGTACACAAGTACTTTTTTTGAGTTGGTTCAGGTTCAAGTACTTTAAATGTTGTGACACAAAACTGCAACACTTCAAGTATGTCTAATATTCCAAGTACAACATTGAATCTCTCACTAATCTGTAAGTCAGAACATCACCTAGTTAAGGAAAAATAAAGACTTTTAGAACAAATTGGGTCAAACATTTACAAATAACTGTTGAACCGTGACCCTCGTTAAACGGCAAAAATTTATAGTGGTCACCTTCACAATAAAAGCTCTGTATCATGTCTGTTTTTGATCAACGTCCTGTAAACCTTCTGTTTGGCTCATGTCGAAGCAAAAGTCTAAATGTGGCCCCGCAGGCTCCACAAAGCCTGGATTTGATCTGGCTGCTACTTTCCTGTAAAGTTTCCCTTCAGGACAGCCGGCGCTCTGCCTCGCCACTTTATTCGGTACTTGGACACCTTCAGCTGCCAACAGGCCGTGCTTCACTGGAGGAGAATGGAAATGAGGGACATTTATTTCAGGTTTAGCACTTTCATAATTGTTGTAATCCCACTTTTACTTACTTGAAGGACTGCGTAATGACTCCACTGCTACTTTTAAGATCCGATGTGAGGTTCTTTGGCTTATAAACATGATGGCTGTTAAAGCTGTTCCGTTATTGCGCTTTAGCCAGAAACTCAGATCGTTCGGTGGCCAGCAAGAATGGCTTCGACTTATACCGTCAGTTTTTATGAGTGTAGGAACATTTTTTATGTTGTTTTTTCCTGAACTTATGTGAAGCAGCCAGTTTTTCTGCACTATTGACGTCATTTCTTTTGCATAAGTGTGCCAGAATGCAACTAATGCATATTCAAAACAAACAGTTTCCTCAGTTTTGTCTTGCAGAGTGGAAAACGCAGAGCTGAAGCCCACCGTCCCCCTCTCTCGACTTTTCTAAAGATGCAGAACTTAGCTAATTAGTGAGCATTGAACCAAAGTGGAGTTGTTCACAGTGGCTAAGTTCAGCGTCTGACATGAAAGAATGAGCTCCCGCATACCTGAGAGTCCAGGACCGTCCCCAAACAGAGAGTCCAGGCTGAGAAGGATGCACAGGGAGGAGAAAGCACCTGTGCCGCAGGACACAGAGGAATGCCATAAAAAGTCCCTGCATGTCCAGACAAATTGCGCTGGTGTCAAACTTCTCTGATTTGTGGTTGGGGGGTTATGAAGAAGAAGTTAGAGAGGGCAGCAAATAGAAGACAGAGGGTGTGATAGAGTGATTTGCAACTCAACATGTCACCTCAGAGGTGTTTCCAACGCTGGTAAAGGCGGGAAAATGATGGTATAGATAGCCCACTTTAAGACAACTTGAACGCTTCTCTTTCATCACATTTGCACTTTATTTGAATGGATATACAAGCAAATTCCTAATATTTGAATGACAGTGTGAGGGTGGGAGGGGGCGTTTCGAGCGAGACTTGTAAATGGTTGTAAACTCATGTGCCTACTGAACTGGATTCGGTGTGTCTCTGAAGAACTGGCTCAGTCCAGCAGGAACAAGAGTGACACCTAGTGGACAAACAGCTGCATCAGAAGTTAAAGCAAAACAAGGCCGCAAGTAGGAACCTGTTTCTGGTAAATAAAAACATGTTTCAAAGTAAAACTTTAATTAAGAATCGATTAAAAGGGCAAAAGTTTCAGTCACAGGTTGTTTTTACTGATACGGGTATAAAAATTCAGCAATGTACGAATGTAAGTTAATTTCACGAACACTTTCTCACAGTAAAAGTATCATAAATCAATATGTTTTTTTTCTATTTGTTATTCAGATTATTCTCCGAACTTTATGTGCCACCTATGCTTGTTTCTGCACGTCTCAGCAGGAATTTATAACGAGCGCCTCCGCAGGAAGACGAGCAGAGGTGAGAGGCATTTGTTCACACAGGGATCCAACAACCGAGGGCATCCGGAATCAATAGCCGGCCTAATGATGATCAGTTTTGCTTGGAGCGCCTGTTCGCTCAGCTACGTAATCACTGCGGAGGTGTGGAGTCGCTGCATTCCCAATTTGGCCCGGACGCTCTGACAGCTTATTATAGCGTGAGGAATGAAGAGAGGCTACCTGAAGTGTTAGTCAGCACAAATCAGCTGCTGCTGATAATGACTACCTGCAGAGGCAACGGCGTGTACACACTCTAGGAGACAAATTAGGACACGAAAACACAGACACACACGCGTAATTAAGAGTCCATTTTCCTTGCATGTCATTAGATTGTAGGGGTTGGTCAGAACAGGCAGGAAGCATATGCAGATTCGACAGACGAATGACTGACCTGCTGGTTTGAACTATGACTATGAGCTAGAAATGCTGAGAAACGCTGTTTGAATTGAACTCCTCATCTGTCATTTATTGTGTGTCCATAAGTGTTGTGTCAGTGTTTGTGTACTACTAAGCAGCACTCCGGAGTCTGTGTTAAAATGTTTCATTGAATACAAAAGCTCTTAATTGGTTTTGTTCCATTGTATCATTTCTGAATCAATTCTTTTGATGCTAAAGAAAGACACTTATTTATATAGTCATAATTATACGAGTGATGGGTTTTGTTTTTTTTTAAAGTCATTATGCTATCTGGCATGCAGTTTTCACATGAACCATAAACACTTTCAGTTACCCAGCGGACTTTGGTTGTTTTTTTCAGTTCCTTGAGAATTTTCCTCCTTCGTTATAAAGCTCCAACCTTCATAATCAGCAACTTTCTCCTGTGACCCACAAACAGCACGCTGACCCAGTTCTCAAGGTTCCAACGTGAACCACTAAAACCACAATCTGCAGCTGTTGGGGACCCAATTATAAACCTGCTGGGTGCTTGGACGGACTGGAAAAAAAAGTGTTTTTGTCATAAAATTTCACGATTTCACAGATGCCAATGACTAAAAAGCAAGAACAAAAAACACCAAACAAAAGAAAGAGGCGAGATTCCAGCAAATACTCAACGTATATTTGTAATACCACAAGCATCCACCGGGAGGCGCTCGTACTACACAGTTCACCTGAAGTGAGAAATTAAAGCAATTAAACTATTTACAGCGTTTATATCTACTTGTCAGAGGTCCTCGGGTGTTTTTTAGCATCTTTATTTTAATCTCACGACTTTTGTCAGCGATGTGGAGGATTGAGGATCGTTTTTCAGGTCGGTGAAGGTGGAAACATCCATGAATTTCCACCTTCCGTCGGCGGGCGTGTTGCCGTCGCTGTGTGCGCGTGTGGAGAAATGTAGGAAGTAACTTTAAGACAACTTTCGGCGCAGGACGACGAGCCGAGCGCGACAATCTTCCCTTTTCTCGGAAAAGCGAAGATTTATCATGAAACTACCAGCGCGGCGCTACTAGAATAACAATTTACGTCTTGTTGCGTTTGTTTCCAAAGAGTTTGTCAGATTACCTTCATTTGGGAAGCGCAGGTGAGGAGCTTTTCTCTGACAAGCTGAGTGATTGGGACTTTGTCGGGCCGAACTGGAGGTGCGGAGATTTGCTTTTATTTCTCCATTGACTTTTTAAGCTGTTTGAGATGAAGTGAGAGATTTTCTACGGAAGGTGAGTCTGATTTTAACACCAATTATTCGATACTTGTTTTTCTGGGTGTTTCTGTGGGATTAAGTGTGGGAAAGGTTGCCAATTCTTGTGAATGTCGGACTTCTTGTCCAGGGGACTCCGTATTGCGCAGGCGCAGACTCTTTACTACTGTTTTGCTTTCAAAATGAACGTTGGCTCTTGTTGTCACTGGGTGTTTTCACAGAGGAGGCTGGCACAGAGTTATGCTGAAGCCTTGCGTTGGGTATCAGGATGAGCACCACAGATGGA
>JASSRZ010000042.1:2001165-2012209 GCA_032164315.1 Malacoctenus gilli | reverse complement strand
AAAGTCTCTGCCGACACAGTCTTGTAGTTTCTTGAGTCTTTTATTACAAGTACAGCGTCGAAGCGAGTTGTCTAGACCCAACTCGGAGAAAGAGATGCCAATGCCTCTCTCACTCTAAGTTTCATGATGTTTAGGTTATATAGGTAGCTGGCTCAGCCCCTCCCTTCTCCAGGACAGTCTTTGAAAAGATCAATAGATGAAAGGGGACAGATCCAGATCTAGTTGATCTTTGAAACCAAAGAAAGCCATCTCCTGTCAATCTAAAGGTGTAAGACATCGTCATGACAACCTTATGACAACCTGAGCTTCGTCCTCTAGGCTTAACTTGTGACCATCTACCCTATGCCCAGTAGAATAATTAACTCCACCATTCAGTTAACCATTTGTGTTAACAATTCCTTTGAACACTTGCTGCTCTGAAGAAGGCCGGGAAGAGACACCACACCATCAAACGCCAACGAGAACATCAGCCTCATCTGTCCTCTCACACGTCTTCAGCATTTCATGTGATGGAAGTTTGCAGCGTGACCGTTCCCAAAGCCGACTGCTGATGTCGACATTATCAGCGTGACGTTTCTGCGTCAGCTTGTTTTGGAGGCTGGATGCAAAGTCTGGTCCACAGATCATTGCATTTTGAAGTGCTGAAGTTCCTCCCAACATGTGTTAGTCATTACACTTCAGACTGAAGGAGGCAGAGAGCGGCTCCTAACTGTCACTTGTCTGCGCGCTGACGCAGTGTTATTCCAGTCATCCTGTTCCGTGTTGGAAGGGGCGGAGCAACACTGTGTTTATCCTGCTGGACGGAGAGCTCACCTCCCCACTGAGGTCTGTCTGCGCTGGGAGTCTGTCATGGACTTGCTGCTGCTGATTCTGCTGAGCGTTACCGCCGCCGTCCTCGGGGCGCTCTACGCCTTGGGCGCGTTCCGGCGGCGGCGTCCCGGAGAGCCTCCTCTGGATAAAGGTCTGCTGCCCTGGTTCGGCCATGTGTTGGAGTTTCGCAGAGACACGCTCAAGTTCCTGGAGAGGATGAGCAAGAAACACGGTGATGTGTTCACGGTCCAGCTGGGTGGCTTTTACTTCACCTTCTTGCAGGACCCGCTGTCCTTCGGGGCTTTCACCAAAGAAAGCCGAGACAAACTGGACTTCCGAGACTTTGCCAAGCAGCTGGTGCGCAAAGTGTTTGGCTACGTCAGCATCGAGAACGATCACCAGGTGCTGCAGATGTCGAGCAACAAACATCTGAAGGGGGAGGGCCTGGTCGTCCTCACGCAAGCCATGATGACTAACCTGCAGAACGTCATGTTGCACAAGCTGAACTCGGCGGCAGCGCAGAGGAGCTGGAGCCGCGATGGCCTCTTCCTGTACAGCTACAACGTGGTCTTCCGGGCCGGATACTTGGCGCTGTTTGGCAACCAGTCGCCCAAGTCGGCGGGGGGCGAGGAGGAGGCCAAGGAGAAGGACCGGGCGGAATCGCAGACCTTGTTCTCCGAGTTTCGCAAGTACGACCAGCTCTTCCCCAACCTGGCGTACGGCGTCCTCCCCCCAAAGCGCCGGTGGGAGGCGGAGAGGCTGAAGGCGTTCTTCTGGAAAGCTCTGTCCGTGCAGAAGATGAAGGCCAAAGACAACATCAGCCGCTGGGTGTGGGACATGCAGCAGTTCAAAGAGGAGCACGGCATGGAGGAGTCCATGATCAACCGCTACATGCTGACGCTGCTGTGGGCCTCCCAGGGCAACACGGGGCCGTCCTCTTTCTGGCTGCTCCTCTTCCTCATGAAACACCCGGAGGCGATGGCAGCCGTCAAGAAGGAGGTGGACCAGGTGCTGAGGGAGTCCGGGCAGAAGGTCCAGCCCGGTGGGCCCCTGGTGGACTTGACGTGCGAAATGCTGGCCAAGACCCCCATCCTGGACAGCATCGTGGAGGAGACCCTCCGCCTCACCGCCGCCCCCCTCCTCATACGCGCCGTGAAGATGGACATGACGCTCAAGATGGCCGACGGACGCCAGTACTCCCTCCGCAAGGGGGACCGAATGGCCGTGTTTCCCTACAGCGCCCTTCACGTGGACCCCGAGATCCACTCGGAGCCGCAGTCCTTCAAGTACGACCGCTTCCTGAACGCGGACGGCAGCCGCAAAACCAACTTCTACAAGGGAGGGCTGAAGGTGAAGCATCCCACCATGCCGTGGGGCTCCGGGGTGGCCATGTGTCCCGGGCGGTTCTTCGCCACCAACGAGCTCAAACAGTTTATTTTCCTCATGCTGGTGTATTTTGAGTTTGAGCTGGAGAATCCCGACGAGGAAATTCCTCAGATCGATTTCAGACGCTGGGGCTTCGGCTCCATGCAGCCAATCAGAGACGTCCGGTTTCGCTACAGAATCCGACACTGAAGGGCTCCGCTCGCTGTTCCGTCACGAAAAGGTCTGCGGCCCGAGCGACGGAAAGCACCGGCCGTGGCCAGGAGCTTCAGCACTGGCGTCGGCTCATCAGCTTGTTTCTTCGCTCCACGACTGTCGCTGAGCTGCTGCGCTTTGCTTGCTGTAACGGCATTTTTTACCCGAAACACAATAAATACAGATGATGACTCGCTTTTTGTCTGCCTGTGTGGAAGTGGGAGGAGTTCTGGCAGCCGGAGGCCTGATTTTGCTGCCCAGGTTTTTCCTCCTGCTCATGTGCCTTTGATTTGCTGCTGTTGTGCTTCTGTGTTTGCCGGAAACGGATTCATCCTGTCTGCCTGTGAATGATCAGATGTAATAAAGCACCAGGTGAAAAACCAGCCGTGTGTCCTCCTGACGTGACCCCCCCCCACCCCCCCCGTCTCACACACACAATGAGCTCCACGCTGTCCTTTTGAGCTGAGGGCTCAGCGTCTTCTCACACTGATCAGCTCAGCTCCCCAAAGACCTCTGACCCCTGAGGAAGGAGGCATCGGGTCCACAACAGAGCACCATCTGAATCTGGGTCAGGTCTCCCGCATGACACCCAGTGAGCCAGAGCAAAATCAACAGAGCAAAGGTTGTGCGTCCCATTTCCTGTGGTGAGCAGAAAAGCGCTTCCAGCTGCCATCGCTCCTTCACGCTCCCTCATTTGATTTCTGTCATGAAGTGAAAAAAACAGTGTGCATGCTTCCGATCTCAGTCTTCAGGTGTTGAACGCATCCAGTTTGTTTGTGTGAATGCACCGAAGTCCCGGTCCTGGTCCTTCACATTCTGGACATCCGAATGCAGACGCACCTCGGATTCGCTCGGGTGTCCTGCGCGTGCGCAACGAATGGGACGCAGCCACTTGGTCCGTGCACACGCAGCGCTCGTCGGCAGCCCGTCCGCTGCGGTCTGCCTTCTGGATCGATCATCAGTTCCATGAATGTGTGAACTGTTTGGGTTCGTTTGCTGTCCGGATTGTTTTGGAGATTGTGCTGTTTGACAAACAAGAAGGACGTTGCGCAAGCAGAAGCCGACGCGGACTCACTGCAGTCGGAGCTGCTGGGATGCTGTTGTTTGTTTGATGTGGACGCTCCGCGAGAAGCACAAACATGTGGCGCGCCGATATTGTGTCCGCGATTGTGCTGCTGGTTGTTGACCTGCGGCTCTGAACTCTCTTGGACTCGATGGCCGACTGCTGTTTGTCTGCAGTCTCAAGTCACAACGTTCACGTTTGAAACTTTCGAAACAATAGAAATGGTGTCACTTCGACAGGTCGACGTCCACGTTCCTATACGGCCGGGTGGCGCACTCGGCGGGAGGCGCCGCCGCGGGCCCGCGGACCCACGGGCCAGGCTCCATTTGCCCACAGCAGAGGTCGAAGCCCTGCAGTGACCAGCCGCTATCGTGAGGCGGTCAGTGAACCGCGGCCTCTCCAACCGCTGACATGCCAGAGAAGCACAAACAAGAGGAGCTGCCAGCGCGTCTGCCAGCTGCGAATGCAGCGCCATCTGCTGGCGCCGTCTGCGCAGCACTTCAATCCCCAAAGAAGGACGTTTGATCTTCAAGTTTTCTTGGGTTGAACGACAAGTCGTCCAGAATGCTTTCGGGTGACTGGATACACACTTACCGTGGGTACACCGGAGGAAGTTTCGGTCTACTGGGCTTGTACGGCAATTTTATCGAGTGTCAGTGTACTTGTACTGTGACGTACTTGAGGAATACTTCTTTTTGGCTGCTTTTAAGTGTGCTTGAAAAATACAACTGACAGCAGACCAAAGTTATCGTGATGTTACCAAATCCACGTTCGAACCTTTAACACTGACCTGCTCTCCTTGCTGAATGTGGCGTCTTTGGCGACGCTGCGGCGGCGGCGGCGGCGGCGGCAGTGGCGGCGCTCGCCTGATCGATCCTTTGTTTGACACCAGGTGAACTTCTTTTGTGCAGCTCATCCCTGTGTGTGTGTGTGTGTGTGTGCGTGTGTGTGTGTGTGTGTGTGTGTGTGTGCGTGTGTGTGTGTGTGTGTGTGCGTGCGTGTGTGTGTTGGGGGAAACTCCACTGATAACAGTGAGGGGTGAGCGGGGCGGGGGCGGGGGTGGGGGTGGGGGGGATGTGGGAAACAATGGGGCCTGGTCTCCTGAGTCCTGCTGTACTTGGTGGTGAAGGGTGTGAAGGAAAATGAGCCATTGTCTGTGACATCCAGCTAGTGAACGCGAGCAGTGAGACCATGTGTGCGCTGGACGCCGGCCCAGGACAGCAGAGAGGAACAGTGGACCCACCTGGACAGGTACGTCGACCCTCTCGATGGACGCCGCAGCTTCACTCAGGCTCGCGCTCAGAAGGCAGAATCCAGCCGCTGGAGGTCAGTGGGTGGTAAAGTGTGGTTGGTGAATCGGTTCCAGAGTGCTGGACTGCTCAGCCGGGCCAGGAGGCTGTGACGTGACGGGCGATCAGGTGCAATGTTTGATGTCTACACAATGGGTGTGTGTGTGTGTGTGTGTGTGTGTGTGTGTGTGTGTGTGCCCTTGTTTCTACACACCCTACTTCTTCCTCTTCTTTCCCCTCCTCCTTTTCTCCTTCTTCCCTCTCCTCTTTCTTCCTCCTCCTCCTCCTTCCTCTCTGTCTTGTCCTCCTTTTTCGGGCGTGATCAAAGCAGTGAGACATTTTCCACTTGTGTGAGTTCTGCTTCATTGAAGACTAAGACACACAGAGACAGGACGGGACGCAAACAGAGAGTTGCAGCTAAACTAGTGAGAGGCATGCGGACACTGTTCAAGACCGAGTCAAGCTGAGAATGTTTCAGGCTTGCAGACACAGGCCAAGACATGCAGAGACATCGGAGACATCCACACTCAGTGACGGACTATGGCGGTGAGAGACAACTTGGGACAGTGAGAGACAGCAGAGACACAGAGTTGGAAACAGACAGTTTGAGACAGTTGTGCCTTTTGAATTGAAAGAATAAATAAATGAACAATTTTCCGACGGAGACGAAAGGAAGTTGTTTTCATGTGGTTGTTTGGTGGTTGTGTGTTGGAGGCGCTGGAATGCACACTCAGAGCTGGGCCAAAGGGAGGTTGTTGTTCTGTGTGTGTGTGTGTGTGTGTGTGTGTTTGCCTGTGTGTGTGCCTGTGTGTGTGCCCGTACATGTGTACGCGCGCACGCGCGCACGCACGCCGCGGCGGCCCCGGGCCCCCGGCTCGGCGGCTCGGGAGGAGCGGCCTCTCGGTGGAGCTGACACGGACGCGCGGGGCCTGTGGGGAGGAGACGGCGAGCTGAGAAACATGAACAAATGCGATGGGACTGCCAGCTCTGTCAGGCAGCCTGCTGGAGCTCTAATGATGCTGCCCAGACAAGGGGGGGGGGGCAGGCTGGTGTCTTCTGTCAGTCTTTTCTCGAGGGGGGGCAGAGGAAAGTCACATGGTGGGGCCGTTACATAAAGCGGGCCCTCTGCAGCCCCCCAGTCTGCTCACATCAACTTTGTTCAGCAGCGACACGAAACTCTGCAGCTGACATTGGTGAAGGCCGAGTGGTGGTCTGTGCGCGGCTGAGCGGAGCCCACCGAACCGCGCCGCTCAAGCGATCGCGTCACAGAACTGCAACGATCCACGCAGAGACGCCACGGAACAAAGCGTTCCGCCGGGAAATGGCGGCGCTCCGAGACTTTGAGCGTCGGTTGGGCGCTTGAATGCCGCCAAGGGGCGGGACTTGTCTCGGACCACGGCACCTTGGTCACATGTGGCGCTATCAGCGCAAATCCGCGGGAACAGACTCACGGCCACACGGGCAGCACGAGCTGCTGAATATTCAGCCGGCACACGCAGCCAGTCCTTGTGCCGCAACCAAAGTCACGCCGTGTCTCTCAGCGACAAACGGCGCCGTCCTCCAGCTACTGCGATCAATATTTATCAGGATGAAGCTTCAGAAAGCCTCGGCAGAGGACACGGGGGGGGGGGCGTTCTTCTGTGACTCCCCTGCTGTAACTCCTGCTCTGACTCCCGCTGTGACCTGGTCGCCGCAACCCCCTCATGCTCCTCCTGCCGCAACTCCTCTTGCTCCGAGTCCTGCGGCGACTCCCGTTTGCACGACTTTGTCGCCACTCTTGCCGTCGGCTTTGCCGGGACTCCTGCCAAGACTCCTGCGCCGAAACTCCAGCCGTCGCTGCTCCCGCAGCGACTCTCGTGTTGACACCCAGACTCCGGTCCTGGTCCTAAACCCCGTCCTCATCCAGGCCGGACGCGGCGTCGGCAGGCATCAGCCTCAAAACGGAAACGCGGCCTCTGATGGGGTCTGACGCGAAATTGCTCTGCAACACAAACTTTCTTGCGAACCATCTGTGTCTTTTTGGACGGCCGCAAGATTTGGGAGCGAGACGGCGGCCCGGGAACTTAAAACACGTGCTGATTGGTCCCTGGGGGGAAGCACGTGCCTAAACTCCGAGTGCTCTCGTGGCTCCGGCAGCGTCCCCGCTGCGCCCCGCCTCGGCGCGTCTCCGCGGGACCTCGCCACGCCACATCTCCTCAGAGAGGCGCAGCGGCTGGACCGGGAGGCCTGAGCGGGGCGAGGCCTGCAGGCCCACATGGCCTCTGTCTCAGCTGGGCTGAGGACTGAACACAAACAGCTCGTAGGAAATCTTCATGGTGTGAGAGGCGGAGCGGAGAGGGGCTGCATGCACACGAACCGTGACTAAAGGGTGACAGAGCGCCTGCACGACGGCGGCGGCAGCAGCGGCGGCGGCAGCAGCGGCGGCGGCGGCAGCGGCGCAGGCTGAACTTTATCTGGCTCTTCAGAGCCTCGGAGATCGCACAGCTCAGGAGCCCCCCACCCGGCCCACCCATCCCCTCCCCTCCCCTCCCCCCTCCTCATCATGGACATGAAGGAGGACGGGCGCTCACTCTCAGCTGAGATCTCCCAGCGCAGCGGCGGCGGCGGCGGCGCGGCTCCGCTCTCCGTCCATCTGCCTCCTGCAGGATCTAAATATTATGACAGTGGACGTAAGTGAAGGAACCGGCCCGTTCCATTCGGCGGATCCGCTGTGAGGCAGGTGGTTTGTGTCTGGGTGACACCAGAGCAGAGACACCAAAGACTGGGCAGAGCCGGCGACCTTTGCTCCCCGACGTGAACCTGCGAGGAGCTGAGAGCCTCCACAGCAGATGGAAACAGGAGAAGACAGAGAGCGCGTGAGGGTGTGAGAGGGTGGGGGGAGGCTCCCTCAGCTGGGTGTTTGCTCCAATCTGCACCAACGCATCCTCCACTCTGAACCCGCCGACAGGGTCACTTGCCAGAGGAGCCTTTTCTGCTCCCGCCTCTCTGCGTTTGCTCCTTCCTGCCGGAGCAGCGAGCGGCTGAAACAGCAAGCGGAGCGAAGGCGGAATGCGAAGCCTTCACGGCGGGAGACGCGCCCGGGAACCGGCGGCACCACCGCAGGACGTCCTCATGGGGGGGCCACCTGCCGCCCGGGATTATTAGCCCCCAAAGGGAGTCGGCTTCGGGATGGGGGAGGCACTCGCCGCTTTTCCAGGTGAGTTGTTTGGGGCGAAATGTCGGCGAGGCTTCGAAGGCTGTTTGGGCAGATGAATACTCAGATTACTCCTACGGGGACTCTGAGTGCACGTAAACGTGGCACGTCTGCAAGAGCAAGATGTCCTCGGATTTGTTTCTTCGATTGCTGATGAAAGGACTTAATGTGACTGTTCATCAAAAGGTCATTCGCAGTTTTTGTCTGAAACAAAAACCCTTCAATGATCCAACTTCCTGCTTCTACTGAAGGGAGACTGGACGCACACATGGCTGTCACAGAGCTCCGCGAGTCTACTCCTCCACTTCCAGTGGTCTCTTATTGTGAAGGCGCAGGTGTCAGGACTTGGTCAAGTTGAAGGCTTGTGTGCGTGTGCGTGTGTGTGTGTGTGTGTGTGTGTGGGGGGGGGGGGTGATGGAGGTGGATGGAATCCCAACATTTAGCAGAAATCCATCTCTCTTCTGCCGTCTCTGGTCCCCACATTTCACGAGGGCTCGTTGCCACGGTAACTTCTGCTCCAGAGCAGGTTACGTTTGTGTATCCACCTGATTGGTTCTGGTTCTTGCCTGTGATCGGTCTGAGAGGAGCGACGGGTCTGATGGATGACGAACTTCCGTCAGAGTGTGTGAAGTCTTTAAACATCCTGCTGGAGGAGACGGTCGCAGACTGCACGGGACACGGACGCGGTCGGTGACGTCAGCCGTCGCCTCCCCGTTCCAAGCAGCGAATCCAGTCAACAGATGCGGCCGTGCCGGAGATACTGCGCTCCCTTTTGGCGCAGTTTGTGCAGCCTGGATGATGATTGGACGGTGAAACGTGTTCAAATGACGCGAGACGATGGCAAAGCCACACGCTCCGTAGGAACCACGCGAACCGACTGTGGTTCAGCACCTCCGGAGCTCGACTCGCCGGCTTTGAGGCGAGTTGCGCTGAGATGAGACCAGTGGGAGGTTCGTGATGGAGCCAAACGGCGGCCAGGCGCTCGGTCCTCAATCAAGCGAACCACGCCGAGTGTGAATGCGTTCCAAAAGACGGAGCCAGCCTCGAGTGGACGCTCCGCCAACTGCAGCTTCTTGCCTCTGGGACTGAACACGATGTTGAACTTGGCGACTGAGGGTGGGGTGGTGCGAGTAGACAGGAGGACAAGGGGGACGAGTCGGGGGGGGGGGGGGGACTCTGGGTGACCCTCGGCTTCTGAAACATTTCCCACTTTGAAACGTCCCGCTCAGCTGTCGGCTTTGCTTCCTTCACAGGTTTTAATTGACGAGCTTGTCGGAGCATCATGAGCTGGAGCTTTCTCACCCGCCTCCTGGAAGAGATCCACAACCACTCCACCTTCGTGGGGAAAGTGTGGCTGACCGTGCTCATCATCTTCCGCATCGTGCTGACGGCGGTCGGGGGCGAGTCCATCTACTCGGACGAGCAGACCAAGTTCACCTGCAACACCAAGCAGCCGGGCTGCGACAACGTGTGCTACGATGCCTTCGCCCCGCTCTCACACGTTCGATTCTGGGTCTTCCAGATCATCATGATCTCCACTCCTTCCATCATGTACATGGGCTACGCCATCCACAAGATCGCCCGCAGCTCCGAGGAGGAGCGGCGGCGGCGGCGGCAGCAGCATCGACAGCGCCGAAAGCCGCCTCCTCATTCCAGATGGAGGGAGAACCACCACTTGGAGGAGGTGCTGGAGGAGGAGGAGGACGACGACGCTGAGCCCATGATCTACGAAGACGCTCTGGAGGCGGCGGAGGCCAAAGGCCAACCGGCCGGCACCTCCGGCAAAGAGCTGAGCAAACACGACGGGCGCAGGAGAATCATGCAGGAGGGCCTGATGCGGATCTACGTGCTGCAGCTCATGTCCCGGGCCGTGTTCGAGGTGGCCTTCCTGGCAGGACAGTACCTGCTCTACGGCTTTCGGGTGAGTCCCTCCTACGTGTGCAACAGGGTGCCGTGTCCACACCGGGTGGACTGCTTCATCTCCAGGCCCACGGAAAAAACCATCTTCCTGCTCATCATGTACGTGGTGAGCTGCCTCTGCCTCACGCTCAACGTGTGCGAGATGCTGCACCTGGGCATCGGCACCTTTCGGGACACCCTCCGCTCGAAGCGCAACCGGGGCCGCCGGACGTCCTACGGCTACCCGTTCTCTCGAAACATCCCCGCCTCGCCTCCCGGCTACAACCTGGTGATGAAGACGGACAAGCCCGGCCCGATCCCCAACAGCCTGATGGCGCACGAGCCCAACGTGACCGACGTGGCCCCGGAGCAGCAGTGCACCAGCCCCGACGAGAACATCCCGTCCGACCTGGCCAGTCTGCACCGCCACCTGCGGGTGGCGCAGGAGCAGCTGGACATGGCCTTCCAAACCTACCAGAGCAAGCACGCCCAGCAGGCCTCGGGAGCCAGCAGCCCAGTGTCGGCGGGCACCGTCGCCGAGCAGAACCGGGCCAACGCGGTCCAGGAGAAGCAGGGGGCCAGGCCCAAGTCCGCCACCCTGGGCAAGAACGGCAAGACCTCCGTGTGGATCTGACCGCAATCACGACTCCACTTTTGTCCCGTATTTACGAGAAACTCCGGGGGAAAACCTTCAACCTTTACCGAGTGTCGTGTGTTTTATCCTTTGGATGCTGTTAATTTGTGCTAACCCAGTTTAGCTTCTAGAATTGCAACAAGAATAACCAGGCGTGGGCAGCGGACTCAGCAGAGACCTTCCCAAGGGAAGCCGTCCGACGAACGGGTGGGACGGCGCCGTCCGGTCGGGGCGAAGACGTCCTGGCGGCCTCCCGCTCCAAAGCCCGACAGCCAAGCGCGTTCCACCTGAGGAGCGCCTGCCGAGGCGCAACCCGTCGCAGCGTCGTTCCTTCCCGCCTCGCTCTGCTCAAAGTGCCTCGGACTGAGACGGTTCCGCTTCATTGGCGGCACCAATAAAAGATCTCACCTCACACCCCGAGTCCCGTCTGACAGGTCACACCCACCTCACTCGCACGCACGCACACAGGCAGGCAGGCGCGCGCAAACACACACACACACACGCACGCACGCGCGCACACACACACACACACACACACACACACACACACACACACACACACACACACACACACACAC
>JASSRZ010000042.1:1932505-1953517 GCA_032164315.1 Malacoctenus gilli | reverse complement strand
ACACACACACACACACACACACACACACACACACACACACACACACACACACACACACACACACACACACACGCGCCCGCGCCTCAGTGGTGAGCGCGGAGCCCTTCTACCTGTTGGTGGAGGCTGTCCGGAGCCCATCAGATCAGCGGATCGGTCCTTACCCGAAATATGCGGCGGAGGGTCCGGGCGCGCTCACGACGATGACTAGCAGCGTGCACGGTAACCATCCCAGGAGTAGGTGTCCATCCAGCATTTTGCTGCGACTCCGGGCCAGATCATTTCGTTTCTCCTCTGCAGCTGTGTGAGAGCCGCGGAGCTTCAGCCCGGTCCTTTTATAGAGGAGGCGCTGCTCCTCCCACCTCCCCATCTACCCGGGGATAGGAGGGGGAGGGAGAGGGAGAGAGACAGGCAAAGTAGGAGGGGGGGGGGCGTTAAAGTCAGGAACCTGTGACGTCGAGTCAGTCTCTCGATATCTTGCATCAAACAGGAGTCAAGTTCTTGTAGCCTCTGTGTTCAGCTCCTGCTATCTGGAGAACAGCTGTGAGCCAGCCATCAGACAGCATCTGCCCTTTGTGCCGTCACGGCTCAGACTGCAGCCTGACACCCTCCTCCAACACCACTTTCCATTTCGGCTCCGCTTGTCAGACGCTTTCTACGCCTCGGCTGTCCTCCGCCTCACAGGGTGCAGCAAGCACACGTCTGCCTGTGCACTCCGGGACACGCGCTGATGTGCATTTGAGTCGGTGCAGGTGAGTTCACCTGCAGGTCAAGCAAACATGGCTGCGGGCCGGAACGTGGCGTCTCCTTCAGGTCCTCCGTGAGGCGGATTCGCTCCTCACTCCGAGGGTTCCTTCCTCTCACGAACATACGTGCGTCTGTTCGGTAAGGTGTCGATTTCTGAAGATAAGCCTGAGAAATGACATCAAACCCACCACGCAGCACCACACTGCTGCACTCACCTCCCCAGGCGAAGGTGTACCTGTGGTGTCGCTCGCCGCTGCTGAGTGCTTCCAAGAGTTTACTCTTCGCAAAGAACTCCTCCTACATACCTGTGCACTCAAATGTGAACTCTGGAAGTCTTTCGTTGCGGCGTTTCCGCGGCTGGCTGCTGCTCAGGGTGGACCGGGCGTGTTCCCCCAGCTGACGTGCCCTCGAAGCAACCGCACGGCCGATCCGGTTCCACTGAGCAGTAAACTGTCCGATATTTAGTTGACTGCGCTTTCAGCCAATCATTTGCAAGAACAAAAGTCTGAGGGGAGCCATCACTTCAAGCAGCTCATTTCTCGTGAACTGTTGCTTCTTGGCCTGCGTACACGCCTCCGACCGGGTTCGAGAGGAGAACCGAAGACCCCAAAGGACGAGAGCGGCTGTGCAGCTGACGGCGGCGCCGGCAGGTGGTGCCTTTGAGCATGGGCCTGGCTGACATGAAGGGTCACCGAGGGTCACCCGACGTTCGGTGTCCCAGCTGAGTGTCGGCGGTCCTGCCACTGCCAAGAGTGGCGGGGGGGCGGGGGGGGGCAGCTGGCTGAGCTCTGCCACACAGAGCAGTGGAGGTGAGACAGCGAGGGCTCACGGAGCGGCAGGAAGCTGGCTCTTCCAGCTGCCCGCCGCGCCTGCGGATGACGCGCGTCAGCTCCGAGTGACGCCGACGTGTCGGCCAGGGGCGGCTCGGGATTCTGCTGGTTGTTGCTCGACTCGGTGGTTCTGGTGGCACGGTGTGCGTGAACCTGGACGTCCCAGTCCCGCTTCAGTCAGTTTCCATTCAAACCATCCAACCACCTTCTTTTTCACGGAAGCTGCTCGATGTCCCAGTGGGAGACAGGCTCCTCCCTCTGGATTCGCCTCACCCTGACCTTGTCTTTGTATCGCTTCCCTACAGAGGAATGTAAACCCTATCCATCCCATTTAGCCATTGACCACCAAGCGGCACTTCCTCCGTGCCGCCCTCCACTGCAGCCCCACACCAAGCCCCGCTCGGACCAGACGCGATTATTGGCCGAGGTTTGGAGGCTGACGGCGCGCTGGCACTGCGTCAGGCGCAGAGCGCAGGGCCGAGGGGCGGCCGAGGGGCGCTCGGGGAGCTGCTCTGGCCTGAAACAGCCGCTCCCCAAGGACCGGAGGTGCACACGAGTGAACACGAGAATGCATCTGTGTGGAGGAATCCGACAGCCTCTCACCTGCTGCCATGTACATTTTCCAGTGACGTGTTCTGACTCACTTGAGCCAAATTGCATGTGAACGTGTGACAACTTGTTCTCATTCAGTGGGTGCATGTGAGCTGCAACGAGGGTGGAGGAAAGCTGTCAGCTGAGGAACACGGCGTCTTCACAAAAACATCTGCCCCCTTGACTAAATGTCGCCCAACTCGACGTTTCTCCACCTGGGCGACGTCTGACCTGAATGCTGACCAACCTGGATGGTCTGCGGCTCACGTCTTCGGCTGTCAGCAGCGCTCCTCACGGCGCACGGCTCCAGCGTGTCAGCATGCATGCAGCGACCTCCGGAGGCTGAAGTGAGCCTCGCATGATGGAGGACCCACGGCGGCCACACGGAGCGCTCCAAAGGACCTTTCTGAGCGACGGAGCTTCTGTGGAACAACTTGAACGTTCGAAGCCCGACGCTTCAGCTCGACGACTCCTCACCAGGACCCTCCGTGCCCTCGCCCGACTTCATTTAGAAAAGGGGAAAATGCGGAAAACCTGTGTGTGTGTGTGTCTTCCCGTGTGTGTGCGAGCACACTGCGGCGCTTCGCTCTGTGCTCAGTGGGCTTGTGAGTAGGATCAGCTTGGATCATGGCATCAAGAAGCACAAAGAGGCCAACATTCAACCAGTGGGCTCCAGGTTCTTTGAGGGGCAACTCCAGCATCTTGTGGCGCAATCCTGCCAACTCCACCACATCCTTGTGAGATCTGCGGGCTTTCGAGAAAAATCTCTTTTTTCACCTGAAGCTATCAATAAAAGTGATCTTAGCATCCCAGCACAATTACATGTTGTTGCGGAGTTACAGTCTTCCTGAGGAGCAGCCGCCGTCACGGCCGGTCCGACCCCTCTGACGGAGCCCAGGGACACAGCGAGAGACCCGCCGCTGCATTGACCGAAGCTGTTTATCAGGGAGGCTGGATGCTATTAAGGTGTCATTGTCTAGCGCCTGTCATCTTCTGGATGGGAGGAGGAGGAGGAGGAGGAGGAGGAGGAGGAGGAGAAGCAGCAGCTGCTGCCGCCTCTCTCGGCCCTCCGGAACAGCAGGGGGCGGTAGCGCGCCCCTGCTCCGCGTGCCCAGCGTGCAGAGCAGCAGCAGAAGGAGGAGGTCGCCTGCAGGATTAGTTTGGGGCTTCTTGCAGCGGTTTGTTTGGACTGAACCGCTCGGACTCCATTATGCTGATGCTGAGTTCACTGACGCTCAGACCGACCTGCAGCATCTGGACGCGCGTCTGGTGAGTTCACACGTCTGCTGTCGGGCACGTGCGGCGCGTGCACGAGTTGTCCTCTGATGCAGCAGCCCCACAGACACTCAGCCTGTCAGACACGGTGCACTCACTTCTGACTGCTGCATGTGCACACACACACGCACACGCACACACCGCTCAGCTCAGCTCCTGTGTCGCCGTTTGTGAGGATCTTCTCCTGTCTGGCACTTTGCTGAACGACCCCCCCTCCCCCCCTTCCTCGGTGACGAACTCGGACCCTTTTGCTCGGTGGCAGGGACTCGAACCCTCGCAGGTCTTTTGTTTCCGCACCGTTCATTCTTGGGACATGTCACCTTCATTCGACCGCCTCAATATGCTCCAACAACCTCCAAACTTGACGGGCTGATCAAACGTGGTGAGATTCGAGATAAACTGGAGGTCAACAGCTTTCGTGTGAAGCAGCTGTGCGGGCGGCTTGTTCCCCCAGCAAGTGCCAGACGAAGCTGCTTCTCAGGGTCTGGTGCTGCCTGAAGCCACTCATCACTTCTTTCGGTTTGAGACGTTGTCAATCTCGCGGCAGCGCCCCCAAGCGGCGGCGCTGCTTGCACGAGTGACGCGAGGTGCAGGACCTCGACCCCGGCGCAGGACGATTTGGGACCTCAGCAGGTCTGAAATGCAGAGCTCCGTCCCCGGGGGCCCTTCCTGCCGTTCCCGACTCCAGCTGCCTGCCTCCGTAACGCTCTGGTGGTGCAGGTAAAGCTCGCAGGCGACGGGGGAGTCTCGGTCAGACGTGTCTCTGTTGCTCCGTACCGGTCAAATAAAGTTGAGATTTGAATGCGCTTTTTCCAGTGATTCGTTCCCAATGGGAAGACTTTCCCAGCACATGAGCTCCGTTTTGTGGGAAGGCGACGCAGGGTCCTTGAAAGCAGGGCGGAGTGCCGACCCGCCTGAGCCAGAGTGGCGGAACGCTCCGGCACCACTCAGTGCAACTCACCTAAGTGCTGCTTGTTCACGACTTGTCCCTCTCAGCTGGGCCCGGGCACCTGGGCGGGCGCTGCACCGCTGCACGCAGCAGCAGGGGGGCGCCGCTGCCGCCGCTCGGCTTTGGACCGCCCGGGCTGTGAGGGCCCTCCGTCCCAGAGCGCCACCCCGGGGCCTGAGGTGGGTGCTGGGGCCGGCGGCCGTGCTGAGCGTCTCCTCCCGCCTGCTGTGCCGCTCGGCGTGCTGCCAGGCGGACGTCAACAACAACAAGAGCGCAGAGCCGCACGCTGCAGCCAATCAGACGGGCCCAGACTTCAGATGGCACGTCCTGTGGGACTTCATCAAACCGCAGCTGCTGGCTCTGGTCTGCGCGGTGGTGGTGAGTGAATGAGTGAGTGAGTGAGCGTGTGAGTGGGAGACGAGAGAGAGAGAGAGAGAGAGAGAGAGGGAGACCTCGGTCCAGCTGAGGGTCCTGCTGTCTGTCCTGGACGCCTGGTGTCCGCCTCACCGCCTCTCTGCCCGCAGCTGGCCTTTGGCGCCGCCGTCCTGAACATCCACATCCCCTTGATGCTGGGAGACCTTGTGAATGTGGTGGCGCGGTACCTGAGAGAGCACACGGGGAACTACGTCGACGAGATACGAGGCCCCGCCTTCAAACTTCTCGCTCTTTACGGAGTCCAGGTGAGTCCAGCTGAGGCGCGGCGACCTCCCCGGCGCGTAGGTGAAAGTGTCAGCTGACTGCCGCACAAATGTCGCTGTGTGACTCGAGTCTTGTGGCTCCCTGCGTGCAGGGGCTGCTGACCAGCGGCTACATCATCCTGCTGTCACGGGTCGGCGAGAGAGTCGCCGCCGACATGAGGACCACGCTGTTCTCCTCCCTGTTGAGGTCGGTCGGTCTTCCTCACTCTACACGCTGCCAGTCGACATGCTCGCTCTTCACGCGGTCGCCAGTGATGACGACATGCTGTCGGTGTGCAAGCGCAGATGGCCGTCTGTGACGCCTCTGAGCAGGTGAAAAAGGGCGAGACTCTGGATCGCCATGGTAACGCTGTTTTTTGTTGCTCAGACAGGATGTGGCGTTCTTTGATGCCAATAAAACTGGTCAGCTGGTGAACCGTCTCACAGCCGACATCCAGGAGTTCAAATCCTCCTTCAAACTGGTCGTTTCCCAGGTACCGTGTGTGCTTGTGTGTGTGTGTGTGTGTGTGTGACTCCACTGTCACAGCGATACGTTGTTGTTGTCACTCCTCTGGTCTCCTGGACTCCTGTGGGCTGCTTTGTGTTTGTGTGTCTCAATTTTGTGTGTGTGTGTGTGTGTGTGTGTGTGTGTGTGTGCGCGCGCGCAGGGCCTGCGCAGCCTCACTCAGACGGTGGGCTGCTTCGTGTCCCTGTACGTGATCTCTCCGAAGCTCACCGGCCTCACAGTGGTGGTTCTGCCCTGCCTGGTGGGAGCTGGCGCTCTCATTGGCTCATTTCTCCGTAAAATGTCCCGATTGGCCCAGGAGCAGGTGTGTTTTCCTTGTCGTAGCACTTTGTCGTCACCTTGTTTCGCTCAACACGGGACCGGGGCGTCACCGTGCGCAAACTGCGGTCCAGGCTCATCCTCGGTGGCGTTGTTGCGGTCGTGGCGCTGGCGTCCTCTGCGTCGGAGCCCTCCCGCCCTCCCCGCTGCTCGCCTGGCACATTAAAACCATCACGTGCAACGCGCCTTACGGCAATCTGAAAGCTTTTGACAACCTTTGATGCTGTGCATGTCTGTGTGCGCGCAACCTCGCGTGTGTGTGTCCCCCCGTAGGTTGCCGTAGCAACGGGGGTTGCCGATGAAGCTCTGGGCAACGTTCGCACAGTGAAAGCTTTTGCGATGGAGGACAGGGAGCTGCAGTAAGTCAGACCTTCGTCTCCCAGGCTGCTGCTGACGCGGAGTGAAGCCGCTCTCTGTTGCAGGTTGTACTCGCGGGAGGTGCACAAGTCGTGTGAGCTGAACGAGAAGCTGGGAGCGGGGATCGCCGTGTTTCAGGGCGTCTCCAACATCGCCCTCAACTGTGAGCTGCACCCCGACTCGGCCGCTCGGCAGACTCTGACTCGTGAGCTCTTCCCTTTGCGAGCTGCGAACACCTGATTGGCTCGTTGCTCCGTCTGGTTTCACGCAGGCATCGTCTTGGGCACCATATTTGCAGGAGGGACTCTGATCTCCAGTCAGGAAATGTCGCCAGGAGACCTGATGTCCTTCCTGGTGGCTTCTCAGACCGTTCAGAGGTAAAGGCCCCAGTCTGTCTGCAGACTGCCTTAAAGTCTGGAGTGCCACCTCATCTGTGTGTGTGTGCGTGTGTGTGTGTGTGTGTGTGTGTGTGCGCGCGCGCGCGTGTGCGTGCCCGCTTGCTTGCGCACAGGTCTTTGGCCAGCATCTCCATCCTCTTCGGACAGGTGAGCGACTGCCCGCTGACCCCGCAGCTCTCGCTCCATCAAGAAACGTGATCCTGGAGGTTTTTCAGCAGCTGTTCGCTGAGAGGAGTCGGAGTCACGTCAGGGTTAAGGAGGCTCTCCTCCGGAAAACAGGAGTTCAGTGAAAAAGTTGCGCTAATGCTAAAGTTCATCTTGGCTAAACTGAGCAGGAGCAGGAGTTGCTCGCGGCATGAAGTAACTTTTGACCAACTTCCCACCGAGGGATGCAGCGGAGCTGAACTTGGCTACGATCGCAGCGATCCGTTCTCAGCGTCATGCCGGCAGCTCGTTTGAACCCGGCCACTGAGGTCACATGTTGGCCTGAGTGACCGGCTCTGTGTTGTGTTCACGGGGCTGACCGCCCAGCGTGTCTGAGCGCTGCACCTTCCCCTACAGGTGGTGAGAGGGATGAGCTCGGGCGCTCGCGTCTTTGAGTACCTGTCCCTGGAGCCCAGCATCCTGCTGGCTGGAGGAGGACGCATCCCGTTCCACTCGCTGACGGGACGGGTGGACTTCATGAACGTCTCCTTCAGGTAGGACCTTCCCGCCCTGAACACGAGGTCCCTCCTGGACCAAGCCGTGGCCCCAGGTTTGGACCCGGCCCCCGTCGCTTTCTGTTCGCAGTTATCCCACCAGACCCGGCCAGCAGGTCCTGAAGAGGTTCACGCTCTCGCTGCCCCCCTGTAAGACGGTGGCCATCGTGGGAGAGTCTGGAGGAGGTATCCCCTCTCTGGTCCCCAGTCGGTGACATGGAAAGGCGTGCTGGTCGGCTGATGGCGTCTCACTTCCTGCCAGGAAAGTCCACGGTGGCGTCTCTGCTGGAGCGTTTCTACGACCCGACCGGCGGGGTCATCATGTTGGACGGCCTGGACATCCGAACCCTGGACCTGTGCTGGCTTCGCGGTCAGGTGATCGGCTTCATCAGCCAGGTCGGTCCCTCCTCTAACTGACGCTCCGAGCAGCTCCGGCTCCCTCCCGGCACCAAGGAGCCTCAACGGCGTCATGCGTTTGGGTGGTCTCTCTGCAGGAGCCCGTTCTGTTCGCGTCTTCCATCATGGAGAACATCCGCTTCGGGAAGCCTGAGGCCAGCGATGCCGAGGTCATGGAGGCGGCGAGGCAGGCCAACGCTCACAGCTTCGTCACGGCCTTCCCAGATGGCTACGACACGGTGGTCGGTACGTGTTGCGCCCTCTGCTGTCACGGCCGGTCTTAGGCGGCCGCTTGAACCCTGGGCTGTGACCGCAGGCGAGCGAGGCGTCACCTTATCGGGTGGGCAGAAGCAGCGCATCGCCATCGCCCGCGCCCTCATCAAGAACCCCAGCATCCTGGTCCTGGACGAGGCGACGAGTGCTTTGGACGCGGAGTCGGAGAGGGTGGTGCAGGAGGCGTTGGACCGGGCCACCAGAGGGCGCACTGTGCTGGTTATTGCCCACCGGCTCAGCACCATCCAGGGTGCCGACCTCATCTGCGTCATGAGCGACGGCCGTATCGTAGAGGTGAGGAAGTCCTCGTTAAGGGAGGAGCTTCGGCCGGCGTTGGGGGGGGGACTCATGTGTCTGACCTGTCGCCCTCAGACGGGGACTCACATGGAGCTGCTGACCAAAGGGGGGCTGTACTCGGAGCTGATTCGCCGGCAGAGAGCCAGAGGTCACCAATGAGTCGTCCTGCGCTCGCCCACTGGAAGCCCGGCCGAGCCGCCGTCTGCCTAGTTTGTGATGCTAATTTATTCGTCGACCATAGGAAAGGACCAAGAGCCGGCGCTCTGTTTGCCCTGCTCACGCTCACAGGTGCTCTGAGTGAGGCCGGCGAATGGAGGGTGGGATGCTTTAGCGTCGTGTAATTGAAGCCGTTTTGTGCAGAAAGAATAAAGCCAACCTGGAAACACAAGCGAGGTGAGTGAAGTGAGTCGCGGCGCGGCGGGCCAGCCGATGGCGCCAGAGCTTCGCCCCGGGCTTGCTGCTTGGGTCCGCAGCTGACCCGGGACCAGTGCGCGCTCCCCCAGGACTTCAACATCTCGGCGTTCCTTGTCACGTGTCGTTGAGGACGTGTCCTGGAGGGACGAAAGCCACGTGTTGGACATTCGACGGTCTGAACTGACTCCACCTCCATCGCTCGTTTGCGTGCTCGCCAGCAGTGATGGAGGCGTTTCTCCGGGCGTTCTTCAGGGTGCGACTCACCGTTACCGTTTCCATCCAAAGTTCAAAACTTAAAATCACCTCAGTTAGAGGTGAGCAAACGTTCCACACCGTAAACTCCAGAACAACATGCGTCGTAGTTTTTAAAGCCGCGTGAAATGCAAACAACCGGAGAGGAAGTGAACATGGAGCCGCGCTCACTCTTGCAGCGCTCACACCAACAACCAGCAGTCGTCCACAGCTGGACAATGATGCGGCAGGGCTGCCGTCCTTTCCGTCTCGCTCCTCTGGTTCTCTGTGTTTTTGTGCCGTCGCGCTGCCTTTTGACACTCGCGTCCCCTCGTTTCCATGGAGACACTTCACATCTCGCGAGATTTGAAGGGGCGCTTGGTGACTCGTTGCTCCGGAAACGCGCTTCCCTAAACTTAAACAAACGCGTTTAGCCGAGTCTGTTTCAGAAAACAGTGTGTGAAGGGTCCGAGCGGCGGACAGGAGCCGAGGAGGGCCCAACTCTGTCGGAGCTGTGACTTCCAAGCGCAGGTTGTCCTGCAGAGCAGCGGGAGGAGCGGCAGGAAGTGCAAGAGGAAACTGCAAGGGGAAACTGGCGCTGCAGGAGGAGCAGCAGGAGGTGCTGGAGCAGCTCCGGCAGCAGTTCCAGCAGCTTCGGAAACGACAAGACGGAAAAGAGACGCAGGAGACGCTCAGCAGCGAGCCCGGTGGCGGCGGCGAGGCCCGCGGACGCTCACTCCCGGCTCTGCCATGCAGGTGAGTCTGATCCAGAGGTGCGTCCAGCCAAGGTGGGGATGTTCAAGGTGTGCCGGCAGCATCGAGATGACGCCATTGCACATGCCGCAGCATCATGACCCTTCCACATTGACCGCCATCATCAGTGGCACCTTGTTGCTGAGTTGCCCTGCTGCTCTCGGCTGCAGGCCGTCTCCGGAGGACGCGGGCGCTCTCCGGGAGCTGAAGGACGAGAACGGGCGGCTGCTCAAACTCCTGCGCGAGAAAGACTTTGAGATCACACACCTGAAGAGGAAGAAGAGCGCAGAGGAGCAGGTGACCCTCTCAGGTAACACGGTTGCGCGCTGACCAGTGTGCGCGAGTCTGAGGCCCTTCCACGCTCCTAACCGATCTTGCGGTAGGACCAGCGGGCTCCGACGGAGCTGCAGCCGCAATGAAGATCATCGAACTCTCCAAGGCGAACCGAAGGCTGAGTGCCGAGATCCAGAAGGAGCAGATCCGCTCGGCGCAGAGCAGCTTACGGATCAGGCAGCTGGAGGACGAGGTCCGGCTCAAGCCCCTCCCCTCGTTCCCTCGTCTGTGTGCGACCTACGGCGGCCCTCACGCTGTGTTCGTGTGTGTAGTTGCAGACGGCTGGCGGACGCGGCGTCCCAGGGAGCTCCTCTGCAGGCCGGCAGGTAAACCTCCTTCTGGAGACACCGCCCCACCCTCACTGCGGGTCCAGCTGACGGCATGTCCACCCACCTCCCAGGAGCAAGAGGGTCCGCTCCTCAGGTCTCTGCAGGAGAAGCTGGCAGCTGCTCATCTGAAGGTGGTCGAGTACCGCAATCAGGTCCAGGCGGCCAAACAGGAGCTGAAGGTGGCTCAGAAGGTGAGAAGGCGGCTCGTCCTCTCTGCACACCTGTCTCGCACGGCTGACTCGTGGCGTGTGCCACCAGGTGCTGCTGAGTGAGCTGGGGGAGGACGTCCGCCTGCAGCAGCTTCTGAGCAGCCCTGGGAGCTTCAGAGGCCGAGCCCAGCAGATCCTGACTCTCCAGACCAGGGTGAGCCGCGTTCGCCCCCAGTTGCACTGACTTCACCCTGAATGTGCACTCGGTGCAATGACAGTAAGGCCCAAGGCTTGAACAGGTCCAGGAACTGGAGCAGCAGCTCCAGCGAGTGACCCCGAGACGGACGAGCTTCCTGCGTGCCGATGAAGAGCCCGAGACCGCCACCACTCCTCGGCGGGAGAGGAAGCAGGAGCGCACCCGCTCCTTGGACAAGGAGAAACGGGAGGCGCTGGAGGTGTGTGACGAGCTGCCAGGATGAGCTGCGAGTGCGCGGATGAGCTGAGCGCGTGCCGTCCCTCCACAGAGGCTCTCGGCAGACCACCGGGTCCTCCTCAGGCAGCACGAGGACGTGAGGAAGAAGCTGGAGGCCTGCAAAGCCCGCAACGTCTCTCTGGCTGCCCAGATGAAAGGTCTGAAGGTGCAGGTCTGCACCCTGCTGGAGAAAGGCAGACACGACGACGAGCTGGTGGACGCGCTGCTGGTGAGTCCGACGGCCACGGTCGCAGGCTCAGATGGCGGCCGATGCGACGGTGATGAGGGCCTGGAGCCTCTGTGGAGAGCGGTGGTCCTGCTGCCACCTACTGGTGGGAACTGCACACTGGAAATATTCTCAATGCCGATTCCAGTGTTTTCCTTGAGTACTTTCCCAAGAATATACCTCTGTAGCGTTGACGTTCAGCTGACACCACTTGATCGCCTCCATTCTTTTACCAAGGTCTTGCGACTGTGTTTGCAGTTTGAGGTCTTGCCATTACTTCGTCTTATTTAGCACAGGAACAAAGTACAGTAGGAAGAAGTAAAGTACCTGCTGCTGTCTCCGTGGTTGTCTGGCTGGAGAGCATCGCCAACTTCAAATGCTTCACTTCTTTTGATCATCATTCAGCCTCTGGGTCTGGGCACAGCAGTGTCGGCAGACACGCCCGGGTGTTGGTCTCCCATCATCCTCCAGCTCACACGGAGGCAGGGTGGCGAGTCCCCAGGGAGGCACTGAGGAGGCCTCGATCTCGGCGTCCTGCCGCCACGCAGCGGAAACTCACTGAGGCCACTTTCTGTCCAATCCAGCGACTCGCTGTATATGTACATACATGCAAATGTGCTTGTCTGTGTGTGTGTGTGTGTGTCTTGCTTGCGCCCATCGTTCTGCAGAAGCATCAGAGTCGGATGCAGGAGGCTCTGCAGCGGCTCAGCCTGCAGCAGAGGAAGGAGAGGGAGGAGCCTGCTGAGAACAGCGCCACCATGCAGAAGCTCAGAGTCCTGCTGGCGCACAAAGAGTCCACCATCCAAAAGCTGCAGCAACTCCACGACAAAGTAACGACACGACGGCACTCTTCCGTCCCAGAGGCCCCACTGGGTGGCCTGTGCGCTCATGTGTATTCATGTGCTGGAGCAGGATGCTGCTGCTGCTGCTGCTGCTGCTGCTGCTGCTGCTGCTGCTGCTGCTGCTGCTGCTGGGACCAGCGGCTGCATTTCAGGAGCTTCTCCAGCAGAGGGAGTTGGGACCCAGAAAATGAAGCAGTCAGGGTAACTGAAGAAACCCAGCCACGGTTTTTGTACCCAGGGTGACTGTAATCAGTAACTGATGCCAAAGGCTACTGCTGTGCTCCCTATCCACTCTTTTTTCTAGAGTCACTTCCAAATTTGGTCATAAGCTGGTGCTTCCTGGGAGCGGGCCGACGTGAGTACTTCCTGCTTGTCGCACTGACCTGCCCTGTGCGACACTGACCAGGTCGACGCTGTGTGTCTGCATCAGCTGCCCCACCTGCTCTCCCCACATCAACGCACTCAGCACCCAGGTGAAGGTGGTCTCAGTGGAGAGAGACCGGCTGCTCGAGCTGCTTCAACTCCTCCAGACAAAGTACCGAAAACACACACGCACACGCAGAGCTTTCTGTGACGTGACGTGACGTGACGTGGATCGTGTGACGCTGACTGGGCCTGCTGTGATGACAGAAACAGAGAGGAGGAGCTGCAGCAGCAGACGCGCGAGGAGGCCAAGAGCAGCTTCCCGGTGGAACGTCTGGAGAACGCCGAGGCGGAGCAGCAGCTGCACGGGAGCCCCCCGGAGTGCCAGTGAGTCCGTGCACACTCCCTGGGTGTGTGTTCTGCCTTTGACGCCGCTCGCGGTGCCTCGAGCATCCCGAGCTGAACGGGCCCGTGAGGAGCGGGATGGCTGTCCTGAGGAGGAGCTTGGAGGACCAACCGCTGCAGCGGGTGCAGAGGCACGAGGAGGCGGTCAGACCCAGCCGAACGCCTCCTCGGCACAAGGCCCCCGACCTCATCTGACCGCGGACTGCTGAGTCCCAGAGAGGACCCGTTCCGTCGCTCAGGTGAGTCCAGGATCGGTCCTTCGACTGAACCCAGAGGGCACGGCGGCGGGACGTCCGTCGGCGGCCTTCGAGTCGGCTCCTCCAGTGGCCGCAAAGGTCTCCGTGAAGGCTCCACACGAATCCGGCCGAGCGGGAAGGCGTCCCAACGGCCGCGCTCGCGTGCAACGTGTTTGGGAGCCAAAAGGGTCCCTGCCCCCTTCCTCCAACATCACGCTTAATTTAGGGCCATGGCTGAGGTAGTGTGTGCTTGAAACACCACAGTATTTCTTCCAGGACCCAGTGGGAGATTGGCAGTTCTCCTCTGGACCGAGGGAGAAAGTGCCACAAGACAAAAATATCAGCGTGCCGACAGGATGAAGAAAGCCTTTATGCCGAGAGGAACAAGTCGCAGCCTGTGTGCCGGCCGAGCCGCCGCTGCCGCCGCCGCCGCCGCCGCCGCCGCTGCTGCTGCTGTGTCTGCTAGATAAAACGTGCGGCGGACGCGCGTGGAGCACCGGGACCGAAGGAGGCGGCCCTGCGGGGGCTCTGCACTCTGAACCCTAGAAAGCCGGCCAGGGGAGCGCCCGGTCCGACCGGTCTTCCCACGTCGGTCAGGATGCTCCCGTGGACTCCGGCCGGTCGCAGGTGTCGTCGCTCGCAAATAAATGACGCTTGACCAAACAGATTTGGGATTGTTTTGTAGCGCCGCGTTGCGCAGAGAGGTGTAGATTTATTCCAAAATGCCCAATAACCCAGCAAACCAAACACCAACTTATGTAAACACAGCGAGCGTAAACAGCCTCACCTATTTGTCATTCCAGCTTTGAATGAGTCCTTTCTCCATCCTCCTCCTCAGAGGTATTCCAGCGTTCTGGACTGATGCTTCCTGCACACCATTGACTGCATCCAGAAACTAAAGTCAACAGAGCTGCCGTAAGCACACAGGTTAAAGTTAGCCATCAGTGTATTGAAGCTCACTGAGGCCAGAAAAGGCTGCGTGCCTCTGTGAGTCCTTTCAGCTCCGAGTGCTTCTCATTTACATGTAATGGAAAGAAAATAAACACAAGGTGCTAATGGGCTCATTTACAGGAAGCACAAACAGGCTAATGACTGGTTGTCTTCACTGAGACGGAGCTCCGGCACAAGATCCGACCGATGTCGGTGGCCGGCACGCAGGTGGGTCAGAGCTGGAAGTCCGAGTGACTGAGTTGGTCACTGCAAGATTCACACTCACAGATGTTTACTGCAACGGCAGGGTCATGGTCAATGCGGCGTGCGTGCGTGCGTGCGTGCGTGCGTGCGTGCGTGCGTGCCGGCCGCTCGCTGACGCGTCCCTGTCAGTTCCAGGTCAGGAGGCTCTCCCAGTACGTTTCGCTCAGAACATCCCATCATCACAGCTCCCCTCGGTTTGAACATCACACGACGAAGCCGCGAGACTCTCCGTCACGGCGTCGGTCCGATGATGACCGCCGTGCGTCCTGCATGCTGTGGGCTGTGCGGCTCCGCGAGGAGTTTGGTCTCCCGGACAAAACGTGTCCGCTCTGAGTTCGACCTCTGGCGACATCGACCTGCTTCTCTCGCCGTCACGCATCACGTGCCTCCGTCTGATCCAGGCTGGCTTGAAGATGCCACTTTGGGTCGACGCCAGTGATTGTCTGTGGCCTCGAGTGTGACTAATGAGTGCAGCATTGTAGCAACAGAGTCATTAACTAGAAACGAAGGCCTGAAGAGCTCCATCATTTGGGCTCCTGCACTCAGCGTCCACTTTGTACTGATTACCAATCAGCTGTCAGCTCGTCTGCAGTACACAGGCATGTTGTTGTTGGGGGGGCAGAGCAGTGTCGTGAGGACATGCAGCAGTACCTGTCGGAGACCAGGGGCTACACATGGCCTGCTCTGCATTCTTCTCCCGTCTCCCGTCTTTAGTCCCTCGCCACGTCTCTGCTTTCGTCCAGGCTTTGCCGCCGTCTCGCGCTCGTTCTGCTGGAGTCGGAGCTCTGGCCACTGTAATCAGTGCAGTGCTGAGGTCACTGCTGTGGGCGGTGTTTTCTTTCTCTGCTGTTGTGTCGCCAGTCGTCATGCTCTCTGTCATGGCGTGTCTGCACATCCCCAATTTAAATGTGAAACACTGACCGTGAACGTTGGTGCGCTCACTGGGAGGAGAATCCATCCGTTGCTGATGTCGCCCTCGGAAAGCGTCGAACCCGCCGTTGAAGACGGCAGGAAATAAGAGAAGGAGCCCCCTCCATTTCAAGTTTGTCCTTTGTAAGTGTCTGAAAACTGCCGGCTTCTGGACGCTTCCTCCTCTCCAGCTCGGGTCATAAAGATGCCTCCTGTGCAGGCCGAGTTGCTGCCCATCCCCCCGCTGGGCTGGGACGAGCAGGCTGTAACCCACACCAGGCCGTTAATTAATTAATGCTGCCTGACTGCAGGGCTGGAGCCTCCAGGGAGAGGGGCAAGATTCAGATCAGGGTGGAGGAGGATGGGAGGGAACCTGCAGCAGCACAGTCACCATTCATCACCTCCAGGACGCTGTGGTCCTGTCTGGTAAAGGGTGCCGCGCAGATACCGCAGAAGAAGAAGAAGAAGAGAGGCGGCAGGAAGAGACACAGGACGAGAGGATGCTATGTCCACCTCAGGTCTTCCTGTGGGGCTGGGGGGCCCTGCTACTGTCTCGCTGCTGGTTCTCCGTCCTCTCACAGGTCCCGGACCCCGAGGTAAGACCGTCTCCCACGTTCCGACATTCGGCTGATGGACGGTCTTTGTTCGTCTGTCCACCTCCTGAGCCCAGGCGAAATGTGAAGCAGGAGTGTAGCAGCAGGGCAGCATGTCATGAATCAGCCCGCCGCCCGAGGAAGCGGCAGATAGAGCCGCGTTCACTCGGCCACTCGTGCATTCATTCCTCAGAGCCGAGTCCGACTTCCTCCAATGTAAATCAGTCACCGGGAAAGCTGGAGTCCACAGGAGCAAAGCAGGAGAATCGGTCAGCGAATCAGAACCCGGGACATTGCAGTGTTGTGGTGTGTGGAAACAAGGTGTTTACTCTCTCCTGATCGCGACAGCATTTCCGAACAAAGACTGTTTCCACTCGTGACAGCTTGTTCTCTGCCTCTCGGTGTTTCAGGAGAGGCAGAGAACAAACTGTCACGTCTCTGTCCTGCGCGATTGACTAAAGTATTGTGTTTCCAAAACAACATGTGGTCATCAGATCAGCTGATCGATACGAGGGCAGGGAGAAACACCCACCCCACCCCCCACTTATTCATGGCACACAGATTGTACTCTGCTTTGGAGGCGAAGCCAATGTGAGACAGGAAGTGCAGATGAGGAGGACATTTGGTCTGCTGGCTCTTTGGTTCTGGGTTCCGCTGACATTCAACAAGCTCCCTGAGGTTTATTCACCAGGTTGCTTCATTTATTTGCCAGGGAGGGAAATTGGTGTGAAGGTCTTGACTCTGAGTGACGGAGGAGGTGGGGGAAGTGAAGCTTCACGTGCCGTTGATGAGTTTTTTAATTTACATGATGTTTCCAGACTTTAGTGAATCCTCAGTCCAAGACTTCGTTTTTATCCACCTCTCCGTGGGCACAGTGAATGCAGCTGTCAGACCGAGTCTCTCTGTGGCTCCACGATGTCTCCATGGGAGATCGTTCCGCTTCCACTTTATGTACAATGTTCTTGAAGTGTTTTGTTGCGTTTTTCCTGCAGCTTTTGCCCACAGACCCTCCGAAGAAACCTGATCCTGTAACCTCAGAGACTGTCGTGTTCTGGGGGCTCCGCTTGTGGCAGGTCATCGGCATCTTTGCGGTGTTTGTCCTGGCAGTGGGTCAGTATCATGCATGTGCTGGAGTTCTTGCAGCTCTCCTGGAACAGCGTGCTGCGGTCAGTCGCAGCGACGCCAGTGCTTCAGAACAAATCTCACTTCAGTCTTTCTCCGGCATCGAACAATGAGCATCTCTGAGACCAAAGTCTGTCTCGCCCCCGACTCCGTGCTGTGCTGCAGCCATCTTTTTCATTGTCGATGGAAAACCTCCTGAATGTCCTGCTGAGAATTGATCTGTGGGGGACGCAGACACACAGTCTCATGCGCCTCCCGCAGAAAAGCCTGAACAAAAGTTTCACCAAACTGACCTAACAGCCAAACCCCCTTTAGAAACTCTTTAAACTTCCATTTTCTCACTGATTCAGCGTCTCAATGATGAAAACACCAGATGCATGAAAATCAAAACCTGCTAAAATCAGTTTCCAAAGTTGGACCTGTTGAATTCTGGTTGAAAACCTCTTTGAACTCAGGTGAGCTGATCCCGTTTGAGGCTGCAGCGACTCAGGCGCTTTCTGAAGGCTTCCGTTTGCATTCTGCTCTCTTTCAGTCATCACGCTGTGCTGCATCTTTAAATGTCGAATCCCCAGGACCAAGAAGGAGATCGAAGCACGGCACGCTCAAAGGCAGGCTGCCAAGAAGTACGCCAACACCTTAGAGACGGTGCCGCCCCTCAACGAGCTCACTGAGATCCCCGGATGTAAGTAGCAAGCATTCATGTTCATGCAGTCACTCCATCATCAGTCAGAGTCAGAGTCAGAGTCAGTGCTTCATCGTCTTGACTCTCCTGCTCTCCATCAAGCAGCTGTCAGTGTGGATTCGGGCTGTCAAACCAACACACTGTTGGAACGCTGACCGAAGCCATCACACAGTTCTTCCCTTTGCGTCTTCTGGGTCGCTGATTTTCAACCATTCTGCTGCTGAATCTTCAGCCTGTTTTTTCAAACTTTAAGTCTTATTTGAGAGCTCACCCTAAATACGGGTATCTGAAAGGTAGTATTTGCAACATCATCGTATGTTCTCTCAGTGATTGGAAACATGATAAGATCAGTTGGATCCTCGTCTGTCTTTTCATGAGCAAATTTTCAATGTTACAGGACAGACAGACAGACAGACAGACAGACAGACAGACAGACAGACAGACAGACAGACAGACAGACAGACAGACAGACAGACCAAACTGACAAACATCTGAAAACCTGCAGCTTCTTTGTTTCATCACTGATGACTTTAAACTGTCGGACTCAAGTTTTTCAACCCTTTCCTCCTCCTGCTCCCTCCTCTGCTGCCCCCACCCCCTTCTCCTACTCCTTGTCTCCCTCTGTCTCCTCCTGCTGCTTCGCTCCTCCCCCCTCTCCTCGCTCCCCAGCTGATGTTCCTACCGTGCACACAGTGAGTGATCAAGTCCAGTGTCAGGGTACGAACAGCAGCCATCTTTCTCTGGCCGTGCGAGGAGCTGAGGAGGCTTCTGGGTCCCTGGCGTTGCCAGAATCTAGCTGAACGTTCTTCCACCTCCTCTCCTGCTCCTCCGTTCCTTCAGAGGCTCGTCTGTCTCGACTCTTCGCGAAAGGAACTCTGTGATTGCTTCTGAAAACAGCAGCTCTCATTCGAACTTCTACCATCTGGAACGTTTCATGCGCTTTTACAGGCTTGTTTATCTCCTGACAGAATCTTCTGGTCTTCAGAAGAGCTGAAATTCTATGTGACGTTTGAATAAACTCACTTCCCGCTCTCAGAGTCCACTGCTGTCTGTCCCTCTCCTCGGGTTTCCACGGGAACAAAACAGAACAGAACCGAATATCATTTCCAAGTGTGAAGGAAAAAAAACGGCCTCTCGTCAATCAGCTTCAATCTCATGAAGTCTCCTCCAATCTATGCAGCTGCCAAAGCCGAAGACAACCAGGAAGTAACGACCGTATCTGGGAAAGTGGACGCCGAAAAAGGAGAGAAGAAGAGCAAAGAGGGAAAGAAAGAGGGTAAAGGTGCCAAAGAGTTGAAAGAGGATGAAAAAGAGGCTTCAACTAACAAAAAAGGAGAAAAGGGAGCAACGAAAAAAGAAGGTGCAGAAGGAAAAGGAAAGAAAGCTCCAGAGAAGGGAGACAAAGGAGACAAGGGTGAGAAAGGAAGCAAAGGAGACAAAGGAGACAAAGGAAGCAAAGGAGACAAAGGAAGCAAAGGAGGAGGAAAAGGAGCCGCCAAGAAAGCTCCGAAATGAGCACGCTGCAAACGCTGTCACTGTCCAACCAATTTGTATCTTATTTCAAGAAATAAAGCTCAGTTTTCGCAGAATCAGGTTTATTTTTTGATTGATAGAAAGCAAGATGTTGACACTGATGTCACAGGGAGGGCCCAAGAACTCACCTCCCACCCGCACATAGAAAGACCACAAAGAAACGCACAGAAAGTTGGACATCACAGGACGAGTTCAGACACGTTGGTTTCACGGTACACTCCACCACCCAAAACATCGTTTGAAATACGAAAATAATTCAAATTAAACATCGTTTAGGTTCAGTCCAATTGTCACGTCGTGCTCTTTCCATCTTGATTGTGCACCTGGTTTTTATTGTGATGGAAAAAGGACGTGCAGTTGTCAATCAAGGTGGACTGCAGTACAACTGTAATCTGAGGTAGATGTCGTTGCACATGCGTCCTGATACAAACTTGCAGAATGACATCACACGATAGGATCTTGGTATGGACGGGGGCGTCAAAGTGAAGAAGAGAGACAACTCACGAATGAACAGACTTCCTCAGCTGCTGAATGTTTGCTTTCCAGATTGTGAGCAGAGTTTCCTGCCGGGACGACCAGCTTTCACACAGGATTTCTGTCTGTAATTGGGTGTGTGCGGCGTGCCCCGTCCCACGGATGGTGAACTGGTGAAGCCCGAGTTGAGCCATTCAGTTCACGACCTGTTTGGTAGAACTGAGGTGAATTCATCCAAACCAAGAACTTGAATGTTCATCTCGTGCTGTAGTTCATGAAAACATGTTTCTTTTGTGAGAAGAAGAAAAATCGGACCGATTTTCGGAAATGATTGCTTCAAGTTTAAGTGAAATTTTGGTGGAAAAAACACCAAAGCAAAGAAAAAAAATGAACAGGAAGTGTACGCAACTCGGTCACCTTCAGATATCTGCTGAACAAAATCGACTTCCTGCCAATATAATACTGTGTTGGGTTATTTACAAAGATTTACACCAAAGACACACAAAGAATGACTTGGAAACAGCTGCTTTACATACACACCAACATTTTTCATCCACAATTACAATGTAAACATATTGACTTACATCACAAAGCAGCACAACAAAGGAGCAACTGAGTTTAGTGTCCTGAAGACGCGCCGACAGACGCAGGTCCTTCTGTTTTATGCTGGACTCAGTGGACGACGCGATTGCTCGTGAAGCTCCCCAGCGAACCAACGCAGCTCATAATTAACTGGCACAAATAGCAGTCAGCTCACTAACACAGCTAACGATCATGAAAGCTCGTGAACGTCTCGGCGAACTGTCGGCGAACGAACCCTTTCAAGTCAGCCAACCCCTACGTGACTCGATGCTGCATCAGTTCGCTGGCCGTTTGCTGTGTCAGCTCTCTGATTACTAAGTGGCGCAGCTAACAGCCAGAAAACCATCTGCCAACTGTTACAACGTACAGTCGGCTGGGAACAACCACCGACAGACACTGCAAACAGTCAGCCAACTGAGAGCTGGCGGTCAGTGAATCACCGTGAACTTGGACAGTCAGACTTTGGTCCTGATTGTGAAAACTTGTCTCATACATTCATTGTAATCATTAAGACTCAGCTGCACATTGCAGTCTGCCCAGAGAACAGTGAGGGATGATTTGAACAGAGGGCGTCCTCGCCCACTTTGACATGTTTGCACCCCTCTTCACTTTCCAAGAACTGCCATTGTCCTGATGGGGATCTCCTGCCCCCCTTATTGATGCTTTGGCAGGCGTTTGTTAAGTTGGGCACACGTCGCACACAAACGCACACAGACACACACAGACGCACACAGACGCACACAGACGCACACAGACGCACACAGACGCACACACACGCACACACACACACACACACACACACACACACACACACACACACACACACACACACACACACACA
>JASSRZ010000042.1:1917148-1930240 GCA_032164315.1 Malacoctenus gilli | reverse complement strand
TGTGGCACCGAGCTGCTTCTGCACTCAGCAGCTGACCACTTGCTCCTGATACTTGGCGCTCGATTCTGCTGCACGCAGCGGAGGAGCCGAGGGCTGTTCTGCTTCTGCTACCTGTGGAACAGCTGCAAAGTCCGTGGCCCATTGTCGCCAGTTGATCTGTTTCCATGGTAGCTGTAGCTGCTGACGGCGTGCTGTGACGGCGCTCCCTGGAGGTGCAAGTGTGGTGTGTCCTGGTCGCTGACGGCGAGCGCCGGCTGGTCGCACGCTTCAGGATGGCTCCTGCGGGGCCTGGCGAGAAGTTTCGCCGGACCGCCCGTGGGACCCCCGGGTTCAGCTGGCTCTGCTTCCTTGTTCCAGACGTCGCTCCGACGCAGGGCCCAGCGATTCGCCCTCCACTGTCCCCTCATCGGTCCCGTGATTGTCGCTCAGCATGACGAGCGCCCCTCTCCTTTGTTCCCGCCCCCGCTCCCGCATCATGTCCGAGACGTCCGCCGGAAGGTCCCGCACTGACCGCCGTTTCCTGCACGCAGGCCGCCACGGCACGTCGACGACCCGTGGACCAGCTGTGACGGCCTGCCAAGTCTTTTACTGTTTGCTGTCGTGAAGAGAGAAGTGCTCCGAAAGCAACGCCGCCGCTTCTTCTTTCTCGTTGTCGATTCTTTTGTACTGCGTCCAGTTTCCCGCTCGATTTGCGTGGCTAGCAGCTCTTAGCCAGCAGTGCTATTTCCCTTTGCTGACGCGAGACCACCTAATGGATGCATGTATTTATTATGAAGGAATGTCTGCTCTTTTCTATGTACCTGAACCGGTTCCGACGAGATCTGCGTCGTTGGGACCTGGTCCAGAGGTTCAGACTTAGAGTCCTGGCAGCATCTGGCAGGTCTGAAGCTTCTTCTGTTTCACCCTCACAATCTGTCGGGCTCCGACTCTGAGTTTTGTCGGACAAACTGTTCTTACTTTGGATGTAAAACTTTGGAGCAAATGTGACGAAGTTTGAGCTGATGAGTTTCGGAAATCAGTAAAGTCCACAAGAAACGTGTCTGGTGCGTTCTCTGTGTCCCGTTGGAGCGTCTTCCTCCGAGCACCGGAGCCGCCAACAGTCCCGGCGTCTGGGCGTGGGTTCGAGGGCCGTGTCTGATGTCTTACCGCCCAGAACGAAGGTTCTGATGCAGTGTGACGCAGAACAACTGCAGCTGCAAAGACCTCGAGGTAAACTGCCGACAGGTACTTCTACTTTGGGCTGCTCGGAGCTGCAGTCGATGCAGGCTGTTGCGAAGGCGACTTATGCTGCTGGACCACTCTCAGGGTGAGCAGACACTCCGTCAGTGACGGCTGCTCTTTTCCAACGACACCTTCAGTCATGTCGGTATCGCCAAGTGCTAAAGCTAATGGCGTTCTCATCCAGCAGCTGGTTGCAGATGTGACCTTTCAATGAAATTCCTCGTGGAACCACAAGAGGCGCCAATCGGCGCGTCGCCGAGTCGCAGACGCATTGAACACAGAAGCCACAGCCTGGAAACTGTTTAAAGGACAATTCACGTCCAGTTCCTGGTCGAGTATCTACAGGAAGATGCGCACGTGGAGGGCGGAGCCAGATGAAGCAGCCAGACGAAGCCGCTTCCGTTCTCCACAGTCCTCCCCAGGCCCGGTGCCAAAGAGCATGTTGGGAACATTCGATGAGGACGCCCCACAGAGACCAGAAGGCGATTCATCCGACCCCCTGGAAAGCACTCCAGACAGCAGTGACGAGCAGCTTCACACTCCCAACCTCGCAGCGGCACAGCAGAGGAGCGTGTGGCGGAGCGACGGGGTGGGACGATGACGCGTCCAGCGTGTCCCCGCTCAGGCCCTGGTTTATGCCAGGCTATTGGAAGTCCCTCAACCATTCTGCAGCGTCCAGGCTTTGACATGCAGTCTGTTTGCATGTTTTGCAGAAGTGGGGGACCCTGGGCCTTCAGGGCCACGTTTCTGCTGCTTTTCAATGCCTTCCTGTTCGGACACGCCTCAATCGAATGAGCCAGTCATTCTGAACTCGGCAGAAAGCCTGGCAACAAGCCGTCATGACGGTCATCCGTGTCCGAGCTGGGACACTCTGAACCCTGGTGGGGCTGCTGCCCCTCGAGGAGCAGGGATGCCCTCTGGACTAGATGCTAGAGGGACTCGCTCTCTCTTAAGCACTGACACCTGTGGTGCCTTGGCGCACAGTTGGAGGCAGACACGCACACTCACACACGCACAGCAGCTGTATCTGCTGGATCGTTCCACATGCGGGATGTGCGAGAATGACCGCGGACTCTGTGCTGCTGTGTGATTGGTCGAAGGGTAGAGAGGTAGACCTCAGAGCTCCACACCTTGGCTCATCTTTCTGGATTGGAGCCCCTCCCTCCACGTGGCACAACCGCCACAGCAACGCAGCATCAACATACACCACAGCTGGGTCACATGGGTCACGTGTCAGTTGTCCAATCACACGGCGAGCAGCGAGGGGTCGGGTTCATTCAGGGAGATGCCATTGGAGGCCTTCTGATTGGACACTGGACTTTATTGCTCAACTTGCTGCAGGGCACAAAGTTTTCACCTGGATAAAGAGTCTGCGAGGTTCCGGCGCCGCCCAGAAGAGGAGCCCGAGACCCGGGCGCCGCTCAGCGAGCGATGGCTGATCTCCGGTTTGTGCTTCTCAACAGTCGGAAGGCTTCTGGCCCCTGAAAGGTTCACGGAGCGCACGAGCCCTCCCGGTAGTACTCGGAGTACACCCACACTGCGAGTACCCCAGCGGGGCATCCGAAAGCAGCAAGACGGAGCGACACAAAGGGCAGGGGCAGATCTGTGTTTGTGGGAGTATGACGGGTAAATATAGACTTTATTATACTTCAGTGATACATCACAAAATGGCGTTTGTGACTGGATACATATTCTGATCGAGTAGTAATAATCTTCATGATAGTATTGGAGGAAGATACAGAGGTGGAACTGTACAACGCGGCTCTGCAGGGACACAGGCTGCCGTGGGTCTTTGAAGCCAAGTCTCGTTGGGTCGAGAGTCCCGGACACCCGAAGACGACCTGCCTGTCCTCCAGACCTGTTCGCTCAGGTGCGTCCAGGAAGGACACGCGTGTTTCGTCATGGCGTGTGGTTGTGGCTATTTACACGTGACAAATGTCCCCCGCAGCGAGCTGCCTGAGTGCCACGACCGTCACAGGGGCTTGTGCTGTTGGCGCCCATAAGACAACGTGAAGGGGGACGTACGTCCAAAGCCTTTATGGCTGTGAATGTAAAGCGGGGAGGTGCTAGGACTCTAAAGCCACCCAATCAGCTCCTTCCAGGCTGCTTGCAGCAGCAGAAGGCAGCAGGAAGAAGCAGCAGCACAGGGCTCCCGAACCCTCCTGCCGGGCCTCAGTCCAGACTGGACGCTACAATCGCTCACATGGCAGCAGAACACAGTCTGTCCCTCAATTACACGAGTTTGGCGTGAAGCTTCAAATAACTCGAGATGTCGCAATGGGTGCGCTTGAAAGCAAAGGACTAATTGGGTCTAGAGGAGCAGAAACGAGTCATGCATTGTGATGGTAAATGTAAAGACTGATGCCGAGACCCGTTTCTCATTATCTTGACGTCTCTTTGGAGCATCTTCCCCCTGGAGCGGCTTCCGGAGGCTCACAGTGAATCAGGCGGAACCGGGCAGGGCAGCAGGAGGGTTCGCGCGAAGCGCTCTCCTCCTCAGACTGGTCACAGGTAGCTTTAAGGTCACTGAACGCAGCACTGGTGGATGCTGAAGGCAGAAGGCCGCCGGCAGGGCTCGGGTTCGGGTTCAGGTCGGTCGACTGCTGAGCCGCTGACCGCAGGTGCACAGACCTCGGACGAAACAAGGAGTGAAAGGACGGACGGACGCCTCCACCTGGCGGGTCAACCTGAGCTCTGTAATGAGATGGTCCGGACTGGTCTCCGTTGTTCCCGGGGAAAGTATTCTACGTCTATGGTTCTACTCGGCCACTCACAAATGCTAGGATGCATGTTCAAGGGACTCTCAACCCTTCTCATGTACACTTAGTTCACAGTTTAGAGCCTATATGTGCTGCCCACCCCTCCGCCAGAAAGCCCCCCCCACCCCCACCCCCTCCCCCACCCCGCCCCCCCACAGTAAGCTGTCAACAAGCAAACTCCTCGAAGTTTCCTAAAGTCGGGTGACGAGGTAACATGTTCGGCGTGAATCCGAGACTGTCCGAGTGACTCCGGAGGGTGTCACAGGTGCTCTGCAGGAGTGGGGGTGGGGGATGAAGGGAGGTAGAGAAAGGAGAAAAAATGGCAGACATTTAGGTTGTTTTTTTTTTTTTTTTTACAGTTTTCCAGAGTTAAAGTCCCACTCATAGTCACACACAAAGTACCTTCTGTGGTTTACACCCTGAGTTTGAAAAGTCTCCTCTAACGAAGCACATGAACCCGTGGCGGTCACAGTCAAAGTGTTGCAGAGAGCAGAACCAGAGCAGCAGCCACCGGCAGCACCGGCTCCAACTTCACAACCAGCAACGAGGAACGTGGTTCCAGGAACGCCAGAGGGGCGCGCAGCACGACACCAGGGAACGGCAGCAGGTCGGGCTTCGGCCACATGGTGGCGCCACCTCGGCTGCAGGATGTCAGCCGTGAGTCCGGCAGCATCGGGCCGCTCACCTGCCAACCGGCTGACCTGTCCGAACGGACGCTTTCCGTGCAGCTGGACCGGGGAGGCCAGTCTTCCTGCATTCACGCCGATCAAATTTGTGTCAAAAGTTTCGTTCTGGACTTTCAGCAGGACTTTACTTGGATGAGCTCGTCATTCGTCTTCAGAACTCTCCCTGGATCTCTCCGGAAGCTGTGTGCAGCTCCGGGATCAAACACGGGATCTTGGTGCAAGTCCTGCCCTGAACCGGACCTTCTCCCTCTCTAGACTTGCAGCCTCCCGGCAGCGCTGCCGCCGTCGCTGCGCCCACCACGAGGCCGCAAGGTCGGGAGGTGCAGGTGGAGCCTGCGCCTCCCCTCCTGCATCCCAGACTGCACTGCAGGTGCACGAGGAGCCGCAGCTCCGCGGAGGTTCTGCATGAGATGAACTGGAGTATGTATGGGGATGAGGCAGGGAGGGAGGGAGGGCGGGGTGGGGTGGGGTCAGGGTTTGGGGGTCGGGGTTCAGCGTGGGAGGGAGCGGCTCTGATCAGAGGGTGTGCTACCTGGGGGCATGATTAGGCGTGACGCCAGGGCTGGTTGGGTTCTCTGGAAACTCCTGGAATAGACATGATGGAGAGAGAGATGGGTGAGGGTGACTGATGGATGTCAGAACAGAAAACAACGTCAGAGAGCTCGCCTCTCACAGCGGGGGGAGGGGCAGCGGGGGGGGGGGGCAGGAGCAGGGTGGGAGGAGACGGACGGAGGTGTTTCCAAACAGGAGGGGAGAAGAAGAGGTGGATGCAGCGAGAGGAGGAAACACTGACTTCGTTCGTTCGTTCGTTCGTTCGTTCGTTCTGCTGCTGATCATGAAGTCACTCAGGACACCAACTGAGTTTCCATCACCCTGTCATCCTTCATTCTCTCATTCACTCTCACTCAGTCCTCATTTACCAGATTGTCGCTCTGGCAGCGCTGCGGCCGCTTCTTACGGATGAAGTAACCCAAAACTTTGTCTTTGAACACCTGAAACATCAGAGACACATGCGTCACACGTCGGTCAATCACAGAGCAGCTCTCGCCGCGGCGCCGAGCCGGCCTCGGCGAAACCGACGTGCTCTCCGGTTTCCTTCGACAGACGCTTCGGTCCGAAGCAACGAGCAACAATTCAGGCGGCACGAAAGGCTTTTGTCAGTGCGCCCGAGTGCCGCGCCGCGCTGTGCCAGATCTGATCTGGGCTCAGATTCAAACTGAGCTGTCATCAGTGCGGTGGCGCTGTTCACGCTGGAGAGACGCCGCATACCGTCTGCGCCCTGCACGCATGTGACCATGAAGGTGTGATGCGGACTTCACCTCATACAAGTAGTCAAAGATCTCCAGGATGGTCAGCACGCTGGCTCCAATGAAGAGGCCCATCTGACCCCCGATGTCCCCTGCAGGCAAAAGAGAGACACTGCAGTCACGCCTCGGCCTCCACGCGGTTGGAGGCCTCCACGCGGTTGGAGGCCTCGGCGCCTCTCTTCGGCTCCGTCGCTCCACGTGTCTCACCGAGGAGGCCGGCGATCTCGTACGCCTTCTTCTGCTCGATCTTCTCGTAGTTCAGCGCTTCGAAGAAGATGTCGAGCACCAGGATGTTTTCTCTGCAGAGCACACACAGGAGCACACGCCCGGGTTTCACCTCCGCCCACGCAGCCCGCAGCGCCCCCTACAGACCTCCACGTGAACCCTCCTTCATTATTGTTACATTGAAGGTGAACGATGGAGACGTAGCTCAGGCTGCATGCATGCATGCATGTAACCCCGAGCGGGAGAACCAGGAGAACCTCCGCCACTGCTCCTCACTGCTCCTCCTCCCCTCTCCTATCTGAGCTACACTCACCTCCTCCTCACACCTGTCGTCTCCTCCTCCTTCCTCACTTCCTCTCTGCTTCCAAAATCATTCGCAATCAAACATGTTTCACGTCAGTTGAGTCCTTTCTGAGTCTCGTCGACATTCCTCTTTGCTTTGTCGCTGCATCCTTCAGCTCTGAACAGAACAACACGGATGTGTTGGATGGGGCCACTGACCCTGCCTCAGTGCAGCAGGGACTCATTGCGCCACCTTGTGGTGCAAAAGAGAAATTCCAAGCTGCTTCTCTGAGGCTGCAGGTATGTTCAGCGATACAGACTGTTCTTGGACACGCTGCTATCTTTGTTCTATTTCTTTTTAATTGGTCTTTCTTTTCTTTATGATCAAATTCGATGGGAAAATCGTCCTGGAACTCGGAGGAAGTGGTTATAATGCAGTGAGAACAGTCATCGTCGTGCAGCTCTTCACGGTACCTGTAGGGGGCACTAGTCTCCCCGTGAGAAACACCGATCTGAGGAAAGGACTAATGCTGGACGATACTCACCCAATGTACTGCTCAGTTTTGTTGAATTTCTTAGCCAGATATTTAGCAGAGGCCTTACTGGGGATCTTAACCATGGACAGCTCCTTGCCATAGCGAGTCATGTTGCACGGGGTCTGACACACACAGTAATCGTTGTCTTTCTCTACCAAAAAGTCTGTGAATGATCAGAGTCATGTGATCACTGCGAGGAGTCAAAGAGACGTGCGCACACACATTCTGCTGCAAACATGTGAAGAACAGTCGCTGCCATCGTTCACTTTCCATGAAAGCAAATAATGACTGAAGCTGAGGCCGAGGAGCCCGGGCAGACGCCCGAGCCCTCGCCGACACGCGCCGAGACCGGCGCCTTCAGTCTGCCGCAGCACCGCTCGCCGGGACGTCGGCCTGACGGCTGACGCGCCGCAGCTTCTGCACGCCACACAAAACTGAGTGCAGACTCACCTAAAGCCGGGTCCGCACAGTCTTTGTACTGCTCGGGTGTGCAGACGGTGGCCGTACCTGTGGGGGAGGGGGGGGGGGGGCGAGAGGTTCAGAGGGTCAGGGAACTCAAGACACCTGGGAGACTCAGTCCGTCCGTGAGACGCACTCTGCCAAAGACACGGTCTCGTCGTCGGCCCACCATCCGAACGGACCGAGGACGGTCGGCAAAGACATCAGAGACTCTTGGACCTTGGCGTGTTGTCCGGAGGACGCTTGTACCTGGCATGTGGACCATCCTGCAGTTGCAGTTCTCCAGCAGGTAACGGGTCTCACAGTCGATGCGGCACGCCGTGATGCTGTAGGTGGAGAAGTACTCCGAGTCGATGGGTGTGGATTTGCAGTCCCCCCATGGTGGGGGAAGGTACTGCAACTGGAAGAACGCACAAGGTTCCCGTCAGGGCCTCGTTTCAAAGGGACACAAAACACAGGCGCAACACCACAGCAACCAGAGCAACACTTTATAGCAACCAGACGGGCCCAAGTGGACTTTCTGCTCGTGTTCAGTCTCCAGAATTCAGTTCCAATCCGCGGGACAAAAATGGACGTGAATCACGCTGAAGCCTCAGCACTGGTGAGAATAAAGCGTTGCTAAGGTAACACGACGTGGACGGAGTGCAGCAGAACTCGGCATGACACGACTGAAGTGTGGAACTGGATGGGGGGGGGGGGGTGACCTCCCCGATGGAGTTGGACACCATGCAGGAGGCAGCAGAGGACAGAGAGGACAGAGGGGACAGAGGGGACAGAGAAACCCCAGAACCTGGATACAGGACACCACAACCAAAGGACAGACTCTACCAGCCGGTGCACAGAGCAGCATGTCTGTCTGATGGGGGACGGGAGGGGATCTCTCTGCGTCACATCCACCTTCTTCCAGGTCGCAAACTCGATTCACGTCTCAAATTCATTTTTCTTGCGAGCTTTTCAGCCAAAGATCAGACACGAACGGCTCGGACGTCCAATCGGGATCGTCGTCGCCTTTGTATCACAGGACGCAGCTGCTGGGTGTGCGTGAGCGCGATGTTGTGTGTCTCTGTGTGTTGCAGTCATTAAGGAGGTTGTTGCGGCCACTTTTGGACTCGTATTTAGCTGTGCCAACATTTTACTGCGGCGGGCCCGACTCCCCTCACTTCCTGTGAGTACAGATTAGAGCCGAGCTGGAGCCAGCGGAACGCTGTGGTAACAGGTAAAGCGAGGCAGAGGCGTCAGGTTGGTGTACATGGACGTGACAGGGTGAATGTTCGCAGCAGCAGCAGCAGCAGCAGGATGAGTCGATGAACATTTATCAGAACGATGACAATGAACGCTGCCAATTCTGGTGCATGTCGCTGCTGCACACACACACACACAGGGGGCGTGGATCGTCCTCAGGGGACCAGCACACGACACGAGCATTCATCAGACATGCAGCAGGCTCGGCATGGCGGACGCTACCCTCTGCTTCTGAGTGGACACGAAGGTTTGGAAGCCGGGGGCCACGCCGAAGCCCAGTTCATGGAGAAATGGAGGCTCTGACTGAGAGTGAAGCTGCACCTTAATGCCGGCCTCATAGGACGTCTCGTCTGGGGGAGGGGGAGGGGGGGGGGTCAGCAGGTCAGTGAAGTGATCGGGTGGGTCAAGATCCTTCTAGAGGGCCTGAGTGTGTGGAGATGATGAGGTCAGTCGGAAAAAAAAGCAACCGTCCAGCAGAAGGGTTCTCGGATTTCAAAGAAGATCTGCTGGACGACATCATCCGAGTGCGTCGTCTCGAAACGCAAGACAGACGAGACTGGCCACAGACAGGAAGCCACCGCATGGACTCAGGGACGCTGCTGAAAACCATCATCTGGGGACACTGCTGAAAACCATTGTCTGGGGACGCTGCCAAACACCATCGTCCAGGGACACTGCTGCACACCTTTGTCAACAGACTGCTGAAAGCACCAAAAGAGAACATTTTAGGAGGTAAATTTTGTCTTTTTTGTGGTGTCCTTGCATCTGTGTCAAAGTTCTCCGCCTCTGTGCGCCCTCGAAGTTCTGCTGCAATCTCAATTGATGATTTATCACAGTGGTTCCGAACCTGGACATTGGGATTCCTCTAAGGAGGCGCCAGAGATCACAAGGGGGTGAAGCTTCATTGGCCCTGAGGTTGTTGAGTCAGCTTCTTACATGTCAAAGAGAAGGTCTGTCCGTGGACTCCAGAGCAGACTCCATGCTTTTATTTTGAAGGCTCCCCCTTTCAAAGCGTCGCTACAGTGGATTTGTCCACCAGTGCTCGGCTTCCCTGTAATGTCTTGGCCGATGGGAGACCAGACAGAGACAAGAACCTTTGCTTGGAGGAATCCTGAGACAGGTCGCGAACCAGTGCTTCTTCTCATCACAAAGGAAGCGAGCTCAGCTCGGACTGCAGCGGATCAAATGCGGGCGCGACAACAACAAAAGCAAAGCCGTTTGTGTCGTTGGCCGAGTTGAGAGCGGCAATCGCACACACAGCTCGCAGCTGCTCAGCGCAGTGCTGGCACCATGGAAGCAGCTTGGGCTGGAGCGTCTTGCCCAAGGACACTTTGGGGATCGCTCTACCAACTGAGCCACAATTGGCCTTCGAGAGACGCCCACTTCCCATATCGCTGCAGACACCTGCTTTATTTGCTCAAGTTGATCAAAAGCACTCATTGGATTGGACCGTTGAGACATCTGACCGCGTTCCTCGTCCCGTTTTTGACCCGCGTCCTGACTGCTAACCTGGCAGCTAACCTGATTATAGTTCCCGCTGCAGTCAGTGATGCGACTGCAGACTCGCATCATGTACTGAGCAGAAAGCGGCTTTTTGAAAGGCCAAAATAATTCTGATTCAAGTTCTTCGGCCACACCGATGCTGCTCCAGATTCAGCCGTTACACAGGCGGCCCCCATTTTGGTTTCACGACCATTCCTTTCGACCAGGGCTCCACAGAGCATCTCTTTGGATCGGCCCGCCCCCTCATTCGCATTGACCGCTGCATGCAAATGAGGTGCGGGCCACGGACATTGAACGCACCGCAACGAAACCAGCCAGCACTGTGGTGCGTTTCACAAAGACAATGAAAAGGAGGAGGGAAGCTGCCACGAATTGTGGACACGTACCTGATGTCACGCCTCATTTTAATGTCTCACTTTTTGGCACCACTCCAAAGATGGGTGTGAAAGTTTCCCAATCTCACCCAATCGACAGCTGTTGGCCACTAGTGTTTTCTCAAGTGCTGCGAATGTAGTGAAACATGAGCGCCAGCTGCAGATCGCAGATCGCAGCCAAACTCCATATTGTCCCTCCGTCGGTGCGTCTGCGCGATACGATGTAACATTCAAGTGCGAGTGTGGCCGAGCCGCCACTTGGCAGACGGAGGGAGTGCCGGTTACTCTCCAGTTGGCCGTGTTCGCACATGCTCAGTGGCCGGAGTGTCCCCCGTGCCATCGAGGGCCAGTGGGGCAGCAGCGCCAATGATTTGCTGCCAGGGCAACTGACGGCTACCGTGGTCGGCCAACCGGCGGCCACGAACGGGGCCCTGAACGCCCGAGTCGGAGCCGCAGCCGGCGGGGGATCGAGGACCAACACAGGCAAAGCAGGTTGAGGCGGGGTGAGGCGGTGCCGAGGCGGCGCCGAGACGGAGCGAGGCAGGCAGTGTGCTGGTGGCTTTGCTGGATGTTAGGTACCAGTTGCTGCTGACATGAGACAAAGGTTTGAAAACCAGGAGCCACACCGAATCCCAGTTGGTCAATGAAGGGGGGCTCGTCCTGGCTGTGGATCTGAACCTTGATGCCAGCTTCGTAGGAGGTCTCATCTGTGGACACAGCAAGTCACAACATACACCAACACCACCGTCATCCACTTCTCAGAGGAGCTCCCCCTCGCCCTCGCGGGTCAGACGGGGGGCACTGGGGGGAGGAGAGCGCGGAGGGTCCACCCACCTGTTCAGCAAGTCTCCTCCAATCTACTGAGTGACCAACAGAAACCATTCTCAGCCGCTCCCTCTGACCAAGAGCCCGTCGGCCGCCCGCTCCGACCGAATGTCACCCTTACAACTCACTCGTGTGTCCGAATGCCGCGCAAATACTTCTCCTCGACTGACATGACGAAAACGGAAGAGAGACGCAACCTCTGCTGGCTCTGAGAACAGAAGAGGAACCTCCGCTGGTTCCCCTGGGGTCAGACGTCTGCGTGGTGCAGTCTGAAGACAGGATGGAGGTGCGAGTTCCTGCGGAGAGGTGGATGGGACGGCACTCACCTGTCTCCCCCCACACGGGCAGGTACTCGTCTTGCTGGATGTCCAACATGATCTCCAGCCCGTTCCCTGTCCCGCCCTTCAGCGTGGTGAGCAAAGGGTTCCCGTCCAGCCCTGAGTTAAACGTGTAGCACTTGCCGTACCGGGTGTAGATCTGCGAAGAACAGAAGGGGCAGCAAAGAGAGCCTCACTGGCTGAGCTGAGAGGAAACACGGCGACCTCTAGTGGTAAAAAAAAAAAGTAAGTGCGACAGGAAAGAAGAAGGGAGCAGGAAAGGGCAGGAGGACGGACTCAAGTCCTTCTGACGGGCGGACAAGGACGAGCTGACGGCAGGCGAGTGATCACAGACAGGACAGACTCAGGGACATGATGGGGACAGGACACACCGAGGGACATTTATGAGGACACACTGATGGCTGCAACTCAGTAACTGGCCACTTAAACTGAGGCGTCTCCGCCAGGGACTTGCGGTCCTTTGGTCGGATGGTGTGTTTGCGTCCCGCCGCGCTGTCCACCTACAGTGCTGAAGTTCTTGGACGTGCAGCGCTCCCCCCTGAACTTGCACTCCAGCAGCATGTCCTCCAGCCGGTGTCCCAGACGTCCCATCAGCTCGGTGGTGTTGGCGCGGCGCCGCGGCGGCGGGCTGTCGCCGCTGAAGTCCAGCAGGCTGAGCAGCTGCCGGTTGCCGTCCAGTCGGAGGCTGGACAGGCCGCTCCTGGTCACCGTGTGGTCGGCGTGAAGGAGGTCCATCCAGTAGCCACCGTCGTACAGGTCGTCCCGGGTCAGGCCGGACACCCGCAGCATGTTGTTGTTGCAGAGCGTCACGGCGGGGAAGGGCACGCTGCGAGCCCACACCATGGAGATCTTGGTGACCACCGGGCAGGAGGACAGGTAGAGGATCCGGTTGCGGGACCAAGTGCACAGCAGGCCGATGCACAGGAGGAAGGCCAGGACCCAGACCGCTCGCTGCGGGCGGCTCTTCTCCGGACAGAAGGCGAACTTCAAGCCGTGGATCTTGGTCTTGGCGATGAAATCCCCTTTTCTGCTCCTCGGGGGGCCGTCCGAACCCTGGGCTCGCGTCCCGCGTGAGCCCAGAGGGACCGGCGGGGACAAGGGGGCCGCAGAAGGTTCCTGCATCTCCGCAAAACAGGACCCAAGAGGAGGCGCGCTGCTCCTCACCAAGCCGTCCTTTGTGAGACGAACCCAGGAGACGCTCCGTCCTCGCGCACACCGCGTCACGTCCGTCCTTAGAGACCGCTGAGCGCTCCTCTTGGTTTCTTGCTGCTCCTCCTGCTCCCTCTCACACAAATGACTACTCTGTTTTTCAGTCTTTGCAACAGCTCCCACAAC
>JASSRZ010000042.1:1859043-1877688 GCA_032164315.1 Malacoctenus gilli | reverse complement strand
CCGATTCCAGGAGACAAAGGAGGGAGACGATGGAGGGATGAAGCTGGATGCAGGCATGAGGTCGGGCTGCGACGCCGCCGCTGAATGATGAGCGCAGGAGAGTCTGTGGGGAATCCTGGGGTGGGGGGGGGTCGGGGGGGGGGGGATGGGGGGTGTAATTACTGCTAAAGAGGTTAGAAGGGTGAAAGAGCCTGAAAAGCCAAGCTGCTGCCAGCGGTGACGTCACAGCGCCGCGCGGCTCCAACCGGCCGGCCTCCTCAGGTGTTCGTGCCGCCATCCATCAGCGCTGCCGCCTCCTCGGCGAGGGAGCGGGTGGGCGGCGAGCGTCCCTCCTCCCCGTTTAGCATTCCTGATGAAATATCCAAACAGAGCGCAACGCCGAGCAGCTCCGCCTCCGCAGACCAAGCCGCCGCCGCCGCCGCCGCCACGGGACAGAGCGGCCACGCCCCTCGGACCGCCGACGCCTGAGATGAAAAAAACACCTGAGCCCACCCTAAACGGGTGCCATCAGGGCGGGAAAGCGGGCGGTGGGTGAGGCCTGCTCTGAGGGGCGATGCGGCGTTGTCCCGGTGACTCGCAGCGGCAGCTTCAGGGAAACTGAAGATGACGAGGGAACAACGCTGAAAAGTGTCCTCAGCGTCTGGCGGTCTGCGTTTCTACACTTGTGCAAAACGAGCCACGCGCACACGGAGCGATCAGCCGTCGGGTCAACTTTGCCTTCAAGTTTGCTCTTTACGGACAGACGGACGGAGGAGGAATCGTCGGACAGACGTCGGACTGACGTCCACTTCAGGTTTCACTCACCTTCGAGTGCTCCAATGAACGCAAGCGTGACCACAGACCGCCGGGGAGGAGTTGCATGCTTGCTCTTGTACCTTCAAGCAGGCGTTCCCAACTCCTCCGTCAGCAGAGTTGACAGTCCTCCGGTGATGTCACGTTCTCATGTTGCATTCAGTAAAAACAAGAAACAAGGCCGTAGGACGTTGAGATACTTGCTTGGACTGTGTCTCACAGATTGCAGTCTGTGCTCTCTCGCTCTGTGTCGCCTTTGCTTTCCGTTTTGTCGTCTGTACTCTTTGTCTGTGTAGTCTCTCTGGCTTGTGTAGTCTGTGCACTCTCTGGTCTGTGCTCTCTCTGTAGTGTGTGCTCTTTCTCTTTTGCTGTCTGTGCTCGTTCTCTGTGTAGTCTGTGCTTTCTAGTTTGTCGTTTCTGTGCCCTCTCTTTTTTGTCGTCTGTGCTCTTTCTTGTCTTTCGTGCCCCATCATGTGTCCAGTTTGTGGTTTCTCTTGCTGTGTGACGTCACTTTGTCCTTTCCTTCTCTCTCCTCCAACCCTTTTACCGCCTGCCAGCAGTTTCCTTTCCTCTGCTGCCGACGGTGGTCCTGGAAGAGCAGCAGACACGCCGAGAAGACCGGCGGTTCGGAAAAAGGTCCGTTCGTTCGACGTGATCGTTGCGGCCTGTCCGGGTCCCTGATTGCTGCAACAACACGGCACAGGAGCCTTGTTCATCGGACGACAACCCCCGTACTGCTCCCGCTATCTGTGGAAGAGCTGCCGCCTGTGTTTGTCCACATCGTCACACACCGTCAGCAATCGAGCCCAGACTCAGTGGCGCGCTTTCATCCTGCAGACGTGCAGCTCGTCGGCAGCAGGGAAGCCCGACTCATTCGGGAGCCCTGAGCTCAGCTGGTCACCGGAAGGAAGGCGAGCAGGCTGAGCTCTTATTGTGAAGCGGAGCCTCGGCCATCGGAGCCAACCGCCAGTTCCCTTTCGTGTGTGCAGCAAGTGGTACTCAGGAGGTTCCAGTGGAACCTCCAGTGGAACCTGGACCTGGATGAAGTCAGACTGGAGCCGGAGCTGATGTGAGGATGCAAGGAAGGCTACATGGTTTTATTTGGGAGTTCAAGAACAGGTCAAAGGTCAGCCAAGCACACACGTTACTTTGCATCTTCTGCAAAGGGAACCACACAACCAAAGATATTTACAAACTGCATTATAAATATGTCAAATATACATGATTTTACATGCGTACCAACAGGAGGTTCCCGCGATGCAAGGCGGACGACGAGGAGGACTTTTCACTGCACCCGGGACTCTTCTCAAAGTGAGGCCGGAAGTCGCAGTTACAGTACGAGTGAAGGAAGCAGCAGGTCCCGGGTGACGCGTTGGCCAACACACCGAGGCTGGCGGCCACGCCAGGCGGTCAGAGAACCCGGGTCACCGGCGCCCCCCACCCCCCCCCCCCCCCCATCCCAACATGAGGAGCTTCAGCCAGGAAGGTTCCCGGGTGCCAAAGGTTCTCTGAGCTGCTGAGAGGTGAAGGCGTGTTTGGGGGGGTTCAGACTGCACCTTTGATGTCTGTGCGCAAACTTCACGGCGACGCCGAGCAGCGTCCAAACTGCAGAAACGTGACACACGGTGCGTTCAGGTGCAACTGAGAAGAAGGAAAACTCGGCACCCAGCGTGGAACGCTCCAGCTCCATGAATGCACCGTGCGTCTGTTCGAGGTCGGCCGCTGAGGAGTCTTCGCAATGAAAGCAGAGACACTGAAACCAGGTCGCTCCGATTTATTGTGTGAAAGGTCAAAGCGTGTTGGTGTTGTCGCTTGCACGCAGACATAAAGGCAGCCGTTCTCCCTCAGCACCGAGACGAATCAGCGCTCTGCCTCGGCCTCCCTCCACTCCCGCTGACTCCTCCTCCAGTACAAGTACCAAGTGGAGCGAAAATGGCAGCGCAGTCAAACCGAAAGCGAGCGTTCCGACGTACCACCGAAGAAGAAGTGCTCGCAATCTGAGCTCCTCCTCACAAACCGTGGCGCCCTCTTCACAGCTTCTCTGTCGTGTCCACACTTCAGGACCTTCAAGTTTCAGCTGAATGTGTGTGTGTGTGTGTGTGTGTGTGTGAGTGTGTGTGTTTCCCCTCATTGTGTCAGTCTCAGAGCTGATATCAACAATTCTGTGAGGAAACCACCTGATCAGTTTTCAACTGACCTGAGATCTGTTCAGCTCAGTCGGGCCGCATCCCATCGGCGGCTTCGACAGCCACAGGAGGGATGGAGGGATGATGGATGGGTGGAGGGATGATGGATGGCTGGAGGGAGGGAGGGGGAATGGCAACCCTCCATTCCTGTGCAGCCAATCAGCTCCTTCCGTGCCCATGTAGCCCCGCCTCCTTTTGAGCTCTTATTTCTTTGCTGTTGGTCATTTCCACAGTCTGAATGTTGAGTTGAAGTTCATCATTATATGACTGATGGTATTCACTATGTAACACGGTGGTATGCGTGTGCGTGTGTGTGTGTGTGTGTGTGTGTGTGTGTGTGTGTGGTTGCTGCGTATACAAAAAGAGAGTTTGAAGCGGATCGTTTCGGACACCATCAGACCAACAACGTGACAAAAACACAGATTAAAGCGTTGCGGCGTGTCGAGGCCCACACGGCGCCACAATCAGCGTCTGGTCGGTCGTCACGGTAACACAGAGAGGACAGGGAGCAGAGGTCTGGGCGAGGGCGTGGCCTCCTACATGATGCTGATGCTGCGGTTCAGCTCGCACTGGGCGTTGTTGTTGACGTTGGGGTTGCGGCGGCTCAAGTTGGGCGTCTGCACGGAGGTCAGCGCGCCGCCGCCGCCGCCGCCGCCCTCACTCGGGCAGCCGTGCTGCAGCAGAATGTCAGCGCACTCCTGACTTCCTGCCCGCCGGGCGTACGACAGCGTTGTTTGACCACGAGCGTCTCGACTCTTCACGTCCACGCCGTACTGCAAAAGAACGACGGACATCAAAGGCCTCGCACTTCAGAAAGACGACATTTCATGAACCCGATCATTCGGCTCACGACGTTCTTTTTGCATTCGTCGACGTAAAGTATTTATTTGGCTCGGGCTGGAGCTTCTGTGGACTTTCTCGGGACCAGTTTGAACATCTCCGTGGTGGTGGGAGCGCCGCGAGCGCTCGCAGCGCTGCCCCCTGCAGGCTGCCGCGAGGCTTACTCACCCAGATGAGCAGCTGCGTGATGACCACGTTGGCCATGGCACAGGAGAGGTGCAGCGCCGTGCGTCCGTCTCCGTCGCCGTACGTCTCGTTGACCTCCTCCTTGGTGCCGTGAGCCAGCAGCAGCACCACCAGCCTCAGGTCGTCCTCCACCACCGCCCGCAGCAGCTGCTGGCCCAGCGGCACGTCCGACTGCGGCAGGCCCACCAGGAACAGCTTCTGCTCGTACTTGGCGCGGATCCAGCGCTCCTTCTCCTCCCTGGGGGGGCCGAGACAGAGAGACGGGGGTGAGGGACGTGGACGAGGGGGAGCGGGTGCGTCCGCGACGGGTCGGCTCGGGGGGGCGCGCCGAGCGTGCCGCCAGTTATCTCACAGCCACCATCCAAAGTCTCCAGAACACGGCTCCTAATTCAGAGGGCGGTGATTGATGGCGTGTGTGTGCGTGTGTGTGTGTTGGGGGGGGGCACAGGGGAGATATTACTGTAATTGGTGGAAGAGACTCTCCAGAGCTCACTGACATTTGTGACTGATGAGAGAAGGAGGCGGCGGCGGCGGCGGCGCTCGCACGGGGAGATCACACGGGAAGATGGCCGTGGAGCGCCGGCCGCCGCTCCCGCCGGCCGCGCCCGCCCGCGCTCGCAGTCGGGCCGCCTTCCTAAAGGTTACGTCCTGGACAGCATGTCTGCCGCAGACAATGCGGCCGGTGCTTTATCAGCACGGTGGGCTGTCAGTCTCTACCCAGAATCCCCTCCACAAAGAAGACGCCGTGTCTCCGGGCTGCCGCCTCCCCCGGGGCCGCCGGGGCCCCGAGCCGATCGATGGCGCTGAATGGAGGGACGCCGACAAAGGGGGAGCGGCCGGCGCTCTATCGGCGGGCTGAGGCCGTCTATCGCTCGCCATCTTCACCCCGCCGTCTCTGCTCTCACAAACCGAGCGGCAAGAGAAAGCCTCCGCTACTGAGCGTGCTCGGTGCGGCTCTCGCCGTGACCCCGTCAGCGGCGCTGATAAAACCTCAGAAAGAGGCTGTTGTTCCGCTGCGACGCTGACTGACAGGAACGCCGACCTGGAGGGGCCGCGGCGGGCCGTGGCGAGCCGCGGGGACGCGGCCCTCCCATGACCCAACGCATGCCACGGCGTCTTCTCATCAACGCACACACACATACACACAGCCACCCGCTGACACACCACACGAAAGAACACAACACACACACACACACACACACACACATAGTGTGCGGGCTGTGTCCAGCAGCGCCCCCGAGTCCATGCAGTGGTCTCCGGTCTGTGGTGGTGCCAGTCGGTGCCAGTCTGGTGTCTCTTGCAGGTGTCCTCCAGGTGTTCTGGACAACCGGAGAAACCTTCGTCTTCGTCGTCTTCGTCCCGACGGACCGCGCGGTCGGCACGCCCTCAGCCTCCTCGGTCCAGGCCATCATCTCGCGTCGCGTCCACACGTGACGGTGCGTTGTTTGTGTGTGACGGCGGTTGTTGTGGTCTTCCACTGGGCGCTGCAGCGTGTCGGCGAGCAGCAGAGCCCGAACCAGCTGAGCGCCACTCACCGCTCCTCCTTCGACCTTCTCAGCCCGCCGTCGGAGCGGCGGCGGCGGCCCTTTCCAGCCTCATATGTCAGCTGCCAACTTGCCTCCACGGAGCAGTCCGTCTTCCGGAGCCCGCCCGGCAGGCCGCCGCGTCCGCGGGCGCGAGCCGCCGTCGACGCTGCGCTCGTGTCGATGAACCGCAGTGGCGCCAGCAGCAGCTGAGAGAGCCGCTCGAGCTTCATGTTAAAGGTGGAGGAGACGCTGCTTCAGCTGCGCTCTGACAACAAGACAGACTAATGGCCGCCGATTGCAGCGCCGCCGCCTTTCAAGGTGTCGCCTCCGTCGGCCCCCGTTCAGTTGATATGAAAGGACAGTGAGCAAATCAGCTGAGAAAGAAGGACGAGCCCCCCCCCCCCAAGATCCCAGACCTGCAGAACCAGGAGGGGGACCAGAGAAAGAAACAGGAACTAAGGAGAGCCAGAACGCCCCCCCCCCCGCCTGCCCCGCCCCCCGCTGAGAGAGCAAGGAAAATAAAACCTGCACATTTAGCACGTCAAAGCAAAGGGGCCGAATTTTCACAGCAGGGGGGGATTATTCAGGAAATCAGACTGATGGTTACACACTTACACACACACACACATGCACACACACACGTGCGCGCACACACATGCACACACACACATGCGCGCACACACACACACACACACACACACACGCGCGCGCGCGCTCTATCCTGCAGCGCATACTTGTGGCAAATGACATTGTTGCTCAGGGGACGAAGGGGCCGGAGAGACTCCGGTTTGGAGTCGGAGAGGAACCGCAGACGACTCCAGGTTCATTCTGCGTCGAACAGCGAAATACATCCCAGAATAGTCCAAATGTCGCAGGAGCCGATTGAAGAGTGAAGTTTGAAGTAGCACAACAACACTCAAAGGGGTGATTTACAGGACATAAAGGAACCGCAGCTGACCAGAACCGAATCCGCCCGCGAACTGACGAACCGGAACCTTTCTGAGGTTCCATCTGATCACCTCCGAACCGGTCACCGGAAGCAGTGACGTCGACCCGTTTCCTGTCCAGGCGCCACCCATCGGAACCATCGCTGTGCTACTTTGACTGAACACCTTCAGCCATGTTTGTAGTCCTGCCGCTGTGTGCGCCTGCTGGGACGCAGCCGCGTCTCGCTCGGACTCTGCTCCGCCTCCACGTCCACGGTGTCCGTCCAAACTGGGACCTGGGACTGGGTCTGTCGTCCTCCGTCATCGAGGCCGGACGGTGAGTTCGTCCTCGAACCGTCGGAGTGCAGCGTCATCACAGAGTCCTCCGGCAAACCTCCACCCGCCGCCTTCATCGGACCCGTCGGACCGGCCGTAAAACGCCGCAGCTCCACACCAGCAGGTGGCGCTCACACTGAACACACGGGCTCCGCACCACCTGTGTGCTGACATCACACACCCGCTTGACCCACGCTTTTCTCATCTGCGTCCATTTCACGTCAACGCCTGCCCGGTGCTTTGCTGGAAGGTTCCTCATTGGCTGTCAGGAGGACCGATCCGGGCTCCTCTGATTGGTTTGCCGTGGGTTGGAGGGACTCTCTGCGAGGGAGGTGATGAGCAGGTCCCTGTCGAGCCGCTGGCTCCCCCCAGATAAAGAGGGGGCCCCTGCGGGCCCCTCCGGGGCTCCGCCCCCTCAGCTCGGCGGCGAGCGATGGATTTAGAGCCGGACTTAATTAAGTGGCAAATGGCAGAATGATGCTGCTGAAGGCGGCCCAGCGAGTCAGCAACACATGGCTGCCCGCACATAAAGAGGGACAAACAAGGGTAATTAGTCAGGCTTGAAAGACAAAGGCCAGCAGGACGGACACCCTGGGGGCGGGGCCACAGCAACCACCAATCACAGCGCCCACCATAAAATGGCAACAGTCCACAGGGGGAGCAGGACACGCCCCCCCGCCCCCCCCCAGTGCAACTGCAATCATCTGCAGCTCCGGCTGCTGCTTCCTTCATCTCAAAGTGACTGCGGTGGACCAGCCGGGCGCCAGAGCAGCTCGGCCTTCTCTCGAAGGTTGGCGGTTCGAGTCCCGTCTCGCCGTGTGGCTCCACCGGAGAGCGAGTGGGTGGAGACGACGGCCGTGTGGAGCTGCTGCTCACTGGAGGAGTCCCTCCTACTCCTCCTCCAGCTATCAGTCTGCGTCTCCTCTCCAACCCGACGGTGTGACCGCAGGAGGCCTCCTTCCCTGCTTTTATGGAGCTGTTCCCTCATTTCTGGCCCATAGCAACCTTTGATGCCCCCCCCCCCCATTTTGTTGGCTGTTCCCCCTGAACCCCCCCCACCCCACCCGTTGGTGGAAGTGAAGCTGCAAGCTGCATGGGAATGACTCCATACAAGTCACCCGCCCCCCACTGGGAAGTCTCTTCAGGCTGCTCCAACTCCAAAACACCCCACTACCCCATCCTCCTCCTCCTCCTCCTCCTCTTCCTCCTCCTGCTCCTCCTCCTCCTCCCCCAGCATTCTCCCCTTCACTGTGTCTGCTTGATGTGACTTTGGAGGCTCAGAGTGGGGGGGAGTGGGGGGGGGGTAGTAGAAGGAAAAGGATGAAGACGTAGATGGAGAGTGGGAGGAGGAAGCGGGGGAGGAGGTGTAGGAGGAGCGGGAGGCTTTAGTATCGCTGGAACTGCTGGGACGAGTACTGCAGTACTTTGCTGGTTCCTGCATAACTTTACTTGGCGAAGTTCCTTGCAGTGTCCCTCAGTGTGTCCTCTTCATGTCCCTCAGTGTGTCCTCTTCATGTCCCTCAGTGTGTCCTCTTCATGTCCCTCAGCGTGTCCTCTTCATGTCCCTGCTGTAGCATTATTGTGCCGCAGGAACGAGTAGGCTGAGCGTTGCGCCGGTAAACAGGAGTCCATTGAAATAGTTGGCCTTGGACAACAAAACGAAAGGGCTTCAATCACGATGTCACGTGATGATGTCACTCTCGGGAGGCGGTCCTGCCCGGCTGTGGCTCGGAGCAGGGTGGATTGTGGGTAATCAGGTCAGAGCGCTGCTCATTAATTACTCCTCCGGCCAGGTGCTCCCAGGGCCGGCTCCGCTCCCCCCTCGGCGGGGGGGCCTCTGACCGGTGAGCCCCCCGCCCCCCCCCCCAAGCTCCCAACCTGAAGGTCGAGCCGTCCCGAGCGGGACGGCGAGCTGCCGAAGCGGGAGAGCGGGCGAAGTGGCGAGAGGCGGCGGGGCCATGTTTGGAGAGGTTAGCGGAGTGATTCATTTTTATCACGGCGCAGCCCTGCAGGCGGGTGGAGCCACAAATTATTTCTGAAACAAAGTGGAGGCGCTCATCAGACCTGCTATTACCTGCTGCTGGCCAACGGCGCCCGGCCCCCACACGCGCTGACAGTGAGAGGACGCAAGTGAGGAATAGCCACCGCGTCCCAGCAAGCTCCAGGACATGTCCTCGTAATGAGACTGTGTGTCTCGCCGTGTGTTTTGGCCTGTGTTTATGTGCGCGTACACACACACGCAGACACACACGCAGACACACACCGACACGCACCCACAGACCTGTGTGTGCTGTTGCTGCTCTTCCTCCCCGTCTGTCTGACGGTGCTTTATTGGGAGTGTTGATGAAAATATTGAGCGTCCCGTCTGGCAAGTCCTCGGCTAATTAGAGCACAGGTGTAAAACAGAGCCCCCTGCTGGTGCTAATTAAAGCTGTCTGTGTCGCCGTGTGACCCGTCGACTGCACACGTTCAGCGTGGAACCGCAGCGTTCCGCTCGCACAGGAAGTCCTGCCTTCACACAGGAAGTACCCTGTCTGATCCCTGCGGAGCGCCTCACAACCAGTCAACTGCACCGGAAGCCGAAGAGGTCCCGAGAGCGCACAACCAGAAACTGGTGCTATTTATTGTGCCGATAGCATTCGAAGGCTGTGAAGAGGCGATGCAGCTCCACGCCAAGCTGACGTCTCTCCTGGGGGGCCTCGCTGCTCTCCAGACCTGAACCCAGGTGAAACTCTCCAAGGTCAGGTGAAGCTGCGGCATAAAGCGTCTGCTGCTGTTGGAACCTCAGGGACTAAATGGGGACCTGACCTCTGTGAGTGAAGACAAGAGTCGGTCTGGACTCGTCTCACGCCACTGAAGCGTCCCTGAGTTTGGTGATCGACTGAGCGGAGTCGCTTTGCAAAAGTGCAAAAACTCAGGAAAGGCTCTTAAGTCCTCGGAGCTGCTAAAACTAAAAGATGTGTTCATAAGTGTGGGATGCGTCACCTCGCGCAATGCAAAAGCTGCAGTGAGGGGCCACACGAGACGCAACGGCGCTTCAGGCAATGCATGATGGGTAACATGGAGTGGCATCGCGACATCTGTGGGAGGAGCTTGACCCGTGTGGAAAACCAGCAGAGGTTGAAGCAACAGCGTTTGACCAGTAGACATCATGGCTGCCACTGGCTGTTGTTGGCTCTGCTCCGAGAGTGGGCGGAGCTTCCCTTGAGGTCACTTCCTGCATAGCATCACGGAAAAGACTCCTGGACTCGTCCCCGAAACTTCCTGTCCGTCTCTTTCACTGAGTCAGAATCGATATCTCCCGCAGCGCCCCGCCTCCAGACGGCCCGCGCGCTGACAGGCGGACGGATGACCCGGCTCTGGGTGATGGATACGTGACAGGGCCACTCGGGGCCCCGGGCCCGCCTCCTGGGGGTGGGACTTCTTCTGTAATGGTGTGCTTAATTACCTGCACAGCCACACAGCAGGTCATTAGTCAGAGCGGGACGCCGGCGCTCACCTGTCACCGCCAGACAAACAGCTCCACTAGAGCCTGCTCCTCAAAGGGGGACGGGGTGGGGGTGGGGTGGGGGGGTCGGACTCCCCCTCCTCGACCTCTGACCCCCCCACAGTCCACCTGCGCCGGCCTCCCGAGTGGACTCACCTGCCGCTGTCACTCCCAGGCTTGCTGTAGCCCTCCACGCCGCCTTCCCACACGCTGTTGGCCATGGCGTTCCCGATGGCGGTCATCACCATACTCAGCTCCACCGGCCAGTCGTCCAGGTCCAGCGAGCGCACGCGGGACAGGTGTGTGCCCAGGTTCCGGTGTATGCCCGAGCACTCGATGCACATGAGGGCCCCCAAGTTTAGACTGGCCCAGTCTGGGTCTGCAGGGGGCACCAGAGAGTCCGTTAAATACCGGCAACACCGGCGCCGACTCAGCGGTCGGGCGAGGTGGGGCGAGGTGGGGCGACGGCGGGCGGTGGTACTCACTGGGTGCGTCACAGTCCACGCAGAAGCTGTTTCCCCGGACGTTCCGTATGGACTGGATGGCCATGGCATCACTGTGACTGCCTAAGCGAGACTGAGACAGGAAGTGAAGAGGAAGAGTCAACAGGAAGAAGGTCTCGAGACGAGGAAGAGTCCCACGCAGCCGCAGCTGCCTTGGAACCGCGCGATGACGGCTCTCGGTTCGCTCTGTCTTTGATGCGAGAAGGTTTGAATCGCGCCTCGTTCACACCGACCATCCTCCTGACCCCCCCCCCTCAAGCCCCCCCCCCCACCTTGTTCTTGATGCTCTCGCAAGACTGCAGGCTGGCGAAAATCTGGCTCTCGATGGCGTGGACCCACAGCTCGCGCTCTTCGTAGGAGGTGGCCTCGAAGTTCCACGTCTGCCCCGTCAGAGACACGATGACGAACTCGAAAGAGTCCTCTTGTTCTGAAAGACAGACAGGAGGAGACGAAGGCGGAGGTCCCGTCAGGCGTCTGGTGGAGCAGGATCGAGCAGCGGCTGGCGGCAGAGCTTCCGAGTCACGCCGAGGACACGGAGCTCAGACGCAGGACCGGCACCGGGGGACTTGCACCCCCGACTTGGAGGGGACACAAGCAGTTCCAGTTCTTCTGGTGGGGTTCCACAGGGTTCTATTGAGGAGCCCTCGTCAACCCCGTGCTTTGTGAAAAGACTCACTTGGTTGTCCGAAACCTGCGGAGTAGGTTGAACTTTTTCTGGGGCAAACGGTGAGCAAGTCCGAGAGGGGACTCGAAGCCAGCCAGCCCCCCCCCTCACACACACACACACACACACACACACATTTACAAGCTGATCGGTAGTGAATCACAGTCATACTTTTCCCTGCGATTCATGGAAATGTCACCTGCCGGCAGCCGCGACGGCAGCGTGTAACTCTGACACAACATATGCTGCGACACATGCGGTCCTGCCTCAGTCATTAGCTGCGTACTGTACACCGTGTTCACGTCTGCCAGCCACAGCAGCAGTAATTACCTCATTATGTCTATGCAAATATTCGTCTCATTAACATGAAGTATGTTCGCAGGACTGCAGGCGGACAGGTTTGCCTCAACGTCCCACAATCCCCTCTGCTGCTCTGGGGGAATTGCTTCCAAGTTACGAGTGTGTGTGTGTGTGTGTGTGTGTGTGTGTGTGTGTGTGTGTGTGTGAGAGAGACAAAGATCACATGATCAGAGCAGAAACTGCCCGTCGGGATCAATGGCTCTTCCTCTCCCCGTTGGATGACAGACATGTGATGGACGCCGCTAATGTAGCAGTCGGCAAGTGGCGGCGGCGGCGGCGGCGGCGGCGGCAGCGGCGGCGTCTCTTCAGGGGGAAAGCGATAATCCAATTAGCTCGACAGAGACTTCAATTATCTGATTTAGTTTGTGGAATCGACTGCAGGTCAGAGAGGATCAATAAACACACACACACACACACACACGCACATGCGCGGACAGCAACACACACACACACGCACGCACGCACGCACGCACGCACACACACACACACACAAACACACACACCTGATTGCATTCACAAAGAGCAGCAGATCTCCAGAAAAGTTTCATGAGGAAAAGCTTTTGTTTGTAACGTGCGATCCAAACGTACTTTTGTGTTTTGGTCTTTTAGGAACCTGAAAAAAAGCTCATTATCCTGTTGGCTGCCCAGCCAATAAATTGGAGGCATTAAAACACTTTCATTATGGAGATTAAAAAAGCTGCGCATGGCTGCTCGCCTAAACTGACGAGTACACAAAGGAGGGCGCGCGCGCACGCACGCACGCACGCACGCACGCACGCACGCACGCTTGCACGCACGCACGCACGCACGCACAGAGCACCTTGACCTGATCAGCTCACGCAGACCTTCTGAGGCCGGAGCAGCAGCCGCCATTAACCTGGTGACGAGTCACCGCCAATCAATCGTCCCATCACGCTGCGACACCGAGTCCTCGTTCATGGGGACATTCAGCCACACGGACGTGAGCTCTGTGAGGAAATGGTTCCGTCTTTGCCGCGCTTTCCACAGAAACGCGCAGACAGGAATCCCGTTCGGACACAGAAGAACCAGCCGCAAATCTGGGGACGAAGCTCAGGAAGCACCGCGAGGACGGTTCCGGCGCCACGCCAACAGAACCACCTCGGTGTGACAGAGATGCGGATGCGGAGATGCGAGGGCGTGGACGCGGTGGAGTGGCGGACGAGTGGTTGTCGTCGCAGGACGTGACATGTTGTGCCGTGCGAATGCATCAGGCGGTCCCCAAAAGAAGCGGCTGCCGTTGCTGTGAATTAACGAGCAGTTGGGAAGAACAGGCCGAGGCGGTGCCATCTGTAAATGTCACAGGCTCTGCTTGCTCATTTTACACATCATTAAAGCCAATATTCCTAACCTGTATCAGAGCAATCAGGGGCAGACCATTACTGGGACAGGGGCCCCCAGGGGACCCACAGCACACCAGAGAGAGATGGAGCACGCTCTTTATCTGTCTGACACACACACACACACACACACACACACACACACATGCACGCACGCACGCACGCACGCACGCACGCACGCACGCACGCACGCACGCACGCACGCACGCACGCACGCACACACGCACGCACGCACCTTCCAACAACAAACAAACACATGAAATCAGCAGAAGCCGCGGCAGCCCTGAAATCTGCAGCATTTAACAACGCAGGCGAATGAGAGTGGGGCCAATTACCCGCTTGTCTGTGGGCAGTGTGCAAGAGGGTGCACGCAGCGTGCACGCAGCGTGCACGCAGCGCGCACGGCGCCCAGTGAAAGCGCGCTTCCTGCTCTCGCTCCGATCGGAGGCGCTCACACAGCTAAACCATTACAGGCAGCGGGCTCCAGGGAGCGCTTTGGGAAATGAGAGCGAGTCGGGAGTGACAAAACAAAGTATTGAGATAAACACCCGCCATTAGCACAGGCTGTTAAACCTCCATTTCCTAATCCTCAGCTGGACTCCAGAGGACATTAACCCTTTGTTCACGGCAGCTTTCAGCGTCACGTCAACACGCTGCTGCTGACCTGCTCATCTGAACTTTCCCTGCAGGGGGGGGGGGGGGGCGGTTAAAGGGGCGCCAATGGTGGTTGAAGGGTTAAAATGACGCGGACACTGCTGGTATAGCATTTAGCTTTGTGAGCACACTGCACCGCGGCTGCAGAAGCTCCGCCCACCCTCAGTGCCTCCCGCCCACTGGATGCCAATGACATTTTGATGTGCCACTTCACAGCACCGACCAAAGCCAAGGCTCTGATTGGTCGTCTGCCTGCACGAGGTCAGAAGATGGTTTGATGGTTGCACGTCTGTTAAGTTGCTTTGACCGTGGTCTCCTTGGAGACGCCGGCGTTTTCAGACCAAAACAGGTTCCGGCTTTGCGTTCAAGTCACAGCTTGAAACGACGCAACGACATTCATCCCGATCATCAACCATCGTTGGCCAGCCAGCCAATTCGACGTGCAGTTCCGCTTTGTACCACAAGGTGGTGCAGCAGTGGGAACAGAGGGGCTGGTGACTCACTGCTGCCACCCAGAGCACAGAAGCTGCATTATTCCAGCACGGCTGGCGCTTTCAAGCCACGGATGATTCGCGGCTGATGGAGGTGAGAGCGCTGATGAAAGCTGCTCACACAGCAGACAATTTGCAGACATTTGTCCCGAAACACAATGAGATTCTCCGTTTAACCCAATCACACACACGTCCGGATGACTCGCAGCACTTCCAAAGACTCGATTACCCGAGTCCCACTGCAGGAGCTCTCCAGCTGATTGGATGGCGGCGGCCCCGGTGCGAGGCCGTTTGTATTCCGAGGAGGTAAAACCGGAGGTTTTCTCTTTAATCTGGAGCCCGACGACACTCACAGGTGTTTGCGAGGGGAAAGGTTAGAGAGCCCATTAATCCGCCGAGAGGAGCCTCCGAGCGGCTCCTGCCTTTAATCAACACATCTCCGCATCGCAACACCTGCATTTAAATGAGAGTGCAGAGGGCGCCCTCCCCAGGACCAGCACGCTGCCACCGCTGGGCGGCGGGTTCCAGTCCAAAGGTGCGCACGCACATTTGCTCGAGTAAGGCCGCAGGAACCAATCACGAGCACTGTTTTCGTGCAGAAACTGCCCCCCCACCCCCCCCGATTCACGGAGAGCAAACTCACCAAGGCTTCAGTCACTTTTATTTCGTCACACCAGAGTAATCAGGGACTTGTTCCTCCGTAAATTCACGCTCACATTTTCTGGCAGTTTATCACTCGGCAGCAGTCGTTCGAACTGACGGGGAGTCTTTCCACCTTCGTGACTGACCGACGGGAACTTTTTCTCTCAGATTCGATGGAAACCAATCTTAAATCGATCCAAAATCGGAGGAAGAATAAGTACTTTGCTGCGACTGGCTGGAAGCCCCTCCCACTGTGGCCCCTCCCCCGAACGCTAAGCGCCGGATCCACTTCCTGCGAGAGGCAGCGGCGGCAGCATTAATGATGCTGCTGACAGTCGGCATTAATCAGAGGGGCTCCCCCTGAACGCCGCTCTTTATCGGCCATCGATTTTCCCGTGGGTTTACGGCGAGCGACACAGCGAGCGCGCTCGTCGCCGGGCGGCTGCTGCGAAACACATTACGGGGCTGTCAGCTGTCTCGCCATGCGTCCTGCATCATTCTTTAAGCACATGAGAAGTTCATTACACGGCGGCACGCCTCAGCCGGAGTGGCACAGGTTGGCGAGCGCGCGCGCGCAGGCGCGGGGGAGCCGCGCGCTCGCCATCCGAACGGCGTGAACGCGCGGTCGCGGGCTGACGGAACGAGGAGCAGGCGTGAGGCTGAGACCTGTGTGGCAGCTCTTCATCATCATCACATTAATGAAGCCGAGGAGCGGAAGCAGCCGGCGCCGCGCTGTCACCTTTTAAATGATGTTGCAGCAACAGTTCCTCCCTGCTGCATCCCGCACGTCCCACGATGATTCCTCACCTTAAGACGCTCACGCTGTTTTGATTTATGATGCTTCACAACTACTAAAATTCAATTTCAGCCGGCGTTGCGCGCTTCTGATTGCCCCGTAAATGAGATAAACTGATAGCAATTTATTGAAGGATCACGCTGGTGGAACAGCTGCTCCCGTCCCGGACTGAATCCAATATTTAGGTCTGTATCTCAGCGCGCTCGGCAGAACAGACAAGCTGATGCAAATGGAAACAGTGTGTCTGCGTGATGATGGGAGGAACGCTCGGCGCACTCGCGCTCTTTCCGCTGTGAACCCAAGCGGCAGATTCAACCGTCAGAGCCCAGCGCGGCCGTTCGCTGCCGCCGCCGCCGCCGCCGGCCGTCACTCAGTGAACGCATCGGCGTGCGCGCGACAATGACATGCGAGAAGAAGAGGGGGCCAGAAACATGGCGGCGGCGGCGGCGGTGGAGTTCCACAGGGCTCCTTGTCAGGCCCACTCGTCCTCGCCCTGCTGACACCCGGACGCTTGGTGCAGCGCAAACAAACGTCTCACAGTGTTTTCATTCATTCATTCGTTCACACCACTTCCTTTCACTGATATTCCCCATCTGGGGGCGTTTCTGTGACCATGAAATGTCCACCGACTTATTTTCTATTTCTCGATTTCGTAAATTGACGAGCAAAAGGCCACTTTCCGACTGCTACGGTCTCCTGCTGATCAGCTGACCAGTGGGTGCGCTGCTGATCCTGACCGGAGCAGCTGCTTATTCTGAAGCTCATGAGTTTTCGTGCTTCCTGTTTATGATGGCAGCCATGTTGCTTCACCATGGCGACCGTAACTCCTGAAACTGGGCTGAAGGACCTGTTGGAATAAAGTGACGGCAGTAAAACCGCCAGAAACGCTGCTTTTTGATTGGTCAGGATTCGGGGAGGTGTGCGTGCGCGCGCGCGCGCACGTGCGTGTGTGCGTGCGCGTCATTCCTGGACACAATGTGGTCAACGGAGTCAATGGGAGTCGCGGTGGTGCTGTCAGCGCGCGTGATGAAAATGTGTAATGATTATAAATGCTGAGCGGCTTCAGGAGGCGTCAGCGCCATTGTTGTTGTTATCCAGCGTATCCATCTTGTTGATTGATCGTCGCGCTGCGCTGACATCACTTTTATGGCCTCTCGAATGCGTCTCAGTGTTTTCACAATGCCGTCCAATTAGGACGCTCCATTCATCACCGGCCTGGAGAGTCATTATTAATTGGGTGGAGAGGCGAGCGCCACTCCCCTGCTGGGGAGCGCCACGCACGCACACTCGCACACGCACGCGCGCACGCGCACGCACGCTCGCCTCATAAAGAGAAAGTACCGAGGACGCTCTGAGTAATCTGTGGAGACAAAAATACTTGAGATACTCGGGACAATCGTGGCCTCGTTCCCTCACTCAGACGCGAGTGTGTGTGTGTCTGTGTGTGCGTGCGTGCGCGCGCACGTGTATGTGTGCAGTTCTGTGTTTCCATGGCAACATGGAGCCCGTGCGCTGGCGGCTGCCGGTACCTTCGTTCCCTGCCGACAGCCCGTCGGGTTTGGTGATGCCGGTGCTCTTTTTCCGCCGGTGTTTCTTGCGGTTGGCGTGCGGCGAAGGCGGCGGCTCCAGTTTGGGGCTGGTGGCGCCAGCGTTGGCGGCCGCCGGATCGTTCATCCCGTTGGCTGAAAGACGAGAAGAGCGTGACGTGAGGACGGCAAAGCGATGGAAGGAGAGCTCTTGAACCCGAACCCGAACCATCTTGGGTCGCTTGCTCCTCTTGCGAGGCCTCGACCGTCCGACAAGTTCCACCGAAGACCGCGGAGAACTTTTGCCATTTTTGGCACACAAACAAAAAACAAACCAGTTGCCAGCAAATGAAGAAACGTTTATGAGAAAGCAGAAAATAATAAAGTACTCAGCATAAGTTAATCCCAATATTTTGGAGTGTGTAAATATATTTAGTACTTTCTGAGTCACTCACCGACTGAATTTGGTCACTAAAAGAATACTAAGACTATGTGCAAATATCCGTCTGTGTGTGTGTGTGTGTGTGTTCTGAGAAGTGAGGATCCAGTGTGAGATGAAGGACAGGTAGCAGGCTCCGTGGGAACAAATGGAGAGCCCGGCTGACCAGCGGCTCAGCTCCGTCTCCGAGTGTGTGGGAGTGACGGGGGGGCTGAGAGCGGCTCGGTTTCTTGTAAGTGATTTTATAAATGTGATATTAACCTGTGATACCGATGGGCATGGGGGGGGGGCCTGGGGGGGTTGTCAGCTTGCCATCCCTCTGATTTCCTGACATTTGACATCACTTTCTCTTCTTTCCCCTCCGGATGCCATTATGGAGCTAAGAGCGGGGGCCACGGAGGCCTTGGGGGGAAAGGCAGGCAGTGAGGGGGTGGGATCTGTGTGTGCGCGCGTGTGTGTGTGTGTGTGTGCGCGCGTGTGTGTGTGAGAGGGGGTTAGATAGGCCCCATATTGCTCTGCTCTTAGCTCCCTGTGTGGTTGCTGGCAGCCTCCTCCATTGTTTCCCATCAAAAGCTCATTGTAGTGTAGCAAACTCCATTCATTTCCCCGTGCTCGGCCCAGCCCTGGGGGGAGGGGGGGGGGGTGTGGGGGAGGGGGGGGGGCCCGAGGACCGGGGGCTCAGGGATTATTGCTGTTGTCGTCGCCAGTTGCTCGGTCTCTAATGTGCGGCACTGTGCCATTAGCCAGTGTACAACATTAGGCCTAATTCGGTCATTACCTTTAGGGAGATGGGCTCAGTGGGGGGCTGAAGACGCTTACAGGGGGGGCACCTGAGCCTCACTCACACACACACACACACACACACGCACACACACACACACACACACACACACACACACACACACACGCGCGCACTCACACACGCACGCACCC
>JASSRZ010000042.1:1812502-1829030 GCA_032164315.1 Malacoctenus gilli | reverse complement strand
TGTGTGTGTGTGTGTGTGTGTGTGTGTGTGTGTGTGTGTGTGTGTGTGTGTGTGTGTGTGTGAGAGAGAGAGAGAGGCCGCAGGATTGTGTATCTGAGTGTGTAGATGTTCCTCGTGTGAGCCTAAACTTTCCGTCTTTTATTTTGAAGGATGAAAAGATCTTGTGTTGCTTTTTTTCTCACAAAGCTGAAACAAACAAACTGTTGTTCGTCTGAACACCAACAAACAACAGAAATCTGCAGACAGGCTGCAGCTGTGACACACCGACGTTCCTCCCGGTGCCGCACAGACAGGCAGTACTTCATTCCTGTCCCAAGTTACCGCCTCAGAAAGTACTGCAGTTCGTTGCACCCACAAACATGATGGCTGCGGCCTGTGTCAGCGGCTCTCTGATGGGATGAGGGAACCAGCAGCCCCCAACCGTTTGTCATGGGACCAGAGGGGGGCGCTGTTTCCTCCGCACCGCTTCCTCACCTTCACTTCACAGAGGATGGATTGTTTTTAAAGGAGAGCCTCTCGCCGACGAGCAGCCATACATTTAAGTATCAGCTTCCGACTGACGAGCAGCCGTGCAACAACTGGCGACATCCCACTAACTGGCAGCCTCACGCTGCAGCCTGTCATTAACCACACCCCTTGTAATGTTGCAGCAAAACACTACACAGCATTCTGTCTGTTATTTTCCCACAATGCACCGGGAGGAGACCAGTGACGCATGCACACAGTTATGGGAAGTTCGGAACTTCTGGGTGAGCAGATTTTTTTGGGAGTGCCGAAGCAGAGCGCGTCACCGCGGAGTTACATCACTGACTCGCTGGTCAGAACGAACTTAGACGGGTTGGGGAAGAAGAATGGCGCTTCTTCTGGGTCTTTGGCTGCGAAGTCACGTCAACCCGACTGTGCAGCATCGAGCCTCGCCGTCGCTTCACAGTAAATGGGCGCATTCCCCCATGATCTGTAGGAGACGATGCTCTGTGTGCATAAATACTGTTGAAGGGTTTTCCACCGAATACTTCCATCTTGATTACACGCTGGGGCGTTTACAAGAGATCACCTAGAAGTTCCTCCTCCAAAGGAAGGTCCTGTTCTACCGAACGGAAAGGGAAGCCAGCCTGAGTCCCGCTTCTTTGTACAAGATGTTTGTCCATTTTTAGGATCTGTGTGACTTTTTTCTTTTACAACACTACTTTCACAATAAATGCACATTATAGCTGACACTCTTTCCATCAAACAGCCTGCAGTAATCCAACCATAATCCGTTGAGTTTGCACGAGGAATCTGTAAATACTCTTTGAATATTTGATACCTAAGCTCAAAAACAAAACTGATTTTGTCTTCACTATTTTTTGTAATTTATTTCGTTTCACGCATTTTCGTGCTAAAATAGAAAAACATACGTGCGTCCTTTAATATTAGTGCTCATAGGAAACCTTTAGTTTTTGTGTAATAGCACCAGTCCCGTCATAAACCGCTGGAACTGTGTTTACGAGGAGGTCTTTGGAAGACGTCCGTGACTCAGAGTCGGTTCCTGCCGATCTGATCGTTCAGCCGCCGCGCAGCAGCAGATGACAACAACAAAACAGCGGAGCAGCTCGGAGGCAGTTAGCGCAGTTAGCAGGCGCAGGCAGACGGGCAGGCAGACGCAGCTCCGGCCCGCAGAGACGCGTCCTGTCCGACTCCTCCACGGACCACACCGAGCCCGGACGGGACGGAGCCCGCACGGACCATGCGGTTCGTGTAACGTGGTCCGGTTTGGCCTGGCGAGAGTTCGCTTCGCGGCTAGCCCAGGCGAGCTAGCCAGCTGCGGCGCCAGCTCTCAGGCGAGCGAAGTCGCCCAAGAGGACCGAGGCGGAGCAGAGGGACGGAGGTGAGAGAGCGTCCGCCCGTCCGCCCGCCCGCCCGCCCGGCGGCTCGTTTGCCAGTCCCCCCCTCGGCGGCACAAGCGAGGCAGGGATGGCGGTCGACGGCGGGTCTTCGTTCCGTCTGTCACGTCGACCTCAGAAACGCTGCTTCGCGGCTCTTAGCCCGTTAGCCCCTTTAGCTCCGTTAGCCAGGCTAGCCTGAGCCGTTTCCGACCAGTGACCCGTTAGCGGCGTCGGGAACTCCGCCGTCGGGAGTCACTCGGGCCTAAGCTGCAACCGGCTTCGCCCTCCGCCTCGCAACAGCGGGCCCCCGCAGCACGGACGCCCGCTAACACGACCCCAAGCGACGGCGGACGACGCGAGCTGCTGCCGCTGTTAAGCTACTGCTTACCTGGACAGGTAGCGCCGCAGGTACCGCTGAGTCCACGCGAAGCCGTTGCAGCCCGAGCAACCTCTGGAGCTGACCAGGTTACCTGGAACTAACCGAGGAGACAAGTTCGGTCGAGTAGTCGGTGAGCTGCTGTGGTGTAAAGTGAGGGAAGAAGCTGAGACAAAAACACACAACTGTAAACAAAGACACAGTCGGGCCAGACGACACAATGAGTCAGCGACCACGAGAGGACACACAACACGACACCGAGAAGCCGAAAAGACCAACAAATCCCCAAAAAGTGCTCACAGTAGACACACAAATCTACACAAAGGAACGCAAAACTACACGAGTGTGTCAGACGACAGAGAAACGACACAAAGAAACTTGACGACTCACAACCATACAATAGAACTCAACAACAAGCTCCGTAAAAACACCAATCTACACAAAGACACGGCCTGACCTGAGCACACGGTGACTGAGTGACCAGGAGTCACCAGAGACACACACACACAAAGACACATGAAATTGACTCAAGCAAAATAACCACAAAGCACCAAATTCAAAGGAGACACACACACACACACACACGCAGACCAGTCTTATCTTGGGCAAAACCAGTTGCATTTGTTGTGTGTGTCAGCGTCACTCTGGATGCTGTGTGCAGGTGATGAGCACTGGATGAGCCAGAGGCTCGGTCGCCCGGGAGAGCCAACATGAAGCTGTACGTGTTCCAGGTGAACAACGGCAGCACGCTGACCTTTGACACCGACCTCGCCGTCCAGACGTAAGGCTCCAGCTGACACACACTCGCGTGCGCGCGCACACACACACACACACACACACACACAGTGAGGAGGCCTGAGCTGATCGGTGTGTGTTTCAGGGTGCTGGAGCTCAAACATGCCATCCAGTCCAAGTACAAGATCTCCATCCAGCACCAGGTCCTCGTGGTCAACGGCGGCGAGTGCATGGCGGCGGAGCGGCGCGTGTGCAGCTACAGCGCCGGCACCGTAAGTCCCGCCCGCCGCGGTACGTGCGTCCGAGTCCGCGCGGCCAGCTCACGCTGCGTTCACTGACCCGCAGGAAACCAACCCCATTTTCCTGTTCAACAAAGAGATGATCCTGTGCGACCGCGACCCCACCATCCCCAAAACCACCTTCTCCATTGAGAGCGAGATCCAGGTCAAGGTCGAGGAATCCCTGCTGATGCCGGCCGTCTTTCACACCGTGGCCTCGCGCACGCAGCTCGCCTTGGTACGGCCCGCCCGCCCGCCCGCCGCGTTGCCGAGACACCCGGTGTCTCCCGTTCCCCCGCAGTCCGGTGTGAGAGTCTGTAGCTGCCGACATTGAAAATGAACGACGGAGAGCGACCTCCGAGCGACTTCAACGTCAGGGTCCATCTCTGCATCAACGCAAACGGCAGATTTCGCGCACGTTGCACGAAACCTGAACGCGTCGGTGTCGGCGGCGGCGGCGATTGCGGCATCGCCTGACGTGGCTCTCTTCTGCAGGAGATGTTCGAAGTTGCCAACAAGCTGTGCTCGTTCTGCGAGCGGCTGGTCCACGACGAGCACCTGCAGCACCAGGGCTGGGCGGCCATCATGGCCAACCTGGACGACTGCACGCTGTCCTACCAGAAGCTGCTGCTCAAGTTCAACACGGCCTACAACAACTACCAGCACGACCTGGAGGAGATCAAAGTGAAGCTGACCAAGTGAAGTGTTGCGCCCTCTCCGGCATCGGCTGCCGACCTGTCTGTCTCTCTGTCTCCCTGTCTGTCTTCCTGTCTCCCTCCCTGTCTCCCTCCCTGTCTCCGTGTCTCCCTCCCTGTCTCCCTCCCTGTCTACCTGTCTGTCTCCCTGTCTGTCTCCCTCCCTGTCTCCCTCCCTGTCTCCCTGTCTGTCTCCCTGTCTGTCTCCCTCCCTGTCTCCCTCCCTGTCTCCCTCCCTGTCTCCCTCCCTGTCTCCCTTCCTGTCTCCCTCCGTGCGCTGACCTGAGCTTGTGGTCGCAGGCTGGGCACGGCCGTCTCCGTCATGGCGAGGATCCCCCTGCTGGAGTGTCTGACCCGGCACAGCTACCGAGAGAGCCTGGAGCGCTCCGGCTCCACGGCGGGGAGAGAGGCCAGCCGGGGCCAGGACGGCTCCAGCGACTCGGTGCTCCGCGGCGAGGCCCGGGCGGCCGGCTCGCCGGAGGGGGCCGCCCCCCCGCGGGAGGCCGGCGAGATGATGGACAGCGGCGGACTGAGAGCGGCGCTGCTGGACGACGACACGCCCGAGCCCGCCAACCCGTCCTGCTTCAACGTCACGTTGCTGGACTGGATCAACGTGCAGGACCGGCCCAACGACGTGGAGTCCGTGGTCAGGAAGTGCTTCGACTCCATCAACAGGGTGAGACACACACACACACACACACGTGCGCGCACGCCGTGGGCTCTGCACAGCTGATCTGCCGGTGTCCCGATGCTGTGGAGAAGCGTTTCCATGGCGGCTTCAGCCGTACAGCCCGCTGTGTGCTTGAATAGCGCCACCCGGAGGCCGTGCATGAAACAACCTTGGGGTTCTTCTTGGTAAAGGAACGCTCCGGTGTGTTGTGCCTTGCAGCTGGACCCGCGGATCATCCAGCCCTTCCTGGCAGACTGCAGAGACACCATCGCCAAGTTGGACAACCAGAACATGAAGGCCATCAAAGGTCTGGAGGACCGTCTGTACGCGCTGGACCAGATGATCGCCAGCTGCAAGAAGCTGGTCAACGAGCAGAAGGAGCTCGCTCAGGTGGGTCGTGTGTGTGTCTCCCCCCCCCCCACACACACACACACACACCGAGGGGTTCAAGGTCCCGTCGTCTAACCGTGTGTGGGTTTGTCTGCCCCGCGGCGGCACGCAGGGTTTCCTGGCCAATCAGAAGCGAGCGGAGAACCTGAAGGACACGTCGGTGCTGCCGGACCTGTGTCTGAGTCACACCAACCAGCTGATGATCATGCTGAACAACCACAGGAAGCTGCTGGACATCAAGAAGAAGTGCACCACCGCCAAGCAGGAGCTGGCCAACAACCTCCAAGTCCGACTCAAGTGAGACCTCGCCGCTCGCCCCCTCGGGCTCCTCCTCCCTCCCGCTGGCCGAGCGGCGGACCGAGCGTGTCGTGTGGCCTTCCGCCTGCAGGTGGTGCTGCTACGTCATGCTGCACGCCGACCAGGACGGCGAGAAGCTGCAGGCTCTGCTGCGGCTGCTCACCGAGCTGCTGGACCGCGTGAGGGTGGTGGAGGCGCTCAGCAGCGTGCCCCAGATGTACTGCCTGGCCGTGGTGGAGGTCGTCAGGAGGAAGATGTTCATGCGCCACTACAGGGAGGTCAGTGCTCGGCGGCTCCTTCAAAATAAAGCGCCGCGTCGATGATTCCGAAGCGCCGGTCTTCACTCGGCACGACCGAGCGGCAGAAAAGCCGCTCTGTGAGCACAGAGAGTCGAGGTGCCGCAGGCCTGGGATCAGCTCTTGTTGTGAAGCGGCGTGGCGTGTGTGTGTGTGTGTGTGTGTGGGGGGGGGGTGTCCGAGGCTGGCTGCTGACTGCCTGCTGACTGGCTGTGCTCCGTGCAGTGGGCTCACGCGCTGGTCAAGGACGGGAAGCGACTGTACGAGGCCGAGAAGTTCAAGCGGGAGTCCTTCGGGAAGCTCTTCAGTGAGTGTTCGGCGGCGGCACCGACGGGGCTGCTGGCGCTGCCGCGTCCTCACCGCGCTGTCTTGTCTCCTCAGAGAAGTCCTTCCTGCAGAACCGTCTGTTTCGGGGACTCGACTCGTGGCCTCCCACGTCCTTCTGCGTGAGTGCGAAGCGCCGCTTCTTGACCACATGGTGAGCCCATCTGCGATGTCACGCGCGCTCACGCCGCCCGCTGCTTCTGTCCTCAGACGCGGCGACCCCGTCGGTTCGACGACGAGCTCCCGGACATCTCCCTGGAGGACCTGCAGTACTTGAAGTCGTGCTGTCCCGCCGAGGTGCAGCCGTTCCTCATGTGAGTGGCCGGGCCGGGCGCGGCGAGGTCGGCCGGCGTCTGATCGGCGCGCTCGTTGACGTGTGCGTGTTCCGCGGCAGGGTTCCCACCATGTGCGACTTCGAGCCTCTCAATCATCACGTGGAGACGCTGCATCAGCTGGTCCAAGCCGCGCAGAGCGTGGACGAGATGTCTCAGACCATCACCGACCTGCTCAGCGAGCAGAAGGTAAGCCGGCGCGCTCCCGAAGGGGGCGCCGGAGGCGGGCCGCGGCCTCCGGTTTGCCGTGGAGGGCGTGTCCTCCAGTGACCGGCTGTCCTCGTGTTCCGCCTCAGGCGTCCTGCAGTCACAGCACCCTGCGATCCGCCATGACGCCTCGATCCGGAAGCGTGTGCGCCGCGGCGGCGGTGGCGGCGGAGAGCCCGGCGCCCTCCAAAAGCCCGCCCACTCTCAGCCTGCAGGGGCCCGGCTGCCAGCCGCTGCACGTGGCCGTCCCGGCGCCCCTGGAGGACCTCTCCCCCGACAGCATCGACGCGCAGACGTTCGACTTCGAGACCATCGGACACCCCAACATGGACCCGGTCCTGCAGCAGGGCTCCCTGGACCTGGACTCGCTGGCGGAGAGCCCCGAGTCCGACTTCATGTCCGCCGTCAACGAGTTCGTCATCGAGGACAACCTGGCGTCCCCCAACCCCATCAGCGACCCCACCAGCCCCGAGATGATGGTGGAGTCGCTGTACTCGTCCGTCATCAACGCCATCGACAGCAAGCGCATGCAGGACACCACCACGCTGGAGCGGGAGAACGCCCGGCTGGCCGCCCTCCGGCAGGAGGCCGAGCGCTACCGCAGCGCCGCCGAGGAGTCCCAGTGCGGCCTGAGCGGCGTCAAGGTGGAGCTGCTCCGCCTCCGGGGGCTGCTCTCCCAGGAGACGCAGGACCTGGGCGCAGCGCTGCACGCCGTCACCTCCCAGGTGAGCGACATGTGCCGGGCGCTGGAGCGCCGCCACCACAGCGAGCTGCTGAGCGCCAGGGAGGAGCTGCAGGAGCAGGTGCGGACGCTGAGCGAGGACAACCGCGTCAATCAGAACATCGTCCGGGACGTGCAGCGCGCCATGCTGGAGCTGGAGGGCCTGATGGAGCGCAAGGAGAAGGAGCTGAGCCAGCTGGAGCAGGAGAGGGAGCGCTGGGCGGAGGCCGAGCGCGGCCAGGGCCTCCGCGTGGAGGCGCTGCAGCGCGCCGCCTCCCAGCAAGCCCAGGAGATGGAGCAGCTGTCCCAGTCCAGAGAGCGCCTGAGCCGGCAGCTGCAGGAGCTGCAGGCCGAGCGGGAGCGCGCCGAGCGGCAGATCCGGCAGGAGCTGGAGGACGCCGCCCGCCGGGGCTCCCAGGAGCTGCGCGACCGCCTGCAGCGGGAGCACCAGCAGCAGGTGGACAGCCTGACCCAGGAGCGGCGCGAGGCGGCCGAGCGGGCGGCGGCCCACGGCCGCGCCCAGCTGGCCGAGGCCCAGCGGCTCCACGCCGCCGCCGTGGACGAGAAGGACCGGCAGCTGCGCGACTCGGACGCCCGGCTCGCCGAGCTGGCCGAGCTGCGCTGCAAGCTGGAGGTGGAGCTGGCCCTCAAAGAGTCGGAGGCGGAGGAGCGGAGGGTGCTGACGGAGGAGGCCGAGGGCCGGGCGGAGGCCGAGAGCCAGGCGCTGCGGGAGGAGCTGACGGAGCTGAAGAAGCGGCTGCGGCTGAAGGACGAGGAGTACGAGGTGGACCTGGCCGAGCTCAGGACCCTCATGAGGATCGAGAAGGACCACTGCATCTCGGAGCTGGTGAACCGCCACGAGGAGGAGGCCGCCCTGCTGCGCGGCAAGCTGGCCTCCCTGCAGCAGGAGGCCCAGGAGGCCGAGAGGAGCCGGCGCCAGCTCCTGCAGGAGTCGGACGAGCGGGCGGCAGCGCTGAGCCTGGAAAAGGAGGCGCAGAGGAGGAGCTTCCAGGAGCTGGAGCAGCAGCTCCGCGTGGAGATCAGCGGTCTGCAGGCAGAAAAGCAGCTGCTCTCCAGCCGAAACCTGGAGGCTCCCCCGGGGGCGGCGCCTCCCCTGGGAGAGGAGGAGGAGAGGGAGAAGGAGGAGAAGGAGGAGAAGCTGTCACTCAGGGTCACGCAACTGGAGAAGGAGCTGCAAGAGGCCCGCGCCTCCTCAAGGTAGGTGGCCTCCCGCGACTTGGAACGGAGCACGTGCTGCCTCCGGCGACGCCGGCCGCCTCTCAGCTGCCGCTCCCGCTGCCGTTGCAGGGACGACGACGACGGCGGCGAGCGCCGCGCCGACGCCGCGGCCCCCCTGTCCTTGGACTCGGCCCTGCAGGAGCGCCTGCAGCAGGAGAGGACCTCCCTGCTGACCCAGATGGAGCTCCTGGAGAGGAGGAAGAACGAGGAGATCCAGAACCTCAAGACGTCGCTCATCGCCGAGCAGCAGGTGAGCGAGCGAGCGCGCGCGCGCGCGCTCCTTGCGTGGGGCTGCCGCGGCCCAACCCGAGGAGTCCCTCTGCGGGCGCTCGCGTGACTCCGCCCACCCGCTCTGTGTGCAGACCAACTTCAACACGGTGCTGACGCGAGAGAAGCTGAAGAAGGAGCAGATCATCCACGAGCTGACCGAGAGGCTGCACAGCGTCACCCAGCAGCAGGACAAGGACAAAGGTCAGAGCCGAGCAGTGACCCCGCCTTGGGGGGGGGGGGGGGTCGGGGGGGGGTCTGGGCGTTGCCGTCTGTGTTGTAGCGCCCCCTGCTGTCTGTCTCAGCTCTCATAGAGACTCTGTCGGAGGACCGCGCCAGCGTGATGCAGGAGAAGAAGCAGCTGGAGGAGGAGCTGAACTGCCTGCGCAGCACCGCCCTCGTCTCCTCCGCCTTCTTCGGCCCTCAGGCCTCGGCCGCGGAACACGTGGAGGGCGGGGCCGCGGCGGGCAGGGCCACGCCCGTGACCGCGCCCGGGGCCGCTGCCGCCGCCTGCTGCTCCGAGCTCCTGCCTGAGAGCGACCGGCTGGCCTCTGTGGCCGCCATCAAAGAGGACGAGCACGTGGACTCTGCGGTGGAGGCCAGCATGGTGACCGTGCAGTAAGCAGCGCGCGCACACACACACACGCACACACACACACACACACACACACACACACACACACACACACACAGAGTACATGCATGGCCTTTGCAGGGACGTTTTCAAACTACGTCTGGGTTCGTCTTCGTTTTGTCAGTTTAGTCGCGGGTCAGTTCATCCCGTTCCGCTCTTCATACCTCTTGAAAAGATGTGAATGATTTAGCAGCTGGCAGAGGTGAGTCGGAGCTCGTTTCCCTCAAGTCACTCTGCTGGATCTGCTCCACGCTGCCACCTTCAGGAGGTCCCATCAGTCGGCCCGTCAACTGACGGCGACCTGAAAGCACAGGGTTCGAATCGCTTTGTGACGTCCTGCTCTCTGCACGCGCTCACTCCGTGTTTCTGTTGCTGCAGTGAAAACATGATGTCAGAGGAGAAGCAGAGGATCATCTTACTGGAACGGGTAAGCGCGCACACACACACACACACACACACGCGCGCACGCACACACACGTGTGCAGCGTGTCTGACGAAGCCTTCTGATGTGTGTTCCAGACGTTACACATGAAGGAGGAGGAGAACAAGCGGCTCAGTCAGAGGCTGGTCAGTTTCCCTTCTGCTCTCCGTGTCATGTGGCTGCTGCACCACCAGGGGGCAGTCGCAGCAAAGCTTTCCGTGGATGCCCCGCACAGACCGGAGGGCATCCGAAACGCGGAGCTGTCACAGATCCGCTTCAGCAGAACCTTCTCGGCACTGAACGCTGCGAGGACGGATTCTCCTCGCAGGAATCCGGCGCTTAGCGGCCGAACGAGCGACGGCGGCGAAATCTGCAGCCGTCAGCCGAACCGTTTCCTGTCGGAGTCAAACGATTGTTCGTGCAACAATAAAAACTGATGTTTCTCGGCCTGCGTCGCAGCGTTTGATAGACCTGGTGTAGCGATTTGTCGCCGTGTGTGTGTGTGTGTTGGCCGCCGTGTTCGCTGTGTGACGTGTTGCTTTGGTTGCAGATGTCGCAGAGCATGTCGTCGGTGTCGTCACGGCACTCGGACAAGATCGCCATCAGAGAGTAAGTGAACCGCTCCCGGCCCCGCCCGCCGCCTCACACGCCGGTGTTGTGTTCTCATTGTGTGTGTGTGTGCGTGTGTGTGTTTCAGTTTCCAGGTGGGAGATTTGGTGCTGATCATCCTGGACGAGCGGCACGATAACTACGTGCTGTTCACTGTCGGCCCCACGCTTTACTTCCTGCACTCAGAGTCTCTCACTGCTCTGGACCTCAAACCAGGTGAGCCTCACCTGGAGCAACACAACAGGAAGCACTTCACAATAAAAGCTCCTGGCCCTCTGTGAGCACAGAAGCTCTCTGTCCCACCTTCACAATGATGGATCGGACTCTGAAATGTAATCGCATTACATGAGTCCTGAATCCATTTTGAATGCATTTATTAGACACTGAAACTCTAAAATAATGCAGGTTTTTCACAATAAAATCATCAACTTTTACTCCTCATTCAACAATTTTCTAAAATGTTATTTTTAAAGCAGCATAAAAAATGCAGCACAGTCATTAAAATGACACTAAATACAAATAACATGCCCTAAAGTAATCCTCCAAGAAAGATGCAAAAACATTTTAAACAAGAGTTAAAAAAAATCCAAACATTTTATTTCTTGTGATGTTTGAAACAATTTCTGAAATAAAATGAAGCTGGAATTCCTAAACGTGACAAATTAAACAGAAATCTGAGGAAAAATATTTCAAGTCGTCTGATGACGAGTTCGAACAAAGAACCCGAGTGATGAGCGTTCGCCCATGTTGGTGTGTTTTGCAGCTTCAGGGACTTCGAGGCGTCCGTGGGTTCTGGGGAAGGTGATGGAGAAAGAGTACTGTCAGGCGAAGAAGGTACAACAAGGCTCTGTAGTCTGGAAATTCGTGGGAGGAAGATGCTCTATAATGACGACAGTGTTGTTTTAAAATTCTGTGCGAATTGTGTGTGTGTGTGTTTGTGTGCAGGCCCAGAACAGGTTCAAGGTTCCTCTAGGAACCAAGTTCTACCGTGTGAAGGCGGTCCCCTGGAACAGGAAGGTGTAACAGCTGAGCGCCGCTGTCCTTTGGGAGTCGAACCTGGAAACGCTTCGTCTTCATTCTTTCCACTGTCACGTTTTGGTTGGTTTGAACTCGTGGACCAAAAGCTCTGAACCTGAAGGGGGCGCTGCCCTGAAACCTGAGGCATCATCAGACCTGTGTGTGTGCGTGCGTGCGTGAGGCTGAACAAAGCTCTGGGTGTAAAATATTCGTCCTCCCTCTCGGCGCGAGTCCCCCGGAAGCCGGCGTGTCCGCCGAGTGTCTCGGTGTTCCTGGAGGAATGTTCATGGCATGCACACTGATCTTTCTTTGACCTCTCCAGATTATTGTCGTAGTGGGAAATGTAGTTCTGCTGTTTGTCGCTCACACCGACGTGTTGATGACGAGTGACTGCAACGATCCTTCAGTGCTCTTTGGGAAGCCGCTCGCGTCCATCCGAACAAAGGGAACGTCCATGAAATGCTCTCGGCACAGACTGCAGCGAGGAGGAACTCTGTGCGCGCGCGTGTGCGTGTGTGTGTGCGCGTGTGTGAGTGCGTGAGTGTGTGTCACCCTGCAGAACATTGTACGATACCATCAGATCACATGTAACCAGAAATGACTGTATTGTAAAAGATAATAGAGTTTTCAAACAATTAAAAGGATTGATCGCAGACTGGTGTGTGCTGCTTGCTGCTGTCTGCCTGTACACACGCCCAGAACACACCGACTGGTCTCAGGTGTGTCGGTGCTCTGGTGTCCTTCGTCCATCCGCTGTCTTCTGTCCCAGCGGGGACGCCCTGACGTCCCTCTGCAGCTGTCCTGCTGTTGTTAAATGTCTCAGGTCAACATCAGTCTGTTTGTAGGTTGGAGACTTGCAGTTTATTGTTGCGCGACTGACACTGAAACGCAAACCTCGGGCTGCTTTGAATCGAACTTTATTCAAACACTGTGTTACAGTGAACCTCCATTAAAATGATAAAAAATGACACGATAGCTGAACAACCATTACATTTTGTGTATGTACGCGCAGTCGCTTCTGTTGTGAATTTTCGGAACAGCAGGAATAAAAGGGATTAGCATCATTCAGACTATTTTCAGGACTAAGTGACTGAGCGAGCACGTAGAGGCGACCATGTATAAAGCTAGCGTGTCAAAATTAAAGTTTGTATTTTGTTACAACCTAGAACTGGAGATGAAGCTTTTCCCGCCATCTTAAGCGCTGCTCAATGACACTCGGCCTGGAGATCACGTCTCAAAATGAAGCCTTCCCATTTCCGGGGGCGCAGGGAGTCCTGTTCCAACAAGGGAGGTCACGTGATCCAGAATCAACTCTTCTTCCTGTAAATGAGCGGCCACGTGCTGGTTTAACCTGCAGCTTCATCAGCTCCCCAAGACCCGCTGTGACCTTTGCCCTCTGATTCTATTGGCGCTGAGCTTCAGCCTGGCTGCCAATCATCCAGGTGCCAGGAAGTTCGACACGACCAGCTTCCGGAAGCTACGGCTACTCAGGCCGCCTTTTCCGCTGAACCAGCAGACAAAATGTCGCTCGGAAAGAAAACACTCGGCGGAAAAAAAGGTTCCTGCGAACTGGGGTTGAAGACTTCATCCTACTGGGAGCGCTGGGAATACTGGAACCTGGTCCCGAGCTGGTCCCGAGCTGGTTCGCAGGAAGAGCCGCCGGGCTTAGCAGCTAACGAGTTAGCTCGACGATAGCTAGCAGCTAACAGCTTGCTGCGTCATCGCGGCTCCCGCCATGTTGGCCGCAGTGTGAAGGTCAGGAGGAGGGGTGGGGGGGGGTGCGGAGGAGGAGGCGAGAAGAGGAGGAGGTGACAGGAAGAGGAGGAGACGGCAGGAGGAGGCGGAGGTGACAGGAGGAGGTGGTCCGGTAAGCTGTGACGCTTCATGGGTGAACGGGTGAATATTCACCATCAGCGGGACGTTTGGTGGGACTGTTCACGAAACCGCCTCGTCAGTGAATCCTGAGGAGTTCATGAAGAGGTCCGCACGCGCTCCGAGGTGCGCGCGGTGGTGGGATGAAGCTCACCTGAAGCAGCTTCAGGTGAGCTTCAGGTGAAGCGCACAGAGGAAGCAGGAGGCCCGAGTCGGACGGAGCCGCAGCAAGTTTTACTGGTTGATGTTGGAAAGCTGCAGACCAGAGTGAACGGGATCCGTGTTACTCCATGATGATAATGATAACAGTAATGATAGAAATAATTATGGTATTATTAATAAAATTGATATTAATAGAATCGGTAACAATAATTTCATTATAGTAATAATAATAAAGATGATAATAGTCATAGAAAAAATAATAGTAGTAGTAAGAATAATAAAAATAATAGTAATAATAATTATGGAATAATATTCATAAAATACTAATAATGATGATGGTAATAGCATGAATATTGAGAATGATAATAGCAAGAATAATAAAAATACTAGTAATAATAATAATAATAGGAGGAATAAAAATAATAGTGTTATTCTAATTATCAGCAACCAGGATTTTATCAGGCAGCTTGAGCTGAATATTTGCCGATACTGTAATTAAAACAATTATGTTCCTGAAAGTACTTCGCAAAAACGACAAAGTATTTGAATTCCGAGCGAGAAATGCGTCGGATTAATTCTTCGGGTTGGGAGATTTGTTTGCGGTCGATCAGGTTTCTTCAGGTTGGTTTTCACGGTCGCGTCGGAGCCGGAAGGATAAATGGCGGCGATTGTTCGCTGACAGCACGACGGGCTGACTGAGGATCAGCGCGAGCCGTTTGTGAGAGGGTGAGCGTGAGGACGTGAAATCCAAAGTCTCATTTGCGCGATCCTGCCGTCGTGGGCAGCGACGGCGCTGCGCAAGGAGGCTGCGGCTGGCTGGCTGGCGCGCCAGGCGAGGCGTCGGGACGTATGCGCTAAATAGGGTCTGTAATGATGCCTTCAGCGTCCCCTGGGGATCGGGAGTCACGCAGGAATAAGCTCAGTATAGTGTCTCATTTGATTCTTTTGTGGAAACACGAATGTTGGCACGCGGCGGCAGGAAACAGACTTCAAAAAGGCTCGGCACGGCGGCCCAGGCTCGCCGCGCGGCCCTCATGGAGGAGGAAGCCCAACAACATCACTTTCCCAGTTCACAGCGGGGAGCATAGCAGCTCCGCGCCGAGCGCTCCCGACCATGTGGGTCTCAGGGTGTTTTAACAATGTTTAGCTCTATTTTCTCCGTTTAGCATAAGCCTGTTGTCACATTTGGACGGCTCCTTCATAAATTGATGGTGTGATTCCTACAATTTCGGGACAGGCCTGAACGACAAAATATGCAACACAACATTCGATACGAGGTGGCTGGCACGCTCCGAGCATGTGCACTGGACAGGCTCTTAGTGTAAATGTTTACAACCCCCCGCTGAGCTCGGAGCTGCTGGGAGTCGCTGAGCGGGGCGCCGCGCTGCCATGTGGACGCTCCCACAATGCAACGCTGCGAACCGGCCCGAGGCTCGCAGGACCTGCGCCGGCCGCCTCCCTGGGTGGGTGTGTGTGTGTGTGTGTGAGTGTGAGTGTGTGTCTGTCTGTCTGTCTGTCTGCCTCCAACACACACACACACACAAACTGTTAAACAAAAACGTGAGCAAAAAAAAACAAAACACGCACACGAGTTCAAGGTGGGAAGAAGACGCAATTAGAGCAACATTGAGTGACGGCACGCCTTTAGAATTTAGACTTTACTCTGACAATAAAACAGGACAGTGGCATAAAGATGGAGAGGCAAAAATGTGAAGGTTACACACACACACACACAACACGTACAGGAACAACAACGCTCATCGACAGTTTCGCCCAAAATTACGCAGAACAGCCCGCTGAACAAAGTCCGGTCAGGTGGAGGAGGAGACGCTGAAGCAGCTGAACGCCGAGCGGCTCAAAGGAAGCCAGCGCTCACGTTCCAGCCTGACACGGACACAAACCAGTACACGCTCCCAGTAAACGGGGAGAACCAGGAGACGGCGTCAGGAAATAAACGCAGTCGCACATTTAAAGCCTCTCCAATGATTTAAGGTTAAAACCTTCCAACACACAGTGGGCTCACCAGTCGGACCTTTGAGCTGCGATTGCAGGTGAAATAAAGGCCACATACATTTAAACACACACACGTCTGTGTGTGTGTGTGTGTCAGGCAGCATTAATCACTGCGTGTTTGTTGTCACTCGAATAGAAACAGAAACATTAACGTGTATAATTAAAAGAGATGAAGCTGCTGATCAGAGCTGCTCTTCAAACACAGGAGGAGCCACTGAATGATCAGCAGCAGAGCGTGCGTGTGTGTGTGTGCGCGCGTGTGTGTGGGTGCACGCGCGCCATGGTAAAAGTTGTCTTTTGTGGCTGAAGCAGCAGCGACGGTGCGACTGGAGCCAGAAACACACGGCAGCAGCTGGGACTGCCGGGATTATCGCTGCAACAAAGGAGGCAGCAGCAGTGTTAATAAAGCACACACACACACACACACACACACACACACACACAGGCTGACATGTTCTATTTGGAGCCGTACATCCAGGCGCTCTGCGAGTACCTGTGGTGGTGTTTCCTCTGCAGTGTAATCTGATTACTGTGAGGCAACTGAAATAAATGTAAATCAGCAGGTTTTTCTGTGTCAACAATTAATTGATGTTTTGTAAAAGAAGCAGAACTTGAATCAATTAAATGTAAATCCTTGATGAGTGTGATGCGAACAAAAGAGACCGTTTTTAATCAGCATTTTATTGACCTCCAGAAAAACAAAGTACAACGAATATCTGATGAGTATTTGCTGATGAATAATAAGACTTAAAATAAATATAAAGATACACGACTTTCTTATCAGCACATCTAAATTCGGATCTCTAAAACCGCAACCGTAGAAAATTACAAAAAACATTTGTTTAAATTGGGACTTAAATTTAAAGTTTGTATTTATAAATAAAAAGATCCCGTTTTAATGCCAGTGAAGCGTTTATTTTTAGTCATTGTTCCTATAGTACTTCAGTCCAGCAAAGAGTATATCTATAAAACTATGTCTATAAATTGTGTTTTATACTCACACATTTTTTCTAGTGATATACTTTTGTCTATATGTTGAAAATTATCGGTTGTTTAAAACACACCTTTATGTTTACATAGATTTTTTAAAACTCACGATATTTATTTA
>JASSRZ010000042.1:1661666-1703488 GCA_032164315.1 Malacoctenus gilli | reverse complement strand
TTACCACACTTCCCCCCCCCCCCCCCCCCATATTCTACCTCCACTCCCTAGTGGGGCTGTCTAAATCCGGCCCTGTACAGTATCCCACTATAATAATAACAACACTTGTTATTATTATTATTATTATTATTATTATTATTATTATTATTATTATTATTATTATTATCACCAGGGTCATAATCAGAATAAATGTTTGTAAAAGGAGTAGTATTTTACTTCTTTTGACACAAACTTCATAACCTATCGCCTCTTTAAAACATTGTCCAATTTCAACCGTTCAAATAGTGCTTGAATTTCTTTTTGCACCATTTTTTGTACTTTTAAAAACTTTTTTCTACTCTTTAGCTCTTATTGAACCATTCAAACACTGATGAATTCAGTAATATAAGGTTCTACTTTTTAACAATTTGCTCCCATTGTATTTTCTGCCCTGCTTTTCCCTCTTCAATTGATTCATATATTTCCATCAAGAAACTTCATTCTACTTTCAAACACTTTAAAATTTAGTACTTTTACAAATGTATTTCAGCTCAGTGGTATTTTCCACTTTTTCATGATTTCAACTTTTCCAATTGTTATAAACCATTCACCTTCTTTCACTGACTAATAACAACAATTATGTTAATGCTTCTTGTTAGTATAATTTCTTTTCCCCCCTTCATCTTCCCCTTTTTCAAATGTTCATTGAAGTCCACTTTCTTCAAAGTTCTGGTCTCAGTTTAGCTTTTCAACTTTTACTGTCACAAGTGGGTTTTTTTTTCTTTTTTAAACGCCAAACTCAGAGCATTTGGGGCAGCATTTTTATGTCAGTTCAACTTTTCAACTTTTACTTTATACATCTCGGCAACAATTTCAGCAACAGCTTCTACACATGCAGTTGCTCTGGAAAAGCAATTTTTCTAGCACAGTTTAGTGTTGGTATAATAATAAACAACAATAAAACACATGATCTATGATTATAGAGCAGTCAGGTGATGTCTGTAGGTTAAAGTTCAAAAGTGTATTATGGCTTCAGACGGATTGTTTAGGCAGGATGCTCACAAAAAGGCTGTCTGTGTGTGTGTGTGTGTGTGTGTGTGTGCGTGCATGCGTGCGTGCGTGCATGCGTGCGTGCATGCGTGCGTGCGTGCAGGCGTGCGTGCATGCGTGCGTGCATGCGTGCGTGCGTGCAGGCGTGCAGGAGGGCGTGCATGCCTGTGTGTTTGGGGCGGCGGGGGGGTTAACTGGCACAATGTCTGGTCCCAGCTGATTAGTGACCTTACCCTTACCTCTCAATACCATGAAGCCATTAGCCACCAATTGCAAACCCAGCCAAAACTCAAGATGTTTTGCGTCCAATTTTGATTTCTGCAGGAATTCCTAACCCACAACAATACAATGTGCAATTCTGCCCTTTAAATGCTGATGGTGTTTTTCTAAAACCTTTCAGTGGCTCTCTAATTCCCACAGAGAAGTAAAAGTGCCTCATACAGTCGGCGAGTGCGCAGAATCTTTACCATAATCCCTATTAGGCCAAGACGTCTCAAATCTGATTATGCAGGCTGTTGCAAATTAGAAATAGTCCATTGCCACCTGTGCTATCTGCTGGGGCCAGTGAAGGTCCTCTGTCACTTTCCGACAACAGTGCATATTGTGCTTCCTGTTGCAATGTGGAAATACGAATGACTTGTGTCACTTCTTTTGCAAATTATTACCTGTTGAATACCATTGCGTAACATGGTATTAAACTTGTGTCACTGTTGTAGAAATGTTAACAGTTCGTCCACTTCACGGCAAAAAAAGCCATATTTCCATTCTGAATTGACGCAGGTCATCTGTGTTTTCCTTTCTGTTATCTTGATATGCTGATTAAGTGTGAGCAAAGATTAAGCAAATTGACCAGGATGTTGCACAGCTTAAAATAGCCATGTGACATTCCCGTTGAGAAGCTTTGACGACTACTTGGAGGAGGAACAGAGGCGCAGTCTCTGCTGTTTGTTTTCATTTTTTTTCCCCAAGAGAAATGTGAGCCTTAAGGTAAGGTTTTATTTCTCAAATGAAATTAACTTACATGTGTGCTTTGTGACTTTTTGGGGGCTTGTTTTTAAGACATATCACTTGTACATTGTATGTATCTGACCAGATTGTATTGCTGAAGTGCGTGAACCTCAGGGCATGTCTTTACCTTCTTGAAACAGAAATTCATACCACAGAATGTCAACATGGATTCTAACCCTGAACGATCTCCTGATGTTTCCATGATGTTCACTTGTGACCAGTTGCAAAAAAAGTTCTTTATTCTATGTTTTCAACTCAAGAGTGATCAGACAATAAGGTTATTATTTCTCTCTGTGATATTACCTCAGTTACAACATTGCAGCCTCTCCCATTCTCAAATTGGAAAATTTTGCTTGCCAGGTTTTTTAATGTGTATTTTTTAAATACATCTCTCAAATCTGTAGGCACAGGTTAGTAATTATAAAATGCCCAAATTTCTGTTGTCTCAACTTAATGAATATAATTGTAAATTTTAATGACATCGTTAGGACATTCTTAACAAATTTAAACATTACCAACCCAAGAATAATAATTCAGTTAGCTTGGCCTGACAAATTAACAATATTTCTACAGGGTTCTAAATAACTTAAATATATGGAAAACTATCATCAGCCAGTTTTTATTTTGAAATACCTTTTCAAAGCAGCGTTTGAAGTCTTTAACATAATCGTGAGTATATATCGCATCAAACAATAAGAAGGTAACCAATGGAAAGATGCATTCTTTCCAAAGATGAGAAGTAAGATGAGGATCTTGTTACACTGCTGGTTTTCAGTGACACAAAGGAACTGAAGACAGGGCAAGGGTAACCAGGTTACTTCTCTAAATCCTAGTATCATTTTTTTTAGACCCCTCCAAGATGAGTGGTACGCCTGTCCAGGACCCCCATGCCCAGCTGCAGTCTTCCCAGAGTGGTCAGACATTACCTTCCAAACCCTTACAGCACATCTTGGATCCACTGGCTTCCAAAAGGTTGTGCTTTTACAAAAGTGGCGACTACACATTCAGTGGGCACCGCATGGTTGTCAGTGCCCGCACCTTCAAAACTTTTGATGCTCTGCTCGATGCCCTCTCTAAAAAAGTGCCTCTACCATTCGGAGTGAGGACCATCACTACACCCAGAGGGATTCATCCCATTAAAGCTCTGGATGACTTGCATGATGGGGGGGCCTATGTGTGTTCTGATCAGAAACGGGTGAAGCCTCTTAACCTGGAGGAGGTGAGCCGGCGGCAGGTGCCATGGAATACCACTAGACCCCTCAATGTGGGGCGGCTGAAGCATCAAGCGCTCCGAATTGGTCAGTATGGCAGAAGGATTGAGACAACCAGCAGGTCAGCAAAGGTCAGTGAGAGGATGGCAGTAAGGACCCCCAAGAGGCTAATCGTCATCAAGAACAAGGATCCCACTGTGAGGCGCACAATCGTTTTGCAGAGACGAACGGCACCGACATTTGATGCTCTCCTGGATTACCTGTCGCAGATTCTGCAGTTCCCAGTTCTGAAACTCTATTCCAGAGATGGACGAAGAGTAAGTGGCTGGCTGTGTGAACATGGCAATGCTTTAGAATAAGAAGTATTATTGCATGTGAGAAGAGATCAGTCTCAGGAGTCTACAAAACTGTGTGTTTATTCAAGATGACTTTAGAGAATGTAACAGCATTATGAACCTGGAAAAGACATTGATTTTGGAGATCTCTGCAATCCAGACCAACAACCAACTTACAAAAACAAACAAACCAATAACTTACGGTCCTTAAATAACTAACTAAACTTACTGAATTACTACTGTGACACTATTCAGGAGACTATTAGTGTTTTCGCATTCTGCTTTTGTTAATGTGTGAAATTTTACATTATTTTTCCCTTCAGCAGGCAGAAATTGTCTGTCTTGAACACATTCTATGCAGTGAAGCAGATAGGAAGAGGTCAGGGTCTTAGAGGCCTCAGTAGTGATGATGACAGTGGAAAGGAGCAGTGGCCCACTTTCCATATCAACCTTACTTGTCTGGGGTATCAAAATAAACTCATGTTCCAAATACTGCTTTACAAACTGGTAACCTGCCTGACAGGGGGTCAAAGGTAGCCAACATGAATTACTCTAAGCTTATTCTAAGGATTATAGTGTGTCCAAATGCTATGATGATAATGATCAGTATGAAATTGTGACATGGTTTTATTTCTTTAATAAAAGTGCTCATTAAAACAACAGAGAAAGTCCTGACTACGACAGTCAGTTGTGGGAACTATTAGTTTTACAAATAGATATAAATCAATTCAAAGAAAACAAAAGGAAACAGGAATGTATAATGTTAATGGCAAATCATCAGATGCATCATGGCACAGTGGTTAGTGCGCAGACCTCACCAGAGTGATCCTGGAGTGAAACACTAGGGTGTTTGTGCATGAGGTAAACTAGTTAGTTATGTATTTTTTTAGGTGTGAGTGACTGTTGTGCAGGGTACAGAAGTGAGTAAATAGATAAATAATTAGTAGTCTTAACATTTTGTATTTATTGTAATGGAGGATGAACAATACAGCTATGTACATTTGTAGGAATTAGGCTTTTCTCATATACTGTTCTCGCTTTAAGTTTTGAAACAAAACCCTTTCATTACATAGATTCACGATCTTGGTTTGAGATTAGAGTTGCACGGTACCAATGGTACACCACGGTGCCAATCATAACGGTGCCTACTGTGCTCCAATTTCGACACGACGGTAAAACCATGGACTACTACTACCCGGTGCCAGTTTCCGCCAGTAGCAGCGCGGCCTGCCTCTACTATCCTACTGGCATCTCACTGCATGCTTCTCTCTGTCAACCAACCCACACGGCTAATGCTGCAACCTAATAACAAAGCTGCTAAACGATTGGCTGTTTGCTGCTTACTGGTGACATCTGGGGATATGATAGGCTGTTTCCGCTCAGTGGGCCTGCTTGTCAGTATAACTGATTGGCTGTCCAGTGTTTTTACCAGCAAGAAGGAAGTCAATTAAGACAGATCTGCCACGATAAATAGTACGCCAAAATAACAACCAACAAGCTGTCTCGCTGTGCACAAGCAGCATTGCTTTAGACACCTAACGCATACAAAACGCTTGGCATGGCCGAAGCACTGAGCCCGAGCGGTGAGTCCCCCCCCCCAACACCAAAAGTCGCATTTGCAACTTTTGGTTTTGTTCATAACAATATTTGTTTCAGTCTAATTCCCACTTCAGAAGTGTAATGTGTATTGTGCACCATACAACGTTGTAATAAATAAGTATTTATAACTTGTACAAACAAATTGCAGTTCAGAAAAAAAAGGGCGCGGTATGTGTTACTTTGTTGGGTATAGTATCGTGGTTACTCATTTTGGTATCGTGACAACTCTATTTGAGATATAGCAAGTGTAACAGATATTAAATCAAAAGTAGTGTTGGGCAAGTCACTTCCAAAATGTAATATATCTAATATTATGTTACTTTCATTTGAAATTAATAAGTTTCTTTACAATATTACCATTTGTGTAAAGTAATAAGTTACTGATTACTTTTTAGTTACTTTACTTGCCGTCTTCTTCTTCTGTTGATTTAAAACCATCTCCTGATTTTAAAACTGGTGTCTTCTTCTACTCTTTATTTACCGCGTTGTCAGTGTGTGTGTGTGTGTGTGTGTGTGTGTGTGTGTGTGTGTGTGTGTGTGTGTGTTCGTGTGTGCACGTTTTTTTTTTAAACCGATGGCTCAGATTGTAACGTACTACCTGACTCGGTAAATGTAATAATATTACCAAAATATAATTCGTAACGAATAATATTACACCGTTACTGCCTGACGTAATATATTACAGTAACGCGTATAAAGTAACTCGTTGCCTCCAACACTGGTGACAAGCTAGCTTTAGAAGTTCGTGACACTGTTTTTTTGTTTTTTTTACCTTTGAGAGACAGGATCCTCTGAGTTTTTCATTTAAACTATGTTTTTGTTGGTTTTCTGCATCTTTTGGATACAATTTTGTCATGACACAAAGGACAGTAATGGCAGATGTTCACAATAAAATTCCCAGCTTTGGGCTGGCCTTTGGTTGAGTGACATGACACTAAAAGTGGTAGCAAACCAAACATTTGCTGCAGGGATCCTGGAGCCCCATGGTTCCCTTGGCTGTACCTCTGATTGGTAATCCAACATGCGTGTGAGTCCACCAGACTTCTGTTGTTGTCCTCAATGTACTTTCTATTTAAGGACGTCTAAGAGTGTATTAAGCACAGCTGTGTGTCTGGGGCAGAGGAGTTTGTCGAATAAAAGGTTTGATAAAAACTTGGAGCAACAACACACCAAAGCTCAATTGGTGCTTATTGGTGCTTGTGCACTTTATGTTTGAGTTTGTTTGGTTTATTTTTTTCCACATTTAAGACTTTACTCATGTTGCACTAACTCTAGAATCCGTTTGTTTTGCAACTGTTATTTTGCAGACAGACAGACAGACAGACAGACAGACACACACACACACACACACACACACACACACACACACACACACACACACACACCACGCGGATAGACATTGGCCAATAAAAATATGACCCTCCTTGGTGGTTTGAGGTGAACTTCCAATTTTTTCTTTTGCTGTTCATACTCAAACCAAAGAATAAATAGAAAAGTGTAGAGCATGACATTTACCACATGTATATTAATTTTATTTTCTAAAAATATGACCCTCCTTGGTGGTTTGGGGTGAACCTCCAATTATTTCTTTTGCTATTCATACTCAAAACAAAAAAATAAATAGAAAAGTGTATAGCATGATATTTACCACATGTATATTAATTTTTTTTTCTACGTAAACATCTTTCACGGTTTTTTTTGCAAAAGTTTGATTCAAATTTAAGTTTGGAGTCATTTTTTGGAGACCCAATTTCCCAGGATTCCATTCACAGCAAAACAAAAAGTTTGGACTGTCATGCCAAAGGTAGTGCTTAGGAGGAAGAGTAACAGTTGGTCATCTCTGCTCCCTCTTGTAACCCACAGGTATTAATTGCCTCACGTTCCACATTGTTTGATTGTTGTTTTTTTTGGCAGACGAGGAACACTTGATTCGGCTGTCTTACGGACAGCCTTTAAAGCTTTATATTCGGAGAACGAACCTAAAATAAAATTATGCAGAAACATCCCACTGGTGATAAATTGTGAAAAAAAATTGACAAGCACTCAGGTCACCAGCTTAACTCACACTGATGCGAGGATCAGCATGGGACACCCTTACTCGCGAGTCTCTGCAGTATTTTTCTATTACATCGCTGAATTTGTGTTTTTTTGACTGAAAAAAATGGAATTGTACAAATAGAGGAAATCTATAGAATGTCGGGATACATTGGATTGGATTTCACTGGTGGAAGATGAAAATTAAAATTTTAAATTTCCCAGGAATACAAATTGTGTTTTTTTCCCAGTCAAGTGGCTCAATTTATGACCATTGAGAATTTTGTTACTGCCACAGCACCATTATCATAATCATGCATTTTTTCAAAGATACTGTTTAGCTCTAAAAGTATATTATTGACGCATATTGCAGGTGGTTGTGATCAGAATTCTTTATACCAGAGGAAAGGGTTCATAAGAAAACAGGTGCCCTGGTAACTTCTGTTGGAGAATGGATAAAACATGTTGCAATGTTTGATTTTGAAGGTGTCTTCTGCTCTTAGGTTGACAGTCTCGCTGCACTCATTTTGTGCTCTGGAGTCGTGGTGGCAGCAGGCACTGAGCCATTCCGATTAGCCAGCTACAGTTATCACAGAGCTGGCCAGATGGCACACACTACCTACGTGGAAGCCTTGGAACCACGTGTGTTGCAGCCAAGAGCTGGTAAGTTTATTGGCTAAACTACAGGTATTTTACAGTTGTATCACTGGTAGTATTCTTGAGATGGCAAAGTCAGTGATGTCAATCTCCCGAAGCTGTTCAAACAACTGCCACAGCAGAGTTAGCATTTATAAATTGAAAGGAAGATCCTGACAATGACAGTCAGTGCTTAACAGAAGGATTGATGTGTGGACTTGTCACCTGTAATTTAAAAAGTTCATTCATATTCTACGACCAGATTCAAGAGTTTGTATCTGAACCACCGTTAGCTTATTTCAATGTGACCTAACTTTTAAATAACTCGAATGAGCTTTTTTGTTTCTTTGCCAAGAGTCAAATAAGATGATTGAATCTCTGTTCACGGCTGTACAGTAACTCAGACTTTGTTATTGGCTTAAGTGTTCAGATTACCTTGGCTCAAGACTCTTGAAAACAGGTAGCCTGACTCTCTCCAAAAGGAAGTAACATGTTGTGGCTGATGTGATATCTTGCTTTGTTTATCCATTCCAGACAAAAAATAAGAGACTCTTGATCAATCAAATCTTTGAAATATGGACGTGAAAAAATATATTTTTTAACCTAACAGAGAGCCAAAGTAAAGGCACAAGCATTCTTTCTATCAATATGTGCATTTTCAGCCATCTTATTCAGTTATTTACTTTAAAAAACAACAACAACAAAAAAACAAACAAATAACTCCAAGCAGTTTCTTCAAATTATCCTGTTTTACCAGTGGAAAAATGACATAAGAATTGTTCAAATAATGATTTTCTCACTTCTTTTTGTCTTCAACCTCTTTTGAATCAACACCTCCAAATAAAGAGAAGAACAAATCCCTCTCAAATGGAAGAAGCTCAAGAAATTTCTCTTTGTCTTCGGAACGATACATTGTCAACCAGATTAATAAGTCTCAGAACAGAAGTTTGAATGGTGGTCTGAACCATAACAGTGGGTCCTTTGAAGCAGAATTCAACCGTCTTCCTACATCCATCGATAAATATGAAAGTGGGCATCATGCCTGCATTGTCCCTCGGGATGATGACATTGAAAAATCATTTCGTGTCAATCAAGATGGCAGCATGACAGTCGAGATGAAAGTTCATCTGACCCTTAAGGAAGAGGAGATGCTCCAATGGACAACAACCCTGAGCCGCTCAACGGTTAGCAAGAGGACTGCTTGTGGTTCTGTCTCTGAGTCAGGCAACAGCTCATTTGACTCAAACCACACCATCACCAGAAAGTCCTCCGATGTGAGCAACAGTGAAACAAAAGAAGACAATGCCACCGCGAGGGGTGAAAAGACTGTTGGTTTCAGGGATGAGGACATAAATGAAGGCTTCTCTTCAACATCTTTGGGAAAAGTAAAACCAAGTCTGACACGCACCCCGACACCTGGCCACCGGCATGTTGATAAAAAAGCCTCTGTTGAGAGTGTCAGGATGGTTACTGAATCTGGCGTTCAGGAAAGCACTCTAGGACATTATTCCTACATGGAGAGGACAGTTGATGGTGGCACAACTGAGGGATACTGCGTTGTCAGGCACAGTAGCAGCAGCAACAGTAAACCGATCCCCAAACCTCGGAGAGCAGTGTCCACAGGCGCAAGCAACAAATGTTCAAACTCATCCATTCGATCCTCAGGAGTAGCTGAAGTGCTTCAGATACAAAATAATGGTATGGAAGTAACTGAGGCATTAATGCATATCTATGAGACCCAAGGCTGCCATGACAACTACTTTGCAAACAAGGACTGTAGTGTAGATAGTGTTCCTTTAGATCGCTTCACTCCTCCCTCGGAAAACAAACAATCCACTGACTCAAGGCTTCATTCATCAAACAATGATTGCGATATAGACTGTAGCTGGCAGCCACCGACTGCAGACTCGCGACAACAGCTGAAAGAAGAGATGTTATCACTGTCCTCAGAGCCAGTGCTTTTGAAACCTCATATGACAAACAACCTGTCCTCACAGTCCCAAACCCAAGACACTGTGAACAAGGACAACATTCCTAAATCTATGAAGAAAAAGTTAATGAGGCCAGCCGGAAGCCAGAAGAGTTCAACTCCAACAGGCAGTACAGAAGTGATATCAAAATCTACGCAAATGAAAAAAATAGGAGATAAAAGATCCAAGCACTCATCAACAGAAAGGTCAAGCAGTGATGCCAGCATTAAAAAAAAGAGTTTGAATTCGTCAGAAATTGGTCAAAGGAATAAAAGCAAAGCAGGAAAATTTCAGGTCAAGAACCCAGTTCACGATGAAAAGTTACCAAAGAGTGACTCAGTGGCATTATTTAGTAATGATAACGTAAAAACAAACACATTTAAGCGACAACACATAGATATTGCGGTTGCTCAGGAAAACGGGCATAATGTAAATACTCCATTTGGAAGGCCACAGATGAAAAAGAACATGTCAGACATTTTACAGACCAAAAAATCCACGAGAACAATTAGCAGACCAAGGTCCTTGACCGAAAATAAAACAGTGTCACCCAAAAATTCTTGTGAGATGAATACGAGTGTTTCAATGCCTTTTTCTGACCCTTCACCTGCTGAAGTCCACCAGTATGTAGAGAACTGGGTGGAGAGACATAGCCAAGAGCCAGAAACAAACACAAAGGAAGCACTCAGGGATGAAACAGAACCTCATACTACAGTGGTATTTCAGATTGGCGGGGATTCTGAATCGGAAGAGAAAAATGAAAAACAGACTCTTTTAGAAATATGTAATCAATCACACTGTGATACTTTTAGTAAATCCACTTCTTGTTTGTCAGTTCCCCTTTGTCATGAATGGCAAGGGACAGCTCTGGTGCCCAGTGAACAGAGACCTCGTGGCTTATGTGTTTCAATGCCAAGTGTCAGAGTTGACCCTGAATATCTCGAGAGTAATCTAAGGTCACACAAATCTGCAGAGGCCATCTGTCTGGATGAAAATGAAACATCTACATCCAATTTTTTGAGCCCCCAAGCGAAGCTAAAACCTGTCTTGAGGCAACTTTGCTCATCTATTCAATGCATCAGGAGAGCGTCTGACACCCACACAACAACAAACCTGGAGAAGTCCAACAGCCTGCCTGATTTCCCAACACAAGTTGCCTCAGTGTTTGGCTCATCATGCAAAGCTTTTCTGTCATTCCTCTCGGTTATGACTCTGAAGGACGGCTTACAAAGCTCGGCTCTACAAGATGGCTGTTCTTTGAGCTCTACCTCAGAGGCCATGCTAATGATGGAATCATTGCAGAAAATTTCTGCCATTAAGGATGGAGATGAACAGAGAGCAAGCCTAACAGATCTGCAAAGCAGAACATCATCCCAGTTAAGAGACCGCTGGAGAGATTTTGTGATTTTGCGGGAAAGGCAAGAAAGTGAGCCACTTTCACCAAAGGTTTCAGAAACTGAGTTTGCTCTGGATGTTGTATCTGAAGGTAGTGAGGTTTTTGAGGATCAGCATTTGCATATTGATGAGCTTATGGAGGAACTTGATATGCCACCAGACTTCAGAGCAGAAATTGCATCAACAATCCAACAGGTGAAACATTTTTACCCTATAGAGGAAAGCACATTTGTGGAAATAGACAGAACCGAGTCTGAGTTAGTAGAGGTGGAGCACTTTGTCAAAGTGAGCAAAGATGAAAATGAAGAAGATGCAAAGGTTGATAATCTGTGCATGGAAGAAAATAATGCTGACCTAAAGCAATGTAATGATGAAATAGGCATAGATCCATTCCTGAGAGAGTCAAATCGGGAGCACTGTGAACCTCAAATGGCTCAGCCTCAAAGAAAAAAGTCAACCAATAGAGAGGAAAATGAAGAGGTTGAAGAAGTAGAAGACTTTACAAACTATTCAGATTCCAAAGAGATCTTTACAACTGGCAAGGAAAATGAAGAGAACACTGAGGAAAAAGAGACTCAGATAGAGAAGGAGGGAGTAGAGGGTGATGAGCAGAAGGAATGGGGCGGACAGAATATACATTTTGAGGACCCTGTTGAGAAAGAAGAGGAAGTCGAGTTTACGGAGGATGAAGAAGAGCTGGGAAAATTTGGAGAGAAGGCTGAGTCTGCTGAGATAAAGACACAATCTGAGCATGAACAAGCACATGGAAGTTCTAGTGTTGAAGAGACAGATGAGAGAGAGGGCACTGAAGAGACAGAGGAGGAGGACAAAATAAAAGATGGGACAGAAGGAGAGAAAAGGAAGGGAGAGAAGGAAATTGAGGTGAAGCACAAGCAGGAAAATGCAATGGCAATAGAAGGGGATAAAAATAAATCTAACTTCACAGAGGATGAGGATGAGGCAAGATATCCAAGTGATGGCATGAAAGAAGAAGAAACAAATCAGTGTGTTGGAAGAGAAGTGGAAACTGAGGTTGTGGAGCTAGATAAAGGTTTGGAAGAATCTATTGAGCAGAAAGATGAAATAGAAGAAGAGGTTACTGATGATGAAATTGAGGTAGCTGTTAGGCAAACAACTGGAGAAGACGACAATATGGAAAATGTTGAGGAAGAAGAAGGTAAAGCTGCAAAAGAAGGGCTGTTTGATGATAAAAACGAGATGGATGTTAGGGAATCAACTTCAGGAGAACAAAATAGTGATCACCTGGAAAAAGAAGAAAAAGAGGCGATTTGTGTGGCTGATGAAGAAGAAAAGGGAGAGTTGATGGACTCTGAAAATGAGGTAGATGCTGGGCAATCAACTGCAGAAGAAGATATGAAGAATTCAGAAAAAAACAAAAATGTTGAAGAAGAAGAAGAAGAAGAAGAAGAAGAAGGTGGGGAGGCTAATGAAGCTGATGGGAAATCAACTGGAGAAGAGGATGTAGTGGAGGACAGAGTAGAGGAAGATGGTGTTTTGGAGGCTGATGAAAAGGAGAAGGGTATTGAGAAGGAGGAAGAGCAAGAACTAGAAACAGAATGTAAGGAGAAAGAGGAAGAGGATAATAAGGATGTCGAAGTGAAAAGCACAAAAAAGGAAATAGTTGCAGGACTTGAGCAGTCCGATAGTAACACAAAAGCTGGAAAGATTGAGAGAAAGGGGGAGAATGTTGATGGGGATGATAATGGCCAGGATTGTAAAAACAGGAAAGAAAAGGCCCACAGTTTTCAGGAGAACACAAGTAGCAATGGAGTCCATAGAGTACAGTCACAAACTGAAGATTTTTCTGAAGGTCAGTCAGAGGATTGCAAAGGGAATGAGTTAGATTCAGGTGGGTTTGAAGATGATGAGGTAGGAGAGCCACATGAACAAATTAGCAACAGTTTATCGCATCCAGTGGAAATATCACAGGAATTACTTGACTACATAAATTATGCCCTCAAGTCTTCCAAATTAATATTTACATATGATTCCCAGGGAAACTTGAGGATAGAACCTGATAGCTCCCAAGTTATACAAATGACACATGTAGTGATTCCAAAAGTTAGAGAGGATAGTCTGTATGGTATGAAACGTCTGCCAAGCCCAAGCACATCTGATTTATCTGATTATCGGCCTGAGACCACAGAGAGTGGTGGATATAAAAGTCAGGATTCTGTAGATGTTGTGTCGGACAGTGGAGGTGAAGCTTCAGAGAAGCCTTTTCAAATGCTCACATATTCACCACACTGGATGGATATGAAGAAAACTGTTGAGCAGGCGAACTCTAAACTGGACATTATAAGTAATTCGGAAACCTTAAACGGCACATTGAGAATTGATGGTAGTGTATCCTCCACCGATTCGGGGAATGAAGCTTTAAAAAATGATCTGTCCTATTTCAGTGCGGCCAGCTCCTTCCAAGCAGATGCTCACTCTGGGACACAGGCTGCACAGTGCATTCCTTTAGCCTCTGAGAAGAGCTCACCTGATGGGGTTTTGATTGATCAAGGTAGATGGTTGCTAAAAGAGAACCATCTAATAAGGAAATCCCCTCCAGTCTCCCAAGGAATGTACAGTAAATTGGACAGCACATCCACAGACAGCAACCCTGAGAACAATGGTGAAGACTCCCAACATCATCACAACATGTTGCACAACCCTCTTGTGGCCATATCTTCATCAGAGCTTGAGGAAATGGCAAAGCCTTCAACTCCAAAGTGTACCTATTACAACATGCCTCACGGAAGTGACTCCGACCCCTTTTTAGACGACTCCAGCATCAAGAGTGGAAAGAGGGACCTGGGCTGTGTTCAGGGGAGAGGCTTTCGGGTGTCACCTGTTGTTGATACTTCCAAAACCTGGACAAACAAAAATGGCAGTCTGTCCTCCTTTGCATCAGTCGAGTTTAGGATCCCGGAAAGAAAAGTGCATCCAGAAAGGGAGACCTCAGTGATGGCACAGGCAAGAAGGACATCTAGTGGTGGACAGATCACACGGGGATCACAGGACTCATTGGAGGCATTACATGTGAGATGTGGCCAATACTGTCCCATACTATGAGAGTAAACACACTTTACAATGAGCTGTGGTGTGATTTGAGACTTGGCTGCTCTTTGTTCATTTTAAACAACTTTATATCCTGTTTTATTTGGTACTTTTGCTTGTCAATATATTTAAACTCAGTTCACTGTTTACCTGGTTTACTTGGTGGGAAGAGCTTCTTGATTTGTATTGATTCAGTGCTCTATTATCTCATGTTACTCAAACATTAATTTGTTGCCGAAAATGTAAAGTAAACAACTATTCATGAAATTTGGAGATTTCATAGCATGCCTGTTCTCACTGTATTGAAATAAGTCTCCATTTAAAGTTCTAATATGCATTTATTTGAAAACATTTTTGCAGTGATAAAACTGATTTTTGTTGATTTACAACATTGAAAATGTTTCATTCTTCAACCACAAAAATTCCACCGAATGAAACAAAGAAGCTGCTCTTGTTTATACCAATGTTTATTTGTGTTTGCTCCGACCATGAATAAAGCTTCTCCACATAACATAACAATAGCTGGCAGCCAATATTTTTGTTCATATTGTACTAATGCAAACGTCAAAGTTATCAGCAACTTGTGAACATGATTAAACTGTTGTCTGAATGTAGGTGAGCTTGATGTTCAGAACCTGATGTGGGCGTAGAGGGCACTTGACAGAAAACCTGCCAAATCTTTAAAGCAACCTGTGACGAATTGAGTCATACAGGAGCAGTTGAAAGGTGCACACACAAGCTTGTGAGTGTTTGTCACATCAAATCATGAAGTGATTGTTGTGTGTAAAATAATGTGTTTAGAACAGTTTTATCTGCCAGGAACGCACAACTATTAAATCAGTCAATTCTTATTGACAAACTTAATTTGAAACCACCTGGGAGTTTTTACTTCAAGATTTGAGGTTTGAAAGTAGTAAAAAAATAAAAATGAGTGAGTCATTTTGTTATTATCTCTGGACTCTTCTGAATATATGACTTTTGTGTTATTCTGAAACACTTTCGGGTGGTTTGATCCAACCAAAATGTATTTTTGGTACAAGGTTCTGTGAGACAAACCTTTTTTGTTGAGCAATTTATTTCTTAAATCTCCTTGAGCAGCATAACAATATATAAACGATAAAACAGCAACTACTTTGACTTTGCAGATGGAACTGAATAGATTTCAAGCATGTGTTTTCTAAAAGGCTTTACTTTGTTGTATCTGACAAAGTGTCTTGTGCAGCTGTCACAGTCACTGAGGCACCCTGTCCAATTTAATGAGGCTTATATAGGGGGAGATTAGGAAGGTCAGTGGTATTGACAATCTGGACATTTGTATAGTTAGAAGATGTAAATTTTGAAAAAACAGTAAAGATAATTTCAAGAAAGGGTGTTTTTGCTGTTATTTAGCAAGTTCAACAACACAAATTTCTGTAAATGTGGAGAAAAGTGTTTGTGCATGCAAGTGTTTTCCCTGTCCTGCACAAATTACTCTCTGCAATTATACCCAACCAGACAAAGAAAGAGAGGGACAACAAGAACCAAAAGAAAGGGAAAGGGCTGCACAAAGGGGGGGGCTCTGGATTCTTTCCAAGGGTTTTGTCAGTCACTATGGAGATTTGGAAAGGGGCCCTTTTCGTCTAATTCCACTGTTGTTACTGTAGTCCAAAGGTATCCATTTGAAGTCCAATTCCCAGAAACAACAGTGCCAAGACCAAATCTGCTTCTTTGCTGATGATGATCATCTGAAATGCTGAAGAGAAAAATATCAGCATGTTCGCATTCTTCAGGAAAGTATTAGTTCTGAAGAAGATCAAACAGAAACATGTGGAAATTGACATATCTTGTGAAGGCTCAGGTTAGGGTTTGTGTTTTCTTCTGCAGGTTGAATGAGGTGTGTGTGGGGTAAGTGTGGGCTTGGTTTCAGGGAACAGCCAGTTTTCAGATTTCCAGACATATTCAATCAGGAGAGAGAGAGAGAGAGAGATAGAGAGAGATATGCACGCGTGGACACACACAAACACACACCCTTTGCAAAACCTTAAACACCTGCATCCAAATCACAGCCAGGCTACGGCCTACTTCATGATTTGCAGCCTGAAGCACCTTTAAGTATGTATCCTGGTTGCAAAGACCCAATTTACTGACCATGAGAGTTGAAAAACATTACTATGGTACCCTGCTGTGTTTCTTTTAGGGTGTGCCTGTATCATGTTGGGCTCGGCTGTTGCTATGGCACTTGTACAGTCACTGGAGCCATGATATTCCACCTGCTGTGACCCAGGCAGTGGGATACCATCCCTGAGTTATTCTGTACTGGTCTGAATAGCGAGTCCATGGGAATCATTGGAAGGTGCCTGGACCTGTAACGGCTGATGTTGCATCCTAAACTCACCACTGGTGGTGGCTGGTAGCACTCTAAGATCTGATTGGTCTGTTTCACTGCTTGCTGGAGCTGCTATGTTGCATGGAGGTAGACTGAACTCAAGTTATTTTGATGCTCATCCACCTACTCCTTCTTAGATCTGAGCACGGAAACTCCCGCAATGAGCCCTACAAGAAATCCACAGGCAGCTCGGTCTTCTGACCAAACATGAGTTCAAAAGGTGAGTACCTGGTAGATTTATTCACTGGTGCACCTGGGGTCTTCTTCTCCTGGGGAAGATTGCACAACAAATTGTAAACTATTCTGTTAAAACTTTTGCATTGCCTATTGCCCTCTGGGTAGTATGGCATGATTCTTCAGTAATTAACTGATTACTGGACCTGCAGCTTGTAGTTCATCCATTCGATCCATGAATAATGGAAGTGGTAGATGGTGGAGATAGTCATGGACTTTTGGAGACACCCAGCCTTTCACCCACAGCTTCTCATCAACAATTCCACAGTGCAGGTGGTAAGCTCTTTGAAGTTCTTGGGCCTCCACCATCACTAGTGACCTTATGTGGGGGACCCACTCCTCCAAGGTCATCAAGCAGGCACACCAGAGGATGCTTTTCCTAAGCCTGCTCCACAAGATAAATGTCTCCCCCCAAGGTTCACTCCAACTTCTACAGAGCCACCATTGAGAGCATCCTCACCTCCTCCATTACTGTGTGGTTGGTACCCTGCATTCTCTGCCCATACCAAGAACAAACTGGAGCACATTATGTGAACAGCAAGCCGCCTCACAGGCCTCAAACAGGAGCCTGTATCCGTTCTGCACCATGGCAGAGCTCGGCAGAGGGCCAGGAGGATAGTGAGGGTCCCATCTCATTCAGGTCACTCCCTGTTCACCCCCCTCCCATCTGGTTGCAGGTTCAGGTCCATCAGAACAGGTCAAATGTCCACTTGGAAAAATGGGAGAAAAAACCCCAAAACTACATTCAAGCAGGTTGAAGACCACATTTTTCATTTAATTCATTAAGCTGTACTTTTAATTCTGACAACCTGTGCCCAAACCAGCAGCAGGTTAAATGCCGTGCTGCCCCATGAATGAGTGCCTCTTTCATGCAGTTGTATGGCACAACTGTACAAGCTGCACACCTGAATTACTCCTTGAGTGAGAGAGATAGAGACAGACAGACAGACAGACAGACAGACAGACAGACAGACAGACAGACAGACAGACAGAGAGGGTCACTGTGGCACACATTCTAAGGTCTATAACTCTACTGAAAGAGTCCTCTCATCAATAAAGGACAAAATCCATGTTTTAAGTAGCCAACTCCTTTTAATGTCATGGGGATCTGAACCATGGCCGACAAGTGAACTAGATTTTTAAGACATTGTTCACTGCAGACAGGAAGGGCGTTATCGGGTAAAAAAAAAAAAAAGAAAAGAAAAGAAAAACGAAAAACTCCAGATCTTGTTGTACAGGGCCAGTGCAACAAGAGAATGCCACTGCACTGTTTTGCTTTTTCAAGTCACCTCAGTCCTCCAGGATGAGGCAAGATGCCTCCTTGAATTTCTTGCCTGCAAGACAGAGGTGGAGGTGACCGAAGACCTTGAAACAAAAGGAAGAGCACCATCCCTTAAAGATGATTAGATACCCATCCACAAAGTGTCACTTAAAACAAACTTTTGAATCTGACTGCTTGCACAGTTAGAATCTTCTAAAACACGTTCTAAAAATTAACATTCTGCAGCAAGAATATTTAAGCAAGACTCTGCCAACAACACTTTCAGTTTGCCACATCGCCTGTTCTTTGGCACACGATCAGACTGAAGGCTCATGCAGTGTATGAGCACGTCGTGCAAATGTGTTTTGTTGACTTATTAAGTGTGTTTTAACTTTGCATGAGCCTCTCGCACCGCACGTCCCTTATTGGCGTGTCCCGGCAGTGTGCACTGATTCATTTGCATAGGGAGGAGTCTATATACAATCGACGCTTTCGGGGAGCGCCCCGACCAGAAGTCCGCTGATGTTTAGAGTCAGATCTACTTTGTGTCCAAACCTGACCGCCTGCGGTAACACAAGCAAGATGGCCTATAGATCCACTCAGCATTCTTCTTACAAAAAGATGTTCGGCGGGGAGAGAGCCGCTGTCAGGACCACCACATCCAGCCGCCAGTACGGTAGCCCGGTGCGCACCCGGGTATCATACGGACTGTCTTCTGCCCCGAACGTGTACGTCCCGAAGCTCCGGAGTAGCAGGGCTTTGCCCCGGCTGGCCTCGGAGGGTCTGGACTTCTCCTTGTCCGACGCCTTAAACAGCGAGTTCATCACGAATCGCTCCAACGAGAAGGCACAGATGCAGTCACTCAACGACCGCTTCGCCAACTACATCGAAAAGGTGCGCTTCTTAGAGCAGCAGAACAAGATCCTGCTGGCCGAGCTGGAGCAACTGCGGGGAAAGGGCACCTCCAGGGTTGGGGACCTGTACGAAGATGAGATGCGCGAGCTGAGGGGCCAGTTGGAGCAGCTCAGCAGCGAGAAGGCCAGAGTAGAGGTGCACCGGGACAACCTGGCAGACGACATTGAGCGGCTGAGAGAGAAGTAGGAGGCTTGACACCCCATGCCTGTTTTTTTTCATATTTGCACAAAACTCCAGGCTTTTTATTTAGTGACACGCGTAAGACCACGAAGCCACGAATAAATCACTTTACACAGAATCACACAAGCGCCAGTTTGGCCACATCCTAAACACACGGCCAAGGAAACTTTCAGTTGGTTTGACAGAAATAAAATGGGGCTGCTGGAATGGCCCAGCCAATCTCCTCAGAATCTTGAAGATTTCAAGACTGTTTCTGTGGACGAAAATTGCACCTTAACAATGGATGTGACAAGCTTCTCGATACATAAAGCATCTTGAAGCTGTCATTACAAACAAGGCTTTTTGTACAAAATTTTAAATAAGTTACAGGAAGCACATTTAGTACTTTTTTCGGTGTCATTTCCCATAACCTTATTTATAGACATCTAAGGTTTGATTTCCTCCAAAAATTGGTCACATGATCAATACTTATTTTACCTGCTGTGTGTGCTTGTGCAAATATCTATGTAAGTTTGTATGTATACACATATGTGTCTACTTTTATATAACTTAAAAAAAACCTTTTTGGTTTCTCTTTGTAGGTGGCATGGTGAAATGTCCCAGCGTGAGGAGGCAGAGGCAAACATGCAGAGCTTCAGACAGGTACCATATCAATTAGTCCATTACAGTAATTTACTGTGCCTCCACTCTGAGAAAGCTTTTTTTAAAAACCTTTTTGGAGAACCTCGTGATTTTAAGATTTACAGGCATGTTTTAGTCTCTGTCGTTGGACACAAGTAGACAGTCGTGAGTGGCTTAAGCATCTATGAATAATCTCAAGGTGATTGGAGTCAAAATTTTGAAATTTGGAGATTGGAAAACCACAGAAATGTGGTAATTTGGCTTCTAATGTTTTAGTATGACAAGAAAATCACAAGATTTTGTGAAATTATTTTAATATATGTGTTAAGAAAACTGCGATAACATCATAAATTGTGATAATTCTTTCATATATATATTCACATATATATATGAAAAAATATATATGTGTGTGTGTGTGTGTATATATATATATATATATAGCAGGAAGAAGGTGAACTGAAGTGAGGATGTTTTGAGTGATTTGTGACAATGATAATGCATTCAGCTAGTGGCGAAACCTTTATGGAACAAATGAGATTATTCATTGTGGTCAGTTGGAATCTTTGTAATTAACACAAAGCAATGCTACCATCCAGTAAAGGTTTTTTTGTAGAATTTTTAAAATGAGGTTGATATCAGTTATTTTCACAGCCCTAGTTTGTTTCTGTAACTGTTCCTTTCCAGTTGCAAGTCATCTAATGCTCATCACATAGGAATGCTCTATTCTGATGGCTCAACAGCAGATTATCGTGGTGATCCATGTCAGATGGAGGGTTGCATGGAGCAACTCGGGCCCGATTCTGACTGTTGAGTGAAATTGGGCTTTCAGTGAGAGGAGATCTTTTTTTTTTATGTCTGATTGGACACGTTGAATGAGCTCACAGTGTGGATCTGATACGGTTATCCGGGCGAGAAGACAAGCCCTCATGTGACCTAATGTGTCTCATTCCAGGGGCCAAGCTTAAGCTCACAAAAAATTCCCCATTGTGTGGTTGTGTTAGGGGTTACTCGCTGGAATGAAGAGATGATTGGATTTCTCCCTAACCTTGCTTTAGCCCAGATTCCTAAGATGTTTATTTTTAGCCAAGATAGTACACATTTTACAGTGATGACAGCGCCCCCCCCCTTTGGGTATGATGCACTGTCATGACCTTGAATGGAAGGCAGGGGTCTTCCACCTGGCTGGGTGACGGATGAACAACAGTGCAGGGCCGGCAGCCAGCCCTTGTTCAGCCAGGCAGACAGTCAGCCTCAGGCTCATTTGGTAAAGCTGCTGAATGGTGCACTTTGTTTGTAGAATTAGAGCGGGGCGAAGCTGCTTCATACGCTGACACGTCCATTACAAGCGTACCAGTGCCAAAATGAGACTCGGTGTCGTTGTGCAATCGCAAGTACAGCGCAAATTATTAAACTTACAATTGACTCAATCTTTTATAGCTTTTACCATGGTGAAAACAATTCTATATCACTTCAATTTTTGTGCACGTTAACTATAATACATATTTTGTGAATAATTAAGCTTCCTGATTACTTGAAGAGCTAATTTCATTTTTTTTCAAAATTTATATTGAACTGTTGTATGTAGTAGCCACTAAGAGTATAGTTTCATCTTGTTACACCTGGATAAAGTGTTTTTTTGCTGTATTCCAGGGATATTTCAACAGGTCAGCAGTAAACATGATGTTTTTCAAATTTTTGATGAAAAAAGCTGAAGTACAGAGGCGAGAACCAACATGTGCACAGGAAGAACATGCACACTCCACAAGAGTCCATTATGACATAGCCTCCACGTACATTTAGGAATTAAAAAACATTTCAAATTGTATTCCTCAGTGGTCATAATAACATTCAAAGATACTTCAAATTGATTGAAAAGAACTCGAAAAACATTTTCAGGTCAGATTATATATTTGTAAATCGAAAGTATTTCGTTCATTGAACAAGTTTGAACTGTGGTACAAAACTGAGTTTATTATGTGAAAAAGTGAATTCCAGAACAATAAAATGATGTGCAATTGACTGACTGGTCTTTATCTTTTCGTCACTGGTAATTTTCACTTGCACTCCAATGAACTTATTCAAATTAAGGTTTCTCATAGACTTGTGAGGTGAGACATTGGGATAGTTGTTAACATGGGCAGTATTGTAGAACAACTGACAGCATGAATATCGGCAAAGGTTTTTGTTCAGTGTTTTCATCAGACAGTCTGCATAATTTATGTCCCCCTCATCTGTCACCTTGTGTCCTTGTCTCTCTGCAGGATGTGGACAATGCCGCTCTTGCCAGACTTGACCTCGAACGCAAGGTTGAGTCACTCCAGGATGAAATTAACTTCCTCAAGAAGCTGCACGAGGAGGTAGATCTAAATGTGCCATCTAAATGTGCTGAACTGTCAGTTAAAGGGGGCCAAAATATTTGAAACATTCATCATTCTGCTCAGCCACCAAACCAGAAAGCTTTAATTCAAAATGCACCAGTGATGATGTTGTTTTATGTTGACAGCCAAAAGAACTGCTGAAGAGTGTTCTTGAAAATGAGCTGTGCTATTTGTTCTTACTGACTAACGGTTTTCACTAAAAGGAAATGCTGGAGCTGCAGAACCAGATCCAGCAGCAGCATGTGCAGCATGTGCAGGTGGACATGGAGATGGCCAAGCCTGACTTGACAGCAGCCCTGCGGGATGTCCGCCTGCAGTACGAGAACCTTGCCTCCAAAAACATCCAGGAGTCTGAGGAATGGTACAAGTCCAAGGTGATAGTTTTGTTCATTTTTAAGGGGTTCAGTGTATGTGTGTGCACATGTTTTCATGCTGCATTCTGCAATGTTACTTCCTCCACCACATTGCAGTGAAGCATCAGTTGTCCTCCCCCTTAGTTCTCGCATTCATATTTCACCAATCAGCATTGTTCCATCAACACTCATTAACCAAACAATCCAATGCTCAGTTAGTGTCTTTGCTCCCTCTCGCTGCCTCTTAACGTATGTTCTTTCTGTGGCTGCCAGTTTGCTGACCTCACTGAAGCTGCAGCAAGAAACAATGATGCTCTTAGAATGGCCAAGCAGGACGCCAATGACTATCGACGTCAGTTCCAGACGCTAACCTGCGAGGTGGAGGCCCTTAAAGGAACTGTGAGTGAGCCTCTACAGGTTTACACTGTAGCACTTGTGCCTCTTGCCGTAAAAACATCTCAATTTTAGCTCATGCTGATTCCAACACAATGTCAGTCCGGGGGCAAATGTTGTTTTGTGGGTACACTTCTACTAAAATCACATTGTTTTTTTTACAATTTTTTCTTCCAATGACTACAAGCAGTTTGATAAATAATAAGTTGAAACTAGAATAGTTGCTTTTGATTAACTGGCAGCACAAAAATCCTTTTACATACTTCACATTCAGGCAAGATTTTGAGCAGCTTGTTTGAAGATAATACTCCTGACCATGTTTGGCTCGGTCAAACTCCTGATGAGTTGTAAAACAGTTCGATATTCACTGAATATATTTGTTTTAATCTTTTGTTCTTCATTACTTCTGTAGTACATGAAAACAATCAGAAAGCTGAGGAGCTGCTGCCTCTTTGGTTAAACTGGTTGTTTTAGCACCAGCCAAAGCTGCTGCCTCATGTTGTGCCGATTCACTCAGATTGTGTTTACTGGATGAGGAATAGCTTGTTAATTCTGAACTCTGAAGTCTGACAGCAATGGGAAAGATGTCTCATTATAACATGAAATTTTATGTACCCACAGTCTCTTTTATGGTCATGAGCAGCCAAAATAAAGTTACATCTTTCATTCTGTGACTAACTTTAACTTTGGATGGACTTAATGATTGAATAAGTAGCGACTCAAAGCTGGCAGTGTTCAACTCATGTGTCATAGCACCACAATAATAAGATGACTAATGAATATAAAGCTCCTTTTTAATTTCTTTTTTTTCCATGGACCTATTTATTTTCCACAACTCTATATTGAACTAAAGGTCCATGAATCCCTCTTTTAATCCCTCTATCTATGTATTGGTTATGACATTTGTTGTTATCCTCCCTTCCGGATGTGGTGATAGAATGAGTCTTTGGAACGTCAAATGCGAGAGCTGGAGGAGAACTTCGGTGCTGAGACAAGTAGTTACCAGGATACTATCACTCGCTTGGAGGAGGACATCCACAACATGAAGGATGAGATGGCCCGTCATCTTCGGGAGTACCAGGATCTGCTCAATGTCAAGATGGCCCTGGACATTGAGATCGCCACCTACAGAAAGCTGCTTGAAGGAGAGGAGAGCAGGTGATGTCCTCTCTGAAACATCAATATCAAGAAAAATGAAGGATAGTGTCAGTGTGACAAAGTCATTGCTGTTATTTATTTGGGGCATGATTGTAAAATGATGTGGGCTGGTTTTCCTCCATGTGCAGAATCTCCTACCCTCTTCCCAGCTTCTCATCTCTAAACCTGAGAGGTAGCACTGCGTTGTGTCATTTCCCACGTAGTCATGCTAGTTTTCTTTGTTTTTATAAAGTTGATATTCCCTCCTTTCAGAAACTATGATTGATGCCAAGCCCCTTATGGAAACCACAACCAAGAAAGTTCTCATCAAGACCATTGAGACAAGGGATGGTCAGGTAGTAAGATTTTTTCCTTTAACCAATGCCAATTAGTCCGACGGCCCTTTCGAGCTCAGCGACCTCTCCTCACCACCTCCCCTCTGACTTCTCTCCAGGTGATCAATGAATCTACCCAGAACCACAACGACATGGAGTAACAACCGCGTTGCCTTTCGCCAAACAGCCAACAAAAGCAGTTTGAAACACAACACAGCTCTTAGATGCAAGCAAAATTAGCAACCAGAAGAAGCTTCAGCTAGTGCCTTCAAAAGTTGTGCTCCTGTACACCTGTTAGACAACACAAACTGTATTTCATTTTTTTCCTCAACCTTCTTTGTCATGGTTAGCCAGATCAGTAAGCAGCTATTAACATAGCAACTAACACCAGGGTTCACCAGAATATCTCTTTGATACTGAAAGAGTGTTTTGGACCAGTGCAGTATGCAATATGTAGAAGGTATGTACACTAATGATGTCACAATTGCCTGTGCGCAGCAATAAACCACGATGACTTCCATTCAATATGGAGTGCTTGTTGTAGTGCTTTACACTCACGCACACACACGCACGCATGGATTATATTTGTCTGTAAATTGTCATTTTAGATTGTAGTGGATATTTTTTGTTATAGGCTGTCAAGCAAAAACCAAAGATTAATCTCAGAAACTGTTGAATTCAATTTACCGTCGGCTTGCAGCCAATGGCAGCTGATCAGGGGTTATAGTGGGGTAGACCTTACACAGGTTGAAAGTCCAACACAAGCCAAACATTGTGAAACACATAGCCACCATGTTTTTGGACAGTCTGAAGATTGCATTGAACTCAGAGACATCTCCATAACTCCACAATGGAAGGCAAACAAGACCATTCTCAAACCAGCAGCAGAATTACTGTGACCTAAGAACACTGGACTGCTGGAGCAATTGTTTCCAAAGCCTGAGTCCAGACCCATAGGTGGCTAACTAGAGATTTATAATGGGCCCCAATATTAAATATAAGGATGCACATACCTCAAAGTGGGTTGCATTTCTGCCTGCAATACACAGTTAGGCCACATGACAGAGCTCCATGTTTACACTTGCCCTCTCAGTGGCATTAAAATGGAATGGGAACGCTTTTACAGATGGCTTTTTAATTGGAAACCAGTCTTAAAATGTTGCTTTAAATTGCCAAAAAAATTTCGCACACCCCATATAAAATATTATGGGCATTCTGAATAAATTACAGGAACATTTAGGGAAGTTGGGGAGTGTGATGACATGTTGGTTTACAGCCATCAACAGCAATGGTTGTGTTCCTGTGTTTACACTTCACTCAGTGACAAAGATTCAAAATAGTGACTTGGCAATGCCTTCAAATACTGTTACACTCTACTCTTATGTTACTGGTTTTAGGGGAGAGAGGTGTGGAATCAATACCACAAACATAAAATAAAAACTTGTCTGCACACAATCCCCACTCAGAAAATTACAGGCAAAACAACACAGACTGGTTTATTTGTGGTAACTGTGAGGTAATGCAGACACACCATGAGTGAATCTGCTGTTTGGACATGTGGGAAATACAAGTCAGCATGAATCCTGGGAACCCTGTCAGCCCCACTTGCGCCATGAAAAACTGGTCATTTGAGCAAGTGTGTACTGTGGGGAAGTCTTAGATGTTTCTTTTCATGGCTGATGTTTATGCTGAGAGCCTTCGTCGACCTTAGCACAGCAGCTATGAAGTAATCATTCATTGCTATGAAGCAATTCTCCATTAACAGCAAAGACAAAAGGTGCTGAACGAATTGTCTGGTGCACTTGATAAAAACATTGCCCTGATAAGTGACTGTGTTGCATTAACAAATGAAAAGAATCGGGGATGTATTTGGACAGTGGGAAGATTTTACAGAACTCAGAGACAACCCCATAACTCTTGCTGTGAGGTGAGAGCACCAAAACTCAAGCACTGGAGAAATCGCTTCCAAAGTCTGGGTCCAAACTCACAGGTGGGTCAGCAGTTTTTTTTTGTTTTTTTTAACAAGTCACCTAATACTGCTCTATCGGCAACACTTAATCCAATAAAGAAGTTGTCCTGCTGCAAGAGGGGCTGGCACGTTTTCCAGGTGGTATTCTGGCTTGTATTTACCTGAAGTCCACGCAGCAGATGCACTCTTGGTGTGTTGGCATCAACTTGCAGTTGCCACATTGTTGACTTACTTTCCCACTTCAGAAGGAGAGTAAAGCTTTAAGGGCTTAATGCTTGTTGGCTCCAGGCTCAACTTCCTTCACCGTCGCACCCGGCAGAATACAGCAAGTAGATTACTGGTGTAATCTTTAGACCTTAGGCTTTTAGACCATTTTGCAAAAAAGTAGAAGTGGGAGGGTGGGCAAACTGAGAGAAGGGTGCACTCACAGAAACTGAACATAAGACAGCTGCAGAAAACCATTTATGTTATACAAAAGGACATTCAAAATATTATTTGAAAAATATCTGCCATGTGGCACTCCAAGTAGTTTTCTATCAGCATTTTTCTGTTTTCACAATGAAATTGATGTAATTGAAAAATAACTCTTCAAAAATTCAAAAAACTAAAATTAAAATTTAATTCTGATAAGAAAAATACTTGTATTGGAGTATTTTTTGACAAGGAATATCTGTACTTTCACCCAAGTAATGAAACTGAGTACATTGTCAGTTGCTCATCTTTGGATGGTCCGCCCCGGTTGCCAATAGATGCAGGGCAAGTTTATTTGAAGAACATTTCAGCAACAAGGTGCTTCACACGGGACATTAAAATACAACTGGAGACAAAGAAACACATTTAAACATTGTGAAAGAAGAATATAAAAGGTGATTAACAATAGCAAATAAGAAAAAAAACACATACTAAGAGTTATAATGTAAAGTTTCAATAAAAAAATGTAAGATTTACAAAGTGAATGCCTTTTAAGTCAAAGGCAGCAGGGAACAGGTGAGTTTTTAACCTCGACTTAAAAGAACTCAGACTCTCAGCAGACATAATATTTTCTGGAGGTTTGATCCAGATGTACGGAGCATAGAAACTGAATGCTGATGCTCCATGTTTAGCTTCGACTTTTGGAACACAGAGCAGTCCTGCACCAGACGACCTGAATGGTTTGGATGTTTCACACTGGACTAAACCCTCTCGGATGTATTTTGGGCCTAAACCTTTCAGTGCTCTATATGCTAACAAGAGAACTTTAAAGTCTATTCTCTGAGAGACAGTGAGCCAGTGTAGAGACCACAGCACTAGAGTGATATGGTTCCACTCTCTTGGTTTTAGTGAGGACTCAAGCATGAATAGCCTCTGATAATGGGGACTGTTGTCAGAGGACACCAAAAACACATTGTGCAGATTGTGTGGTTCCTCAGACCACTCTCTCAGCCACATTGAAGCTGCACACTTATTTTTACATCCATATGCTTTTATATTCTTAAATTTTGGGCACCAGGGTGACCAGGTATTCAGTAAAGCTGTGCACTATCAAAACAATCTAACATTCTTAGCACTATGACAGACAAGGAAAAACATAAAAACATGTCTCCTGCAGTTGTCAACCGGGATGGAACCCGGATGGAAATCACTGAGCTCTGGGGCTGCAAAAATTAGTCATTCTGATAGTTGACCAGTCGTGAACTTGGAGAATATTTTGTTGACTTGTCAGCTTATGGGCAACATTTCATTAAGTATCGATTATCAAACTACCGTATTTTCCAAACTATAAGGCGCACCTAATAACCTCCAATTTTCTCAAAAGCTGACAGTGTGCCTTATATATGGACCAATATTGAGCCACAACAGGTTTCGCAACTACAATGTTGCGGAAGTGGAGGAAGCAACAAGATGACTTGCACCAAGTAGAGAAGACTGTTTTTCATTTTGGGAGTGAACGGAGTTGTCAGAACGCTGGTTTGTAATCTGTTAATAAAGTTTGACTGACCTATCTGACAGTTTTGTTGACATTCCCTTCAGCGCAGCTCCTTCTAATGGATGCATAAAGTAACCCCAGCCTCTACTGTAGCGTCTATTCTATGTGCCTTATAATGCGGTGCACATTATATATGAACAAAGTTTTAAAATACGCCATTCATTGAAGGTGTGCCTTATAATCCAGTGCGCCCTATCGTGCGGAAAATACGGTAGTTGCTTTTAAATTTTGCATGATGTGGTTATAATTAAATGACGAACCCCGAACCTGAACAAGGGGTCAGTGAAAATAAAAAATGTAGCTTTTAATACCAACACTCAGTTTATTCAAGTACTTGCTCAGTGGCCACAGGTGATCTGACTCAGTATAAACTCTGTGTCCACCCCAGTGTCATTCTGCCCTTCACTTCTGTTTGTACTCACACACTCTCCTCACTCTAGATGCTGGGCTGACAGGTTCCACACTGTACCTTTTGAATTGGAGCATGATAAGCAGCTGCTTATCATGCTTATTATTTAGCCGAGCTAATACACCCCCAACCAACACCACCATCTTTTCCAAAGCCACTCACCCCCTTCCACTGCCCACATTGTGCACATCCTCTGTCAGCGATAACCCATGGCAAGACGACTTGTAGCCAATGAGGGCAGGTGATGGTTACAGATAATATTAATTTAAAGAAAAAAAACCCCAATCATTTTTTAGAAAAGAAAAGACAGGGCACACAGATACATACTCATACACACACTAATCCCAATCTTAGGTACAGCTGAGTTTTGTAATTTGATCCAGCACCAGTAGAGTTGGAGCCTGTGCTACATGAGGGACATACTGGGGAATATCGTTTGCGACTCAACAGATTCACTTTAGCATGCTAAAATAAAGACCAGTTTATGGACACTATGCAACATTTTTCCACTCTGTGGGTGTTTGCTTCTTAAGGTATGGTCATGAAACCAACACTTGCTGTCAGCAACAACCGTGCTTTTATGATGGTTTTCGTGTATTTATTAACCATAACTTGACGTGAAAAAAGTTCCTTTTGTCACTCTGCTGTTGAATATTTTCTCTCCATTTCATAATAGTTTGACACTGCAGACAATTTACCAAACAGTTGGTAAATTATTAAATGGTTGTTTGTAGCATGACACATTCACTGAAAGAAAAGAAAAAAAAATCAGAATATCTGCATTTTAAAGCCTATTTTCAGTGGAAAATAATCCCGCCCTGACACTCAGCAATAGGAAGAATGAGTGAAATGCCTCACTCAACTTCAAGACTCTGCTATTATTTTGATATTTGACCAATCTTGGACCAGCTGACGAATCGTTGCAGCTCTTAGGTGATTTTATGAAACTCAGCCCCTTAGTTATTAGGGAAGTGGTTGGGGGGAATATTGCACTGCGGAAAACAGTTCTCATTGTTGCACACATCAATGTTCCAGTTAGGGAATTAATATTATCAAGCAATTCTTTAGTTATGAAAAATCAGGTGCATTAATGACTGCTGAATATCAGAGTTTCAGATCTTAACAGCTGGCTACAAGTGACAGAGTTTGCTTAGTGCTGTACACATTTCTTTGTGTGGAGCATCATTTACACCACATTTTTTATGCTGAAGCAATGCATGTGTATGAGGCCCCCCGGTGTGCTCAGCACCGCTTTTCCAATTCGACACCACAATATTAAAGACAGCATGTTCAGGATGTATTTGGCATGTTTTTCTTTGAATATGTTGGAGTTTTTACAGATGTGACAGTCCAAATTACTTCCTGCAAATTTCCTCAATTTTTCCCGCGAGTTCCAAACAGTGGAGGACCCGCACTTTCTCTTGCTGGAGTTCCTCTGGACTCACTTGGCCGACAAGCTTGGCAGAGAAATGGACTAAGTCCTGCATGAAAAGGCCCACATGACCCTTGGGTGCTGGAGGAAGCTGAGTCAGTGTGAAGGAGTTGAAATGAAAGTTGATGATTTTGGCCCTAGGAAGGCCTGGCTGCCGCTCTTCAATCCACGTGAGAGGCCTGGAAAGAAGAAGTAGAAAACAAACGTCATTTACTTGTATCTTATGTTTTTAAAAGAGCTTGTGAAAATGTCACTTTTGCACTGCCTTACTTGTTGGCTGATGTTTGCAGCTTCACAGTCATCTTGCTGTAATGCTTTGCGGGGTCCTCCTCCAGCATTGCTGCAATCACTGACAGCTCACCAAACAAGTCAACCAACCAGGTAAGGCGAGAAATTCCACTGAAAGCTGGGAAACCGCATCCAGGTTTTAGGTTTCCACCTGTTAAAAAAATACAATGTTGCACGGTTCAATGTAGTTCTCATCAACTCTGTCATGTTAGAATTTGAACAATGTTGTTTCACTGTGTTTAAGTAGTAACCATTACTGAAGCCACTTCCACACAAACAATTCTGTTTCACAGCTGTAATGTGTCCGATCACATCTCACCATGTGTGTATAAAAGGCACAATTCAGGAAGGTGGGACACGTTTTTCTCTGCACTCATACATCTAATGTGTCTCATGTGGCAATAATAGAGGCGTGAGGAGAGAACTGACATCTGTGTGAATAAGATAAGTTGGGAAGCAGAACAGGACAGCGACGATAAGATGACAGCCCCTTTCACACAGTGGAATCGTGTAACGGCGGTATGGGCATCACCCCCCCTTACCAGTCAAGCAGATGAGCCATCCACATGAGGCAAAAAAAAGCAAGATTGTCAGTGTTTTCCCAAAGCAACCCTGCTGAAGCAACATGAGAGGTGATACAACTGGGCAGGACGAGTGATGCTGCAGGGTGGCTTCAGTCTGGCATCAAAAATAGGTGTTTGATAGTCACAGTGATCTTTTTGCTTATTCTTATCATCCGCTCTAAGGGCAAGCAGCTCCCACAACTCTATCTCCACAGTCAGCGCTTGTTCTCATCTGTGCTGCTCCTCGCTGTTATTAATGAATACAAGCGGTTGTCTTTAACTTAAAATCTCCCAGCTATTGGGCTTGCAATACTCAAATTTACTGTCAATGTCCAGTCACACCATCTCAATGCATCCATTCAAATAGAATAGCAACTCACTTTTTCACACCTCTGAAACAACATCCCGAGAAACATGATAGGGCACCCCATGTCATGCACAAATGGGGGGTTACAGCCTTCAGACAGAACGGTCTGTGTGGGAGAGGCTAATGTTCATCCTCTATGCTTCAAAAAGCCTCAACCTTGTTCTTCTGCAGTACCGATTGGAAAACACGCTATGTACATGAACTTATCATTGTCCACCACATCAGCATTTTACCGCACCGCCTGTTATCTGACGACTGTTTGTAGCTGCTGGATGCCTAGGCAACACACTGAACTTGATGAGATAGTGACTTTTGTTAATGGATCCCTGGTTAGGGCTTTTTTCCCGTGAAATCAACCTTTACCCACTTTAAGCACAAATGTCTTTTTGAACCTCTATTCTTACTAATCATTGTCACTGTGCTGCAATGTGAAGAGTGTGAAAGAGGTGAGCAAATGTGACTTCATTTTCATTGGCTGATGGCCTTTGCTAGGTATAAAATTAGTGTAGCATACAGCAAAGCATGATTTGAAAAGTCAAACAAAAGTTGTTGAGTGTGATACAAGTGCTTCTTTACAGCCAGGAATTAATATTGTATACGAGATGTTTGACACTTAACATTCCAAACCTAAGAGAAGAATTTGTGGTGTAATTCCCACAGTTTATAGCAGCACACATTTGGCATTTATTACCAGTAAAATGAAGAGTTCCTTCCTGCAAGATGTTGTTGCCTACTTCTTTCTTTAGTTGTTTGTAGTCTTCTGTCAAGAGTTCTATGTGTTCTTCATGGAGAATGTTCCCTGCAATGCACACACACACACCCACACACCCACACACCCACACACCCACACACCCACACAAATGTGTTACAAAGTCATATTGCAGCTACCAAGGTTCTAGCTGTGATTGCGAATAAAGCATGATCATCAACATTTTACGATTGTCCTGTTGAAACCACTCTGCTCCTCCTCACCGGAAATCAGTCTAATAATCATCCTAACAAAAATTCACTTCTTGCATTTAAAAATCTTGTTCATATTTTGTACATGTGTACAGGGGGTGTCATTGAATAAAAAAACCATGATATTCACAATTACTACTCAGATGTTAATAATGGCCCGTTACTGTGGATGTAAGACAATGCGGGACTGCTATTTTGGATCATATTGGCTTTAAAACAGTAAAACACAACAAACTAGTAAGGTTCAAGTATGTTAATCCGGCTTTAGTGACAGAAGAGGGGACACAGTTGAGAGTGGCTTGTTAAAGATTGCTTCAGCACGACGTGTAAATTAGATGTTTTACATACTGGTGGTACTTTTGTTGATTCCCTTGTCTGATTTAAGAGCTAGCAGTTTGGGAAACTCATGCTATCCCCAGTTAGCCTTCACTGTTCTTCTCGGGTGTTGTGAGATTGCGAGATACCCAAACAGGGGTATCACAGTCCAGACACAAGAATGTTCTGAATGATAGGAGCTGAACATGAAAAAGCCGTTCATTGAATCACCTTTTGTCTCAGCCAAATCCCAGAGCTCTGTTGCAGCACTGTACCTAATTGTCATGGGATACTCCACACACACGTGCTTCCCTGCCTGTAGGAACGATCTGATGACAGAAGAAGCAAAGGGACTATGAAGCACACAACTGAGTATGTTTTGGGGCAGTAAAGTGGCCCCATGTGACAGAGCATCATGTTTACGTCATGTTTAGATGCCTGTTGGGAATCACTGACCTGGGCATCTACTGAAGCAGTTTGATTTACATGAAACTGCCAAACCATAATGTTCACATTACAAATCACTATGGTACCAGTGAGGTGAAAAAAGGGGAATTCGAGGCATTTTGAGCAGCATTAAAACACATCAGGACAGATAATGACAATCATGTTCAAAACCAACTCCTAAAAAGAAATTATAGTTGTTGCAACCAAAACATGTTGTGATATTTCTATGTAATGATAGACACACCTAATGCTGTCTTCATGATTCTCATTCTCAGTGCAGATGAAGGCCACGTGAATGTCATCCCGGCTCACTGCCTCCTCCAGCGAGATCTGAGGGACTCCCTGCTGAGGCCCCAGAACTCTCCTATCAGGGAGACCAAGAATCGATGACACTTGCTCTGCTTTCATTTGATTGCTAACAAACACTTCTTGAAACATTTCCCAAAATATGAAATCTTCGTCTCTTCCTGCAAGAGCAAACATTTGCTTCAAAACAGACCAGAACCAAACAATGTGGAAAAAATCAAATACATTTATCATAAATATAAAATGGTGAAATAAGCTTTATAGTTCATAATAAATAGATTGAAACTATTGCTGACTTAAATATTTAATCAGTCTTTATTGATTTTAGTGTATCCGATGTACTTTTGAACTCCCATACTGATTCTCGAGCACTTACATTTGTACAAAAAAGGAACACATACAAAAACAGTACTTTTCAATTAGAAACTATTGTGTAACATAACTTTTTTAATTTACACCTCTGAACAGTCATACAACAGATCCTGGTGAAAACAGATCTGTAGAGGTCTGTGTGCACTTTTAAGTCTCATCTGTTGTCGTAGTGCAGTGATCAAAATTTTGCAACACAGTTGCAAGGAAAAAACTCCTTCAGCAGGTGAAAACATGTTTGCATGTTCCATCTAAACAAGAGAAATGTGCTTGCAGTCTTGTTGGAGGGAATACTAGAATAAGGAGTTTGTAAATGTTATTGCCTGCATATTCTGACATGCTAAACAAAACATTTGTTGTACATCCCAAAAATGTTGTTTCCCATTATGATCCACCATGATTGCACTTAAAATGAAAGCACTCGGTGGAGCACAAAGCCTCGCCACTCAACAAATTATTGATGTACCACTATCTGTAAATGAATAGCAGAGTCACGCCTGCAAATGTACAAACAGATGAACCAAAACTGTGACAAAACTTTGAGTGAAAATGTTGTCAAAAAACAAATCATCTGAAAACACGGGGAAATACAAACTGAGGTGTCAAGACTACATGAGTTACCGTGGAGAACTTACGATAGCGTCTCCACAAATGCATGACAACCTTGAAATCATACTAAACTTCTTTCAGGAATACAGTTACATAAACATCAATTTATTCTTGTAACATGAGAAGTACACTGTTGGGAAAACAAAACTATTATATATTAGGTGCTTTGTTCAGATATGAAGCATATTACCTTGATACGAATCCAGTGACGGTGACTTTCTCTGCAGGTGAGCCAGGAAGTCGAGCCAGCATGTCTCTGATCCTCACCTGTCCCACCAAGCCGATACCGACCACCACTGCCCCAAACATGCTCACTAGAAACAGAGAGGGGAAGACAAGATCTTTGTCAATGCTGACCTCACTACAATTCGGAATGAGCCGAGATCTCCACTGACCCTTCTCAACATATATTGTAAGGAGCAACAGTGTGTTGGGATTGATCAATGCGTTTCATCCTATTCCAAGATTCACAGTATGAAGATGAGAATTTTTTTTACAAATTTGAATGAGAGAAAAAGTGCTTTTGAATTTTTTTAACTGAACTTGTATTCAATGGAATAAAAAAGAAAATTTGACCTGGAGAGTAAAGTTGATTCCATTAAACTCAGTTCATGTACATCAAAAAGTCTGTGGATACCACATTGTTGTTTAGCCATGATTTAAAACAAACACACAAAGAAAGAATGCGGCGGTTCAGTGGGTTGTTGAAGCAGTATCCACACAGGTCTGTCGACTCCAGCCTGCCTGTCATTGATTGGTTGCAGTCTTTTCTGGTGCAAATGCAACTAGATAAGATAGAGTGACAGGCAAAACCTCAATGATTGTATCACTGTAATTACTTATTTGCAGGCCTGAAACATGATTAGCAGCTGTCTGTTCTACTCCTGAGATTTTCTCAACATTGATAAAGTAAATGCCTCATTTTGAATGTTAAATAAAGCAAGGAACTCATTTTGAATAGACCAAGCAAGAAAGACTGACTGCTCTGGTGTACAATAACATTTTTATTTATTTATTTTTTTTACAATACGATACCCTCAATTCTGTTTATTTGTTTGTGTGGAAAAATCACATCCAAATTTGTTCTTTCTTCAATTCTCTAGAAAACAGCCCTAAAATTCCACATCTTCCTTGACAAGGTAGAAAAACACGTCAGTAACTTATACAAAGGGACACAATTAAGACATGCTCATGTTCCATTATAAAACAATGGCTTCAAATATCTTTCCTTATATTTAAGCAAATATTTTTTTAAACTGTCACAATAAAAGAAGAAAAGAAATCAAATCAGTTCAAATAATTATATCCTGTGCTGCTTTTAAAAGATAAACGAGGTATAAAAGAAGCTCCCAGCCCAAAAGGTTGCCCTTTGTTTCTGAAAAAAATAGTTCCTTTTAATCAGAGTGAGCGCCTCTGTGGATTTTAGTGATGGAGCTTCGTTTGGGACGTATTTTCAAAAAACATCAGTCACGAGATGCTTTTGAAAGCGCGGTGTCGTCAGTGTCTTGGAAGAGTCACTGCGGTTTGTTTTCACACCCTGGCCCGAATGAAAATGCTTTTTACTTTCGAAAAAGACACTATCGTCTCATCCACTCGCTATTTCACAGAACAATTTACACATGCTGAAAGTGGCTCAGTGGCCAGTCAAAAAACCCACCGTGGGCAGCTTTATATCTGCCTCAACCTGCGCAGGTTTCTGTGTCACTCGGAAATACTCTGCAGACATGCAACATGCGATCCCACGGACATTACAACGGTGAACATATTAGCAACACAGTCACAACAGCAGAGCGATCAAACAGCAGCTTTTCACCCACCTCCGCTTGATTTGCTTTTGAGGACCCACAGGCACAGTTTCAGTCGTCTCCTGCGGGCAGTTGAGGTCACCCCTCCTTCCTCCTCCCCCACAGGATGCGCCTAAAACGGAGAAGCAAAATAGACGTACTGGCCAAATCACGTTACTGCAAGTATGGCGTCGGTCATGTGCTTCGATGCACAGATCTGTGCTTCTATGTAGCCCCAAAAGACTTTTTCTCCTATCGGTTAACATAGGGAAAGACACTTCAATAACTCAGCGTGGAAATCGTTCGTAGCTACATAAACTGACAGGTGTGGACCCCTACACTTCTGGGGCCTAAGGCTTTTTCTGGCCGTTTTTGATTACATATTTTCTTTTTAGATTTCACCTTAAAAACTATAAACCCTGCCATACTTGTGCCCTTTTTCAGGACAATCTCACAAGTGTGTCTGTGAAGGGTTTTTTTCCCCCCTGCAGTTTGACTTACTGTATTCTAACACTGAATCGAGAACCACCCCAATAATTTTTTTAGGGGTAATAATCAGGAGGTGGATGAAACTGCAGTACAAATGAGCCCGTTTTATCTGCATTGATCACGGTTTTAAGAGCCAGTGAACCGAAAATATTATGTTTTGAGTTTGACATTCGCTATGGAAAAGACAAATATAAAGAAAAAAATACTGTCTCCTCAATCCAGATGTTATTTGCAATTGGAAAAAAACGCAAACAATGTAGCTCATTAATCCTAAATATAAAGAAGAACAAAATCTAAGATTAATGAGCTACATACTTTTTGTGCTTTTCAACTGCAAGTAACATCTGGAGTGAGGCAATTTACAGGAGAAATAAAACTGTCATTCTCACTATAATTCACGTAAAGAGTCAAAATAATTCAAAACAAACCAGCTGGCAAAGGAAAGGTGGATTTCTCTTACCTGCGTCGTCAAATCAGTTTCATTACACGCCATTTTTGAGAATAATGTGCCACATAATTGAACACCAGCATTGATCCTGCGCTAGGTTAGGACAATCACTTGATTAAACACTATAATTGAGGTAAATGACTGCCTCTCTCCGTTTGCACCCGCTCTGCTATCATAAGCAACAACTGTCAGCAGGTTGTGGACACGCGACAATGAAGGTGCTGAAGCAGCCCGAGAGAAACGAGCGGCAGGCAGGCGGGGTTTAAATAAGAGGCACTGCGCGATCTTGGCCCCCTGTCGCCCCACAGAATATGCGCAGCAGAGATTTCCTCAGACTCGAAAATCGAGCGTTTTTTACTTCAGGCGCCACTGAGCACCGAATGTTGCAATGAGGCTCCGCCTCCGACGCAATATTCAGTTCTTTTTATCCGTCCATGGTTTACAGTCAGCCTGCAGGCGGCAGGACAGCTGGCAGATGTCAGAGCTCATCGATGAGCTTCCAGCGTGTTGTTGCAGCGTCATTCTGTTTGAATGAAGTTCAGCCTGACAAGTAGCTAACTATTACTTCGCGCCCCAGTGGACTGAAAACTGGACAATTCACTGCGCTGAGGAAGCAAACGGTTGCCAAATATGCCGGTGTTTACAGGTAGGATCTAATGCTAATACACAGTTAAATGTGATGTGTAAAAAGGGCTAAAATGTGAAGCCAATATGTGTTTCAATCCGGCAGCAGTGTTTTTTTTTTTTTAGCTTGTTAGCTGAGCAGCTTTAGCGTGATTTTCTTTTAGCATGATCAGTACAGTTGTCCCTCTGATGTGTTCATGCCGGAGTCAGTGTTCTTCCGATAATAAAATGTAAAATTAGAGGAAACACAGTGTGTTTATTCTGCTGTAATTGTGCCTCTCTTTTATAAGTTGTGTTTACAGGAAGTGTTTAACGTAGCCGGGTATGCTAACTGGTTGCCAACCCGGCTAACAGTTGCTAACTGTAAGCTAATTTAGCAATGTTGTGGGTCAGGTAGTCTGAAATGTGAGAGCTGGAGATTTAGACTTTTAGTCATACGTTGTGCTTTTTTTTTTTTTTTTTTTTTTACCATGCTTGTCACTTCATCCTGTGCTATGATGCAGCTTTTTGAATTTATTGTTATTCCAGCTCGTACAGGTAACCTGGCTAACAAAGCTAGACAAGCGTCACCATACACACAAATGCCAGAGCTGCTAAAAGCCAACAAATCCTTTTCAAACGCCGTTTGTACATTTTTATTCTAGAGAAACTGTTAAATTATCCCCCAGTTGGTTAGTCTGCCTACTTGCAGCAAGTAAAGCTTCACGCTGGTAATTTTGGAACATCCAGTTAGCTGTTTTCCCCGCAGCTTCTTCTCTGCTGCTGCTAACTGGATGCTGTGTCATCCGATAGGAGCACGAAAATCAAGGTTTACGAATTTCGTGCACCCCATCTGTCGGTTCGTCAAACGTGTATGTGTGCGCTGCTTGTGTGTTTCTTTTAGTCAACGTGAAATGGGGCAAAGAGAAGTTCGATGCAGTAGAGCTCAACACCGAGGAACCACCCATGGTGTTCAAGGCTCAGCTCTTCGCCCTGACAGGAGTCCAGCCAGACAGACAGAAGGTCATGGTGAAAGGAGGAACTCTCAAGGTAAACACACAGAACCCAAACAGCACAAGGAGGTGAAAACAGCTCAGCCTCTTGTAATATTAATTTTCTTCAATTGCCATCAAAGTCTATCACTTGCATTAGATCAGTCCTTCCAACAGTTGATGTCTGTTCCATTGTTTTTGACAAGAGTGAGCTGCATGTGGTGGCCATTATTCATTTTGTCAATTTCTGAAGTTTATATAGAAGCATTTGGGAAGAAAACTCTCCTCCGTTCCTGACTTGAGATGATGATTGCTCAAATATTCTTGAAAAATCAGATGATAATGTTCTGTGTTCAGTCATTGGATTGTATGAGTAGTGACTCCGCAGTGATCACTTTACACCAGGTTGTGACTGCCACTGTTGTGGCCACTTGTTGCATCATTGTGCATAGCAGTGTTGAGCAGTTAATGTGTTATTTCCATTTTCCACAGTAATTGTCAGCGATTCAGCTTTGTTTTTTCATCATTGCTGGAGAAGACTGACCATCAGACATTTTTATGACCTGGTTTTATGTTTATTATTTTAAGTTACATTTTTCATCAGCTGAAGTTCATGTCTCCTTGATGAATGTTTTTGTTGTAAGCTCAAACAAACATTTTGTGTAGAGCAATTGTGGCTCTAAAATTGACTGGGGAGGTGGGGGGAGAATTTATCCTCATCATCATGCCCATGCAAACTTGGAAAAAATGCACGCATTATGTGATCTTTATTCATACTATTTGCTGGCAAGGTTGGCTAATAGAGCTATTCTTTGAGTGTTCAGTGCTTCTCTACACTAAATGTGTCATTTCGTGTTTCAATCATAAACCAGTTGATAATCTTAATGCAAAACAATGTGCATTCGAGAATACTATGAAAGTAAGTAGCATTTAGATGATTCAGTAAGTGAGTCGCTAGATCTTTGAAAGAGGCTTTATTTCTTGCATTAGCTGCAACCAAGAAGATGGAAAACTTGAATCTCTGAGTGTTTTGGTCCTTTTAATGTAAATTATTACTGCAGAGTAAACATAAATCCACGTTGAGTTCTGCTGATCCTATGCCAATCTGAGCTGAGGTGGTGCCAGTCAGTTGTGCCATGTGGTCACCTCTGTGCTCATGTAGCAAAAATCAAGTGCACGATTAAACGGAGTCCATTATTGGCTGCCCTTGACAATTTTTTCCTTGCAGTAATAAAAGAGCTGAGGTGGACATGAAGGGTTTTTTTTTTTTTAAAATTGGTTGTGTGTTGCATTTCTTTCCAGGATGACGAGTGGGGAAACATCAAGCTGAAAAATGTGAGTGTTTCAAGTGTGCGCAGAAGTAAATATCAGGCAGTAATCTGCAAAACCGGTTAACTTAGTGGTGACTTGTTGTAGGGAATGACTCTGCTGATGATGGGCTCAGCAGAGGCCCTGCCTGAGGAGCCTGCTGTCCGACCCATGTTTGTGGAGGACATGACTGAGGAGCAGCTGGCCTCAGCGGTGAGTAAGCTGAAAATGCTTGGGAAGGTGAACACAGTGTTTAAATGACGTTTCCAAAGTAGTCTTGGCTCCAAAGTAATCCATTGAGCATGTAAATGTACAAACGGATAGTTCTATAAAATATCATGAGGTTTGCTACATTTTTGATTTGTCTCACGAGTCTCCTAATCATGGTAAAGCCAACTTTTCTTTTTGTAGTGCAGTGGTGAGTCATTGCTTTTACCATACTATGCTTTAGAGCAGGAGGTGTCAAATATACATGTATAACACAAATATGACAAGAAAGACAATTAAACCTTTTTTAATTGTACAATGTCCACTCCTGATGCATTTACTGGGAATCACACTGGTAATTGAAAGATACAAAACTTGATCGTAGGAACCAGAACATAACAGCAGATGGCAGCACGGCCATCAGACAAGAGGTCAGCAGAATAAAACAACCCAGCTGTTGAAGTAGTCTGAATGTTGGGTGAATGTAGGTGTTTGACAATTGTGATTCTGCGTTTTGCTCTGTTAAAGAAAAATGTGAACCTGTCTTTAATTGAAAGTCAAAAATGCTGTATGTTGCTGCCAAATGAGGCTTGAGGTGGACTGTGGCTCCTGAACTAAAATTGCACACTTTTACTCTGTGCACACCTGCTTTGTTCACTGATGTGTTCGTCAATGAATGTCCCAGGGAAAGGGTTGTACCTTGTAATGACAAGAGATGTTGCAATTACTGAAACAGATGTGTGATGTACCTCATTCAGTAATTGACCAGCTTCCTCCTATTTTAAACTTTGATTTGTATGAAAATAAGTGGTACTTTCTTGTCTCTTTCAGATGGAGCTGCCTTGCGGCTTGACAAACTTGGGGAACACGTGCTATATGAATGCAACAGTGCAGTGTCTACGCTCTGTGCCGGAACTCAAAACGGCCCTCAAGAGGTGTGTGTATGTTTTGGTTTTTTTTTTTTTTGCTTTTTTTGAACCAGCGAAAAAAACCCTTCAAACTCAAATGTTGAAATTCCCTTGATGGTTCAGCTTAATACATGAGAGTGAAGGCAGTAGTTAAGTTGAATTCACATATCTGCGATCAGTCGGACGTCTCGCTTTGAAAGGCTTGGTGTTTAATGAGGAGAATGCAGTGTCTGAGTCCAGCCAAGCAGATAAATACATGTGGCAACACCTAGACTTGGTTGAATTTTCTTGTTCAGTGTCTCTTCTCTTCCTGACTGCTGTGTTAGTCGGACAGTCCCTTCTCCCTTTCCAGTCTCCATCTGCAAATTTCTGCTGAATAATACCATTGACCTTCAGCCATATGGCGACCACAGTCCATACTCACAAGGACCCGGTTACTTTGACAACAATACACCAACTGTTTCAGTCCATACTTGTCTTCTCACTCTATATTTGCTCTCAATGGGACCTTGATTGCCAGTTCATTTGATGCATTGGAAAAGCCTATTACTTAGAATAAATTCAAACTGACCGTGATGTGGGGGGGGGGGGGGGGGGGGGGGGGGGGGGGGGGGGGGGGGGGGGGGGG